>PYHW01010211.1:2145964-2193989 GCA_013186435.1 Turdus rufiventris | reverse complement strand
ACAGCCACGTGGGAAGAGACCCACCCGGACCCTTCCCGGCGGGGCCGCCCCGTCCCGTCCCGTTCCGGAGATGGGTGCGTTCGGCGGGCGGGGGTCCGCGCTGCCTCGGGGCAGCTCCGGACAAATGTTCCCTGGCCAAGGACATTCGGGATAGGGCTGCGGAGAAGTCGCGGTTCACACAACAACGAAACTGCCCCCGACGGCACAGCAACGAAATTATACCCCAGGAGTCAGAAAAACAAATGTTTCACTATTCGGGGAGTCGTAGAGGGTGAAAAATATGGCTAGGTCCTAGCTACATCAAATTAACGTGCTCTATACCCCCTTTTAATTCCTATTTTCGTGAAGGCACAGAGATTTGGTGCAGAAGGGAAACGTGGTTTTTCTGGAAAGACAAACTGCTCGGGAAGACTCAGAGTATCAGGTGCAGGAGCGTCCTGTCCCGCACAGCGCCGGCACCGAGCCGGAGCTTGGAGGACTCAACCCGCTACATACCCGGCGGCTCTCGGGGAGGATTTTGGGTTTAGAGGCTACTCCCAATCGAAATTGAGCGTTTTTCAAAAACCGGATTTTAGTTAATGGGCGCACTTTAAGGCAGTGTCGGATTTTGAATTATCATAGAGTTTGGTATAGAAATTGCATGTACTTCGCTCTTGCACAGTGTCACTATGACAGAATATTAAATCTTGTCTCCCTTTGACTTTAGTGATATGGGCAGCAACACAGAATCTGATTAGTGGTATGAAAATTGCTTACACCGGTGTTATGTATTTTTCTTTGGGGATTATTAGAAGCCCATTCGTTTTTATGGTTTATTGCTATTAGTTTTCTCTAGCTCTTCTTGTTTTTAATTTAATTTTTACATTTGGCAACTGCACTTTCAGTGTAAAAGTAGTTACAACTGTTATCACTACAAGTGGTTGCTGATACAATTGAAGAAACCAAGATCACTGCATTAAAAGAAAGCTCTCAGTTGGCTGCCTGTGAGAGAAGTGCTGCTACAAAGGGGTTGTGCTGCACCGCACTGAGTGCTAAAGTCGAAATTTGGTTGTTTCTAAACAGCGCGCATTTGATTTTAGAGAGCAAGGCTGAGATTCCTAACTGTTTACTGCTTTTGCTGTAGATGTACTAATAGATTTTATTTAGATTGACGGTATAATTCAGATTGATAGTATCTTGTCATCTGACACTTTGACATCGCCAAAGTGAATAGGCTGAAAGACTGTTTTAGTTCTTGTGTTTATCACGAATTTGCTTTCTGGCAGCAGGGCAATATGAGGGCAGTCCTGGGAAGGGAAAAGAAAGCTGTCCTGGCTTCTGTAGTAAAATTCTGTGGACTGATAGACCCAGAGATAAAATCCCTTTACCTGGATAGAGAAAAACTCTTCTCCATTCATATAATTTTAAATTCGTTGGCAACAAGGGGTCAGAACAAATTCTCCCTATTCTTTAAATATGAAATTGGAGCACTTATCTTCAAAGTATTATGTGGAGGACAACAGGATCAGGTCCATACCAGGCACTGCTTCTGGAGATAATTTAAACTTAAAGGAAATAACTGACAGACATTCCAGTGCAATTAATTAAGGCTGAAACTTTATTTTCTGTATTTAAATTCTGATTCACAAAACTTCTGGAAAAAATATGGCTCAAAATCTTAGTAATAAAATCTAAGAAGCGAAAGTCTAATTAATTAGAGACGTGCAAATTGTTAATCCTCTGATATATTACATTTGTTACCAAAAGTAGGAAATTAGTTTCCATAAACAATAAAAAACGCTTAATCTACAGTTTGCATGTAATTACTTTTTTTTTTTTTTCTGTAGTAATTGCACCTGAAATCTGAATTCTACAAAGAGAAAAGATTTCAGAAAATAAGTTTGAATGTTTCTTCAGCTATCAGACATGCCATAGTAATAGCCAACAGTGAAATACTTTGCCGTCTTTAGAATTCCAGGAAAACAAACAAACAAACAAAAAAAAATCAAGGCAAACCTGTCATTATTATTGAATATGCATCCACTAAATTGTTCAGTTTTAGCAGGTTGGTAGAACTTGCATTATCTTCAAAATACAGCCACAGAGACAAGACTGTGATACATGTTTCCCGTGTCTAGTGCTCAGACAGTAGTGCACACTTCAGGAATGCTGAATGGACTAAACTTTGGCAAAAATCTTGCCACACATTTTGGAATCACATCTGGCTTGACATAGTGTTGAAGGATAATAATGCTGCTCAAAGGCCTGCATTTATTTTCTCTTTTGCTTTTATATTCTGTCCCATATTCACACATAAAATATTAACATTCTAAAATTTATTTTTATTTCTGTCCTTCCATGTCATTTGCAGTTATTTGCATTCTTACTATTGTGAACTTTCTCCATCACTTACGCTTGATACTGAAACTCATAAAATTACTTTTAAGAACCCTCTCCCTCACTGCTTTAGATAGTTGATGATTACTGTGCTATTCTTTAAGTAATATTGGGTATTTAAATATCAGCTGGGTGGGAGGTGAATACAGTGTAGAGGAGAGCTGCCCTCATGTTCCCCCCAAATCTTCCCCATCAGAAAGTCCAGATGCGCTGAGGTTAAGTAAGCTTTTCAAATATTTACAGTTATCTCAGTGTGGAAGCATTAATGTTCTAACCAATAAAGATTTAAATGTTTTGCCATCTCAGAAACAAGTGTAATGCAATTTAGTTTTCATAGCTGTAGTGAAAACAAATAAAGTTATAGAAATTATTGAATAATTTTTCCACTGCACATTCAAAAGCATGGAAGACTCATTAAAGAGAAAGAAAAAAATCCTTGTCTCATTTTGTATCTCAATTTTAAACAATACATGTTTCCAGTGAATATTTGCAGGTTAATAATAGGCTAGTACAAATTCTAGAAGACACAACAAAAATTATCTGCAGTCTATTCACAAACCTTTGCCATGTCTCAGTGTTTGGGGATGGGCGTATGGACTGCCTTCACCACCCTTGAATAGAAGTCTATTGTGTGGGCTTGTTCCATTGGGATCAATGGGACGACATGTGCAATGAGATGCTAATGAACACCAGAAACTATGGTAAAATCTGGCCTGGCTAAGGCAAAAGGCTGTTTTTATAAATCACTGCTGAGTATCTTGCTATACTTCTTTCAGCTAAGCTGTTAAAACTTCAAATATTCAGGGAGACTTTACTATGTAAGTTTTTTGTATCATCTAAATTGCATTTTCCCACCCTTACAATGTGAATAATTTTCCATTCTCATCTTGTTTAAAGTTGCAGATGAAGGCAGTCCCTTTTCAGTGACAATTGCACTGTTAATGTAAATGCGATTCCAGAAATGGAAAATAAAATACACTGGAGGAAAATAACATCAAACACAAGTATAAAAGAGAAGAATGATGGTCAGAAAGCAGGCTCAGGGGAAAAGATAGTGCTGGTAGCATGTAGCCTAATGGTCATTTCCCCACCACACCTGCAGAACTCCACATTAGAAATGTGCATGTCCCACAAAAGGGGGGTGACAGCCCCAGCCCATCTCAGAGAAGCCCCCAGGCAACAATGTGACTGCAGGGGCAGTGGTGCTGGTGAGTGCTTAAAGCCAGGCACAGGGCTGTGGTGCTGGAGGAGACGGGCGGTTTTCTTGGTCCTCCCTTCAGCCGGGGCTGGGGCGCAGCATGTGTCGTTTGAATGGAAAACCTACAAACCTGTGGACATAACGCTGGGAGCCTGTAATTCTTGGCAGCTTGGAGCAGGCTTAGAAGTGCTCAGACACAATAGTATTGAGGATCATAAAAGTCCCACCTCTGTCTCTTAAAAGAGAGAGAGAGGGAGCGAAGACAAGGTTCACCAACGCTATCTTTTCTCATCAGCTTATGGCAGAGGTTAATTATTAACTATTGAAACACAGACAAACTGTGCTGTTTGTTTGCTTATTATGAGGCCTGTCAGGGCCAGAACCAAACCTTACTGAAGCTGACTGATGTCTCCTGGTTTCAATAGACTCAGAGGTCAGGCCCCTAAAATTCAAATCACCAGTGCTGTTCCTTGCAATAAAGAACCAGTGAGCACTTTGAGGAAGCGCTTAATTAGTCCAATGAGATAATTTGGTTTTTAAACAAAAATGCTTTAACTGGGGGCAGATCCTTTCATATTTGTTTCCCAAGAAGGAAATTGATTAGCAAAATGTTAATAATGAGATTTTAAAAGAGTCATGCCAACCATAGGCACCAAGCCCTGCTAAGGGAGCTCACATTTTCTTTCCAGCTGCCTATGTTAAGCATGGCTCCTTTCGGGGAAGGAGCCATGGATGGAATGCAGGTCGTCTTCTCTACTTTGCTAATACCACTGCTGTAATCATTTTTCCTGTTACTCTTTTGCACCCAAACCAAAGGTGGGTGCCCAGCAGCAGCAGATCTATCGTGAAGCCATCATCTCTTTATCAGGAAGACACTTCCTTGCAGAGTGCTTAGTTGGGTCCCTGGTAAAACACAGCCTTCATATGGAACTCAGTGGTTTCAGAGTTCCATATGAAGTCAGCAAATTTAATTTAGAGAAGAAATATGTGGGATGTGCGAGATTCCTTGGTGGAAGTTAGTGTCCCCTAGTACTCTGCCTGGCTGTCAGAAATACTGCTGACACTGAGCATGGGATGGAATGGGATCTTGGGAGCTACAGCTTCTTCTCAGCCAGTTTGTACACAGCAAAACAAACAGCTGGCACTGCTTTTATGCTACCCCCTCTTTTCTTTGAGGTATTTTGTATAGTCAGGGAGATGAGAGTTCTAAGGTTCTTCCACACACAGAGAATATATTTCTGGAGTGAGATGACACACATAATCCAGTTTTGCTAACAATTACTGCTTGTAGTATGGCAAGAACAACTGACCCAAAAAAATATGGATACACTGAGAGGTGTAAAACCTTCACTATGGGGAATACTGTGTAAATAGCATAGCTAGATAGGTAGGTAGATAGATAAGACTAGGCAACAAAAATCAGAACTATAAATGGTAAAGAAGCAAGAAATTACATGTATTTTTTATTTTATAGCTCTGCATGACTGATGATAACAGATGCAGTAGGAAGTAATTATTCTCACCACTTCTGAAAATAAAATTCAATTTAAAATTATGTTCATGCGTACGTATGTTTTGAGTTGTCTTCTCATCAGCTTTGTTACTAAAAGAACCTCTTCTCCACAGCTGGTTGGCACGCATAATGGATAGTCAGCATGTTGCAGCTCTAGATTTGCAGATATCACTACCCTTTTTCTAAATTGCAGAGGCCCAGTCTTCCATCGTTAGTGTATGTGAACTATTCAGAACTCCCTGAAGATTTGTGGAGCATGAACAGACCTGATAACCTCCCTGGTTTTCAATATTTTATGGATTTCCATCTATCTGAGGTCCTATAGAGTCCTTTGTACGCTGCAAAATTTTGTGACTTTCCAAAAACACTAGAGTCCACACACTTAGTTCCTTTGATCTGGATATTCATGGCACCTCTTCCCATGTATTTTTATTGAAATAAGACTTGGGGTTGCAAAAATAACAAGCTAACAAAATATCAATTCAAACTTGGTGCACTTTGCTAATGAGAAAAAAGATCCACTGGATTTTGTACTGCCTTATTCTGATATTAGTAAATTCATATTAAATATATTGACTTGAGCTAATATTCACTCAGGACTCCATGCCTTTTAGAGATAAAAGTAAATGGAAATAACTAAGAGATCATCTTTGTTGTTTTGGCAACATTTCAGTTTTCTCCAGCCTATTTAATATACTCTGAAATTTAACTTCTAGGCTGGAAATCATAAAACAAATACATATTTACTGGAAATTGTTTTTAAAAAATCATTTAAAGGACATTCCTTTATAGAGTATAGAAAGTTTTTTTTGGTCTGTTTTCTTGATTTTTTAATCTGGTTGTATATGATCCTGTCTCTCATAAGTCACAGCAAACAATATAGTATTCCACAGGAGCTCTTATCCTAGTGAGCAGAAAGTGAGCAGAAAGACTGAACAAAAGAATGAATGAATTAATTAATTGATGAATGTATTTAAATAAGGCTCCACCTGCTCTGCTTCAAAAATCTCTCACTAGACTACAGAGAGGTTTGTAACGTTGACTAATATCAAAGCCTTCCTCTTGATTTTTGAACAAGATGATTTGTTCTCACTTGGAGGGATTGCCAAAATGCAAGATATGCAACATAGATGCTGCCTTTGCCGATGTGTGTAATATCAGGAAATCACCACCTAAGGACAACAAGGGAGGCAGTCTATCCAAAATGAAATGGGAAAAAGTAGGTTTTCCCCCGCTTTTTCAGAAATACCTAATGCACTTGTTTCATCTTGAGGATTTGCCTTGCTAGCACGA
The DNA here is from genome assembly GCA_013186435.1 of Turdus rufiventris. Classification (NCBI taxonomy): domain Eukaryota; kingdom Metazoa; phylum Chordata; class Aves; order Passeriformes; family Turdidae; genus Turdus; species Turdus rufiventris. The sequence continues at coordinate 2,187,609 of PYHW01010211.1, read as the reverse complement.
ACAGTTCACTAACATGAAGAATTTAACTTAGCGTGAACAAAGGCAATCTTTTAGGAACTTTTGCCTTTATATTCTAAACCCAGTGATGTTTTCTTGTCTCACATCACCAGACAAGATGCACGGTAACAAACTGCACGGGATAGTACCTTGGTTTTCCTGCCAGACACCAGCAGAGTTTGCCAAAAGTGTGCAGAAGGGCTGCTCTGAAAAGGAGAATGGCGAAAGCCGCGATAGCTATATCTCCTTGCGGGGCTTACAGCAGAGCCCCACCGGTGGCACTGAAGAGGAGCTGGTGGCTGAGGAGTGCTGGATTAAGAGGGGTGGGGGTGGGATTTGTGANCCCCCCCGTCCCAGACAAAGGTCCCTGTCCCCCGCAGGAAGGTGCTGAAATGCAAAGCAAGCTCCCAGCTCCTTTTCTCTCTCTTGGTGGCATTTGGAAGTGTAAAGCTTTGAATACCAATTGCTTGAACTGGACATATGTGAATCTCTTCTAATCCTACTAATCCCGTCCCCAAGTGCTTCTTTGTATTTGGAGGCAACACACATAGATCTAAGTGAAAGTGGCCGTAATCCTGGAAATGTGGAAAAATGTCCCAGTGTGGGAGTTGGGAGAGGGAAAAGCTCCCCAGTGGAGGGAACCCGCTGGAAGAGCTTTGTGTTTGTGGGGTGAGCGAGGGGCAGCAATGGGGGCAGGGGAGACATGAAGGAGAGCTCTCACCTTCCCTGAGCCGTGAGGAGGAAAGCAAACCCACCCAGCGGGAAAGCTCCCTTTGCAAACAACCATCGCACACTTGAGCAAACCCGCAGAACTGAGACAAAGTTTCCAAACGCTGGGAAATTCACCCACCGGCAGCTTTCAGCAGTGTGAGCGCAGCAGGCAAGGCGCTAATGTGCTGACTTCATTATTTCCCGACCTCGCCCCGCTGAATGACAGATTTGTGCAGGGAGCGGTGCACTACCGCTCGATCCTTGCCTGGCCACAAAGATTGGATGTGAGAAGTGGCCACAGCGACAGGGCAGCGGAGACGGGGCCAGCCTGCAAGTGACCGGGTGTGGTTTTCGTTCAGCCTCTCTGGAAACTGATTTCAGGCAACAAATCCTCTAACTTCACATAGGTAAAATGATGGAGACGGGAGAAGCTTCTGTGTCTTTGATTCAACACTGAAACCTCAGCATCTGACCAGACTGTTATTTAAAATTAACATCCACCTGGATGCTAACAAACCCTATGGGTTTTCCAAATATATAAGTCATATAATTCAGCCACACGAATTTCCCAAATGTCAGACAGCTAATTTACATTTTCTTGGCTAGTCACTGAATAAAATGTGTTTATACCCCACAGTAGATTGCGTACAAGGAAATTAATCTGGTTTTTGTATGCGCTTTCAAAATATTTTAAAATATGGAGCAATTGATAACATTATTTGCCAGGCAAATCTTTATTTTTCTCAATAAATCTCTAAATAAAACCATGTTAGGTAAGAAAATCTAAGGCTATATATTCTCTTGGAGTTGACTTTTTTATTACCTCACCAGACTTTGTGCTTTCATAAATAAGTGTCAACTGAAATTAACCTGCTGTTTAGAGATAGTATAAACTATCCCAAAATCAGCCTGGGGACAGCAAGTCTTTTTTTTTTTTTTTTTTTTTCACATGAACCTCCTGAATTCCTCAGGGACAGAAAATGAGGCTAGATCTTTAACTTTGCATGGATAAAGCAATAAGATTGCCTCTTGGAAACATGTTAAGCCACAATGCACTAACATCCCTTCATTAGCAGGAAACAGCCACGGAAGACTTTTGCCATGTGCATCAGAGAACACAGGATAAAATGGGGTGAGAATAAAACTCTATCTAAGCCTGGTATTGGTGCAGTTCTGTGGATATGCCTCCGCTGCTGGCCACAGAAACACTGCTCACATGGGCAACAAGTCTTGCCGTTCAAGGGACACTACTGATGTTGCACCCACAATGTCCCCAAAGTCCAGCAGTGCTGCCCTGCCTGGCAGCGAGAGGGAGCCTGGGAGAGTACAGCCCTTCCAGGCAGAGACAATCCACAGAGCCAGGGCACACTGGCACACTTGTTTCTTGCTCTAGACTTCCCAGACAGGGAAGAGAAGGAAAACAATTTGTCTGTAGAGAAGCTGATTTTATTTGTAGTGTGGCCCAAGGGTGCCAGGTGGTGTTGCCTCCCTCAGGACATCAAGAATTTTACAGGGAAATCAAGGGTGGCATTTCTTCTGTCAGTGCTGAGAGTTGTGATGGATCCCAGACCACCCCCATGCCCTGAGTCCAGAGGTAGCAAGTGTCCCATGTCCATACTGTTGAGGTGCCCCCAAGAGGAGGCTGTCTTCAGGGACTTGCTGGCTGGAAGTCACGGCCATGCAGTCGCCAGATGCCATTTCATGGCATGACTGATAGCGCCTCCAGCCTTACTCCAGCATGTGTGGTGTCATGATGATCCTCAACTGCTGTGGATGATATCGCCTCCCTCTGAGAGCCCTCTGTTCCATTTTGAACAGAACCCAGTGCTCTCCACAGCCTCAGCCTGCACAGAGGGGCAGCAGTGGGGTCTGTAACAAGCAGGCGTCCTTGACAGGCAACTCTTGGAGTATTGCATCCTCCCAGTCTTCATCTAGTCACTCTGCCCATCTAGCTGAGACCTGCCCTGGAGGAGCAGTGCAGCTCCCACTAAAGGCATATTCGTTATGAGGCAATAGCATGTAAAGCTGTAAGCGAGCTCAGTAGCTACATAATGCCAAGGCGACTTGGTGCTGTACAGGGCAGTGGAAATATGGCACGTGGGACACCACTGATGTCAGGACAAGACATCTTGAAAGATGAGGTTCTTCTAAAAGTGCTTCAAATGCTGGTTGGCAAGGGTCATGCCTGGAGGTGACCCCTAAGGTAGGACAGTGCAGGTATGGCAGGATCAGCCTCAGCCTGTTGTGTAGCTGTGCAAGGCAGCGGGCTGCTGCCAGTGGACTAGTCCTCGTTTACAACCAAAACCTGTGGCATAGGAACTGCAGTGTGCCACAATGAAGACAAGCAAGCCTAGATGTTGCTATCTGCTTGTCTATCGTTACCTTGGCACATCAATTTTTGGACACAGGCAGGTTTTTCCCCCTAATTCTGCCCTATTTTAAGGTCATTATATCCAGGATACATAAACTAGGATTCTCATTGTCGTTCTCTTTGATGTACTCACACCAGCAAGGGATCTGACCCTATTTCTATAATCTGCCCCAAATGCCAATGATTAGAGTCTGTTTCAGTTTAAAGCAATGAAGCATTAATATATTTTAAAATAATTTCGTTTCAAATGATTGCAAACAAAATTAAAAGATGTGGCACCCTATAGGCCACTAAAATCAATTGGGTGAATTCGGAACTTAGTATTTACTGTTGGGATCTGCACAAATTCAAGAGCCAAAGGCAAGATTAGTTGGGTTAGTGCTTCAGTGGTCCTTCATTATCCATTTCTCCCTCAGTGACATGATTCATGTCTTCAGTTAACTGTCCTTATTAAATGAGAATGATGAAGAGTGGAAGCAAGTCGAAGGAGGTTGTTGAATCTTGTTAATCTTGTCTAGAATGTTACTCCATTTCATTAAGTAGAAAATTTCACTTAGGTTTCCTACATGTTATTCTGGTGTTTAGTCTAAGAGCCTCACTCTGACACTGGAGAAGAGAAACAGAAATGTATTGCAATTCATTTACTTTCCACAGCAGAGATAGGCAGAAAACAGAATCAGGTCCAGCTGAACCTGGCTTTCTGAGCAAAGACCATTCTTTTACTCCTGTAGTTTATATTGCCTTTTAGGCTGTGATAACTGGAGAGTCACTTGTGTGTTTGAAGATCCCAGTCTGTCTCCTGTGGAGACAGCAGAGGGGAAAGGAGCCCCTTACAGACACTCTCAACATTAGCCCAGTTTTACAGTCTTGCATAAGGGTATCCCGATGCACTGGAGAATCAGGCTGCTGTACTGGAAAATGAACTTATTGATCAGTTGGGCCTGTGGTGTGGAAAAGTCAGAGACATACAAGTAACTTGACCTGAAAAATTGTCTCTTTTTACTGGAGCATCAGCTGACGTGAGCTATAAGGTTGGGTCCAGTCACAAAATAAAAAGAGGGAAGGGGACTTGCATGAGGCACAGATAATAGAAGGGACATGAGCATCATATCTACTCAAGTCTTCAGTTAAGTCAGCAGCTGAATCTGAAATCATCCCAACTGTTTACTCATCATGTGGGTACAAACTATTTCCCAGGGCACATTTCAAACAACCTTTTAAATAGCCAGTTAAACCAAAATAAATATGACCACATTACTTTTTAATTTTTCACTGTTTCAAACCAAGTTTAATTAGGCACACTGCAACCTTGAAAAAAATCTAAGAAACAAGGAAGTTATATTGATTCTTTATTATCACTTTAATTGTCTATTCTGATGTGTTAAAAGTGAAACAATCTTCCAACTGCAATGTCTAATGAACTCCAAGATCAAACATGATCTTGCTAATTATGGAGTTAATGAGGACAAGTTCACAGGCAGAGTTAAGTTAGTAACTACATGTTTCAAAGCATCTTGAAGCTCAATAAGATCTTCATTTGGTGTTATAATGGTATACAGTTTGCATTTCTTCTTTCTGAGCATGTTACAGAAGGGCACCCTATGTATGTTATATGCTGCTAATCATGTGCAAACGACACAAAGACAACTTCAATAAATTAGGAGACTGGCTGTTTATAAATCAACTCAACATCAAAATCTCATTTACATTTCTGCTATCCCATGTAATGTGTTTACACACAAATAATGCCAACATTAGCATGGGAGGGGGACAGATTTAAATTCCACAGCATGTTTCTGAAGCCAAACCATCAAGAAAAGGCAATCAACATTGTAAATGAGCATACAGGCATTTAGATTTTAAAATAAAAAAGCACTAGTAAATCAGGTCTTTGAACCCAGATAGCAAAATGAACCTTACAGCTGTATACATCTCAAGGGCATGCTTATGCCCAGTGCAAGTTGGATAGGATAGTGCTATGTTTGAAGCAAGCTATTCTTCTCAGTCCTGCTAGGAAAGCTTGTATCTAAAAATTATTGTTTCTAGGACTGTTTGTAATGAGAGTTTATTTCCTTTCCCTGTTTCTCTTTTAAAGCTGTTGATAACCTCGGAGTTATAGCTGTTCCTTCTACCCTTGCACAAGAGACGCTCCAAAAGGGTCAATAAGGTCTGTAATTGCAAAAAAAAAAAAAAAAAATCCACAGACAACCATGTTACTGCACCTGTGTTAGAAGCAGCAGGAGTTTGTCACAGTGGCAAGAGTTTGTCTGTATCCGGAAAACAACTATGCTGGATTAAGCAAGCAATTCTGTGAATTAAATTAAGAAAGCCATGTCATATGGAAATAAAGATCATGTGACAACACAGTGGGCATACTTTAGAGCTCACAGTTCTGGACCCAGGACAGTAAAGCAGGAGGTATCAGGTAAAGACTCTGAAATACTAACAATGACCGTGAATCCATGAGAGGTTCAGGCAAGTAATGGAGCAATGGAGTACTGTGTAACATAACTACCTCTTGATTTAGAAACATACATATTTTTTCAGATTTATCTTACAAGTACGTGGCAGACATATCTCCATTCAAGTAAGTGGAGAAAGACCGGTGCACATCCCTGATATGCAATTTTACTTTTTCATTAAATCTGTATTTATACAATGTAGTTCTTCAGGCTGTGGGTATGTGAGCCATTTTTTGGCATAAGTGGTGCTTTATTTGCTTCTTTTTCCTGCATCACATCCTCGCCTATGCTACTGCAGCTCTTCTCTTGATCCCTACAGCAGACCATATCAAGGAACTGATCTGGGTGGGAATAAAACATTGTTATATTTTTTTCTGGATTATTTTTCAATCAGATTGAGTAATGTCATTTACCACAGTGCTACAAAACTCTTTGTGTTGACACAAGGAGGGGACAGATGGGAATGGAAATAGAGATATAAAGGAAGTGAGAAGGACAATGAGAGATGGATTAAACAGCACTGCCACAATATTTATCTCAGTCTCAGTTTACTGATTCAAAACATAGTTTCCTTCCCCTTTTGTCCTACCCAGACAAAATTGTGCTCCTTAATTATTCTCAATATATAAATGAACTTTTCAACATCTGCTTTTATCCAAAGTGGCATTACCCAGGCACCCAACATAAGGTCTGGGGAGAGAGCTGTTACTTAGTCTGCAAACTGCGCATTACTTAGATCAATATTTAAAGAGAGTATTTAGAAAAATTTTTTTCAAATACTCATAGATGAGGTGGCAATGTTTAGATGCTTTCATCTGTGGTCAACTGACAAGGCCCAACAGATTCTACCCTTTTGACAAAGTTTCATTTGGAGGCTGTTATTCATGTCAATCAGAAGCTTAGAATAAAAAATCAGAAGTTCAGTCTGTGGTACCGAATCCGCATGTACTGAGATCAATTCTCAGAACAATTTCCTTTCTTACAACTAGATTATGTCCTCCTATCTTACTGCATTGCATTGGGTCCTTTATTTCCCAGCACAGGCAAAGGGAGGCAGGACAGCACTCGCACTTCTCTCTCCTTTGCTGCTGCTCCAATTTGCTGCCCAGCTTTCAGCTCCCTGTCATTTCTGCTAATGGGTCTAGGTAGTGTTTCTCTTGGCCATCCTCACTCCTTCAGGGAAATTGGTTTCCATTTCATGGCTCTGGGTGTGAAATTTGGCATCTGAAATATGTGTCTCTGCAGTCCCCTGTGAACATGGAGGAGGATGTGAGGTGCCTAGTCCAGCCACCTCAGGTACGTTTTCGCTCAGCATGCTGGCTGTTGTTCACCTTGGTCTGTGGTGCACAGCTCTTCCCCAGGCCCAGTCTGAAGAATTTAGACCTCTCACTGTGGGGTTATGAATGGCATGGTGAGGGAAATCACCAAGCCAGCAGCGTAATGATGCCAAGGGTGAGCATCTTATTCCTTGTGCAGATAGAGTTTTCTCTGTGGCAGATACCCCGAGAAGTCAAAATTGGTTCTTAAGAGTTGGAGCTACAAAATGCTCCTGTAGAAACTCCTGGGTCAAGGAAGGAATGTAAGAGAGAAGCTAGAACCAAAGGAAAAACTTGACATCATTCTGGGTAGAGTGACTTTGATTTGTTACACTTGAGTTGTCTACATGAGCAAAAACTGGTGCAACATGACACCAGTCATTTCTAAACTGAGGAGAGCGCTGACCATCTAATAAAGGAGAATCTCTATCCTTTTATGTCTTTGTGGAACAGAAAAAGTCCTCTAAAGACCTCTAACCAGAATTATCACTTTCTTTATAACATAAATTCTGATTGTTTTGCATGTTGCTGTGCAACAAGTCTTTTTAAACAATATTACTCGAAGTTTTCTTATACTACTTAAAATAGGGAATGTTTTCCCATCCTACATGGCCTTTGGTTTCCATTCCTTTCAGTGTGATTTCTGCTTTGTTTCTTTTCTGTGCTGGGAGATGATAATGAGGTTCACACACCTTCTGCTTGGTACTTGGAAATCTACCCTGGGTTTAGCTCAGCTGCAGTGAGCTGAGAGGCTTCCCCCTACACGCCGCCAGTTTTCAGTGCGCTCATATGTGGCTGACGCGGTGGGGGGCTAATCCCAACAGCAAACATTATACTCTTTCCATACTCACTTACACTTTGGAATCAAGGGTAAAAAGTTCTCTTTGAAGCCCGTTTTCTCTGAATGGTCTGGCAAGCTAACGTGAACTTCCCAGATTCTGGCCAGAATTCAGATGTATCACAGTGCAGCTCAGTGACTGTTGCAATTGTTCCAGGCTGTCCCAGTACACCAGCCTTCCTGTAGCATGTGATGAGAAGGACGCACTTCTTTTACAAGAAGAAGCCATTTATTTAAGCATGGTTGCAGCCAACATTCTTAAGCAAAGTTTACCCACAGAAAATTTGTCTCATTTTGTCCATCTGCTATCTCCAATGACTTACGTTTTAGCATATACCATTGCGGAAACAGAAAATAAGTGATTTAGGGAAATTATTTCTGATCACTGGACATAGGTTGAGCTGGCAAGTCTGACCAATGGAAAAATGTTCAAAAGCTCATGCCCTTTTTCATTTCAATAACAATAGAGACACATTCTGTGCTCAATCTGGAAACAAATGTTGCCCATATTTGGATCTCAGTGGGAGCTGTGTGTGTGGAATATGGCCCAAAATGTTGTGTTGCAAGATACTTGTTACCCTTGCCCTGCTTCAAATCTTGATTCTTCCTATTTGTAGGACACATAACATTGGACTGTGACAGAGTCTGTATTAATGTGTCAGACTGAAAACAGATTTTTGCTGTATATGTGAGCAGGGATGGAACAGATTAAGTTTGCTGATCTTTTGGGGGTTTCTCAGAACTGGACTGGTGAAAGAACCACATCTGTTTTGTACTACCCTGGATGGGTATTTTTGTGCCACATTTTTGTCAGGTCCTTGAATTCATAGGGAGGTCTTCCTTCTAGCTATAGTTTCAAAGAGACAATATTTGCAGCATTCTATATTTGCAACACTTTCCTATATTAATCTTATTTTATTGAAACACTACTAAATTTTCAGATGAAGTGCACTGTATAAAAGTGGGCATGCTTTATGCACTCAATTCCATCTCTTTGAAATGAGGACAATAAAAAGAATCACATACAGGCTTCTGGGTAGAAATCTGCTTTCTTCCTTACATGGAGGAAGGGCAAAGCTTCCGATCAGACTAATTCAGAAGGGGGACAAAACATCTTTACTGTGTTCTCATTTTTTTCTGTGAACTTTGCACATTTACAGATATATTAATAGTGGAGACAATTTCCAATTGAGGGTGGAGTAGGACAACTAGGACATGGTCCTAAAAACTGTTAAGCAAAGATATGTTTCCTTTCAATAGAAAGAGCAGCTTACATCTGTGGCTTCTATCTCCTCTGGGTGGGCAAAATTCTTGGACAGGAGAAAGTCAAGCTGTGCAAAAGCATCAGGAAATGAGGGAATACTGTGATTTTCCTCTGAACATTTTCTTCCACGCAATGTACTTCCTGATTTTGGCCTGAGTTTTCAAGTAGATTGGCATGATGCAGACTTCATTCAGAAGTGAATTTCTTAGTAAGCAAATTTTCTTTGATACTTCTCTCTCCCTGCTACATTTGCAGCTGAACCTTTAGTTTAAAATGAAATCTTTGGGACCACTTCCTCTTTGAGAACCACAGGAGGCCAGACACGGGACATTAAGGGTCACAGTTCCACAGGCAAGCAAACTTAAAAGTGATGGGTTTGCTTCCCCATATGGCTTACATCTCCTGAACTCCACAGATATTCTATATTAAATTATTACAGGTAGGATTAACATGGGCCCACATATTTCTCCTTTTGGTCTGTTACTTGCCTTTGCATTGTTGTGTTTTTCTGTAGGAAAGCTCTTTATGGCAACTCAGTCACAGTGCAATCCTCTCTAGATCAGCTGCATAAACGTGGCTCTGAGAACGAACCTGAAAGCTGCTGGTGGACCATGAGCCATCCATCCATGAGCCCATTTTGATCACTTAGAACCCATCCAGTGTTGCTGGGTTGTTATTAGAATTGAACAAACGCTAGAGGTACATTTCTCCATTATTCTACATAGTCATTCCTGGTACACTTACCAAAGACTAAACAAATTAATATAACGCTTATATAAGTAAATACAGTTGTGAAACATTCATCAGTCGCTGTGCAATATGTACCCTTAGACTTGACAGCACTTGGGCATTAATGTTATATTTCTCAAGCACACTCCCAGACCTCCAAATTCTGCAAATAGAAGAGGCTACTCCTGTGTAGAAGGATGCAGCATTTTTCTGACATGTTATGTGTTAGATTTCAGATGCATTGCACTAATGAGAGCCAGAACTTCCCTACTCTTGAAGGCCCTACCCTGTAGGGCTTAGAAATCCTTCCTGTGTAACTGCCTTTTCAGCTGGCTTGACTACTTACCAAGGTCTTTATTTTTTCTTCCAGGGAAAGGAGGGAGGAGGGGTCTTTTTCCCTAGACCCCTTGTTCTCTCTATTTTGCTTTGAATGTTGCGGTGTGTTTGGTTCCCCCCTCCCAATGTGCTCGGATAACCCAAAAGAAAGAGAAGTTCTTTTTTTTTTCATCCCTTTTCCCTGAGGAGACACAGAGAGAGAGGGGGAGGAAAAAGAAAGATTAAGATGTAAGCTGGCTAGATAAGCCTGGAACTGGGTTTATTACTACTGTTGAATGAGAGTACAAGGATATAAAAGCAAACCTGCTTTACTGGAGCTGGAGCGAGGTTGGTGGGAGACCTACCCTGATTGTGTGCCACTCCGAGAAGGGATGTTTCATTAATTACACATTAACTATGTGCACTGAGGAGGAGGCAGAGGATAAAAAATGCAGATGTTTCTGCTGCCCGACAGAATGAAAACCACTCTTGATCCTGTCAAAAGAACATTTTGAATCAAAGGGCTCCACAGAAGTGGAAGAATGAGTTTTGTGGCTGAGTGCAATGGTGCGGCCTTTTAATCATTAAACCCTTTTATAGCGGTAAAATGAACATCCATTGTCATGGCCACTCCAATGGGGCCATCGGAGCTGGTGAAAAGGGAATGCTTTACGAAGGGCACTAAAACAGGACACAACCAGCCCCGCTGCTAGATTTCTAAAGGTAACAACAGCAGTGCATAACAAAGAATGAAAAGATGGCCCAGGTTGGTTTGCTTAAATTACTTTCCTTCCCAAACCCTCCCTACAAGCTAAACATGCACCAGATATAATGAGCATTAGGACTTCACAGGCTGGCAGTTCCCCTCCTTTGTCTTCTCAGAGTTTTACTGTCTCGGTTTAATTTTTTTGTTCTTTAAGTGAAGGCTCCTTAGGAAAATGAATTGAAATGTTGTTTTATTCGTAATCACTCTCTACAGTCCTAGTAAAGCCATTAGAATTGTGAGAGGAATGATCCCCTCTTCTTGTATAGGCTCCACCCCCACCTCCCCAAGTATGCAGGGACAAGTAATATTTTAAGACTATTTCAAATAAAGTATCTCCAGACCATTTTTAGAAAGTGGACTAAATTTTAATTTGTCAGGCCATGACCCTGGAGTTTTAGTTACATTACTTCCTTGTTCCTTTCTTCTCCTTCCCTTTAATTTCTCAGTAGAAATGATTCAATAAACTATTTCTCACATCCGTCTAGGAAGAATTAAAAGATTTATTTCCCAAAGTTCCCATAAGCCTTAGAAAACTATATTGTCGGGTTTTTTGGAGCAGAACTTGTCAGAGAAATGTAACCTCATTTCATGGGGAGTTTCATATCTAGGTTTTATTCCAACAGGAAACAAAAGGGAATCAAATCTCAGCTCCTAGGTAATCCATCTGATGGACGCCCTGGTACCATGAATCTTGACATTCTGGACTGTAAAAGAAGCCAGAAGATGAAAGCTAAAGATACTAAGGTTTTCTGGCTCTCAGCCAGTCATCCAAATGAGCTGCTGAGGATCTGAGCACTTTGGGAGCTCTGGCTTTGGATGAAGCAGAACATCAGCTAGTCAGAGACTTTTATACCATCAGCAAGTTTTTGAATTTGAATGCTGAAATCTGAGCAAACTCTGGAAAAATATCAATGAAGCTGAATCAGCAGAATAGGATGAAAAATGTATTTATGGAGTACTTTAAACCAAATCCTTACACATAATTTCTAGTATAGAACTAATGGCGAGAGTTTTATAGTTTCTGTGACATTTGAAATGCAAATGTATTTCAAACTGTATATATTAATCCTTATATCAAAGATAGAAAGAGGTGAATAATGATTTCTCAGGTGCCCTTGAGGCTATTTGTGCACTAACTGTTCAGCTATTTTATTTTTGGTTAAGGAGAAAAGGCAAACACACTACTCTTATGACACTTGAATGCTATACAATCTAAACCACATGCTTATGTAAAGGGCAGCAGCCTGGAGAAAGTCATCAGGAATGTCTTATATGACGATTAGAACTTTATGGTTCATCATCTGTGAGGGGGCTTGATGAGATTGTTCTCTGGGAATATCGGTGCAGGAATTGTCAGCACACTTCAGATGGCGCCAGCTCTTCAAAACTCTGGAGGAGTTAAAAGTGTGCAGGAAAAGTGCATCTTTGCAGATTTCTCAACTTTTGTATCAAATAAAACATTTCTCGAAGACAGATTTTTCACTTTTGGAGGAACTCAAATGGTGATCTTTGCTTGTTTAGTTACCTTTAGAAGAGCCTTTATGACTGGCTCAGTACTTTGCTAAAGAGAAAATTCAATCCCCTGCAAAAGAAAGTAACAAAATACTGAAGAAAGCATTTTGCACAGAAGCAGCAAAGAAAACAAGTACTATAAAAATACTTCTTCCTTGGCAGCAATCCAAAGGGACTGACAGATAATTCTGGGTGCAGCTCAGAGGGCAGAGGGAATCAGATAAAAACAAGTCATTACAGAAGGCTGGTCAGGATGGCAGGGTAATAACCAAACTGCTGGCAGGAGAGACGTGCAGGAAGCATTAGAAAGAGCTATTCAGAGATTTTCACTGGAGTTACAGGTAACTCAGACATGCAGAAGTGGCCTCTGTTCTACTGTGAATGGCTAAATATACAGTTCAGGGAAGAGCTCGGACTGCTACGGTCAGGATCAAACATGGTTGTGAAATGATAATGGGACAAGAGAAGATGATGCTCAGAACAATCCCTACTCAAAATACTAAAGGCACACCTAGGTAACGTCAGCTCCTGCATTACCTACAAAATTAGGGATGCTAAAGTGGACGGAGCATAATGAATTCCAGCCTCTGACATGATAAGGACAGATTGTTAAGCAGCAGCACCTCAGTTTGTCTACCCTGAAATTCTGCACTGATCTGGCCTAGAGTCAGGCTTATAGAGATTATATACCAGTTTAAAATATTTCTAGCTTTTCTTAGTTTCCTGTGGCAAAAACAGACTGTTGCAATTATTAGCTTTCTGGTTTTCCTTCTCTGTGCTATCTATAAGCTTTTAGCTGATTTTTCAGAAAAGTGTTTGGAAAAAAATCCAGCAGCCTCCTATTATTTTAGCATCAGTTGTTCCTTGCTTCAGAAATATCTGGGGCTTATCAACATGGAAATAGAGCTAAAACAAGCCTGATCCATAGAGCTGAAACAAGCATGGTTCAGATTAAATTAATTCTGTCGCCTGTAAAGAGGAAAGATGCTTTCCCTTTCCTGGCTGAGCTAATATTCCTGCATTTGCTGAATCACACCAAGCTAGCCCTCTGCAGTTACTAACAAGCAGCAGTGCACCAATCCTTTGTTTTGGCTGTGGTCCATCTACAAAGCAGACTGGTGCTTCAGTCAACTTCATCGTGACATCTCACGGGGCAGATGGCAAATCACCTGATGCCAATGAAAGGTAGAACAGAAAAGAAATATCGTGTGTCCCAAATAATTACAAGTAAATTAAAACAAAAATAAAGAAGGAAAATAACTACATAACCAATTGTTTCTACTCTGCATTGAGAATCCTAAAGGTATTTCCAACAAGAATTTTTTGTGGTCAGCATAGGTCGGGTTAGGGCACTCTGATTTTCAGTAGTAGTAGACTTTGAAATTTGGGTACCTCAGTTTGGTCACCTAACAAACAGAAGGTGCACCCATCTCCTGCTGGCTTTGAAAAATACCCTCCCAAGGCTTTTTCAGGGATGTAACAAGTGAGGGTGTTGAGAAAGTCACTTGTTTGTAAACAAAGCATTTTACAATGCCTTGAGAGATGTTTTAAGTGAGCCTATGTTGCATAAAGCTCCTCAGGGATCTGTCACAGCAGCAGCAGCAGTGCACAAAACAAAGTCACTTCTTCTGTTGCACTTTATTCTGTTGTCATGTTAAAAGCAATGAATTTATTTCCCCCTCTCAGCCCTCCCTCAACTACTGCAGCCCTGCAGTAAATCAAAAAAGTAAACTCTCATTCTCATTGTGCAGGGCTTACTTCCAGGCCTCTACAGTTTCCACAGTAACTAATTAGAAATTTGCATCTCTAAGAAAGAATTATTTAATACTGATGTAAGCCCTTTTATTCTTTGCAGCTTGGCCTTTTGCTACTCAACTTCTGGTAGATGTTGGGCCTTAAGGTCATACTGTACAAACTCTGAATGTAGGTGGCCCTAGTGTTGCTTTTTTTATTTCGGATGATTCATATCCTGTGAAGAAAATGTCTTGCCAGGTTTTTGTTGAATCGCAAAGATTTGAAAGGCAGCACCCAATTCATTTAGTAGCCATTTGTTTTAAACTGTAACATCTTCCCCATTCCTCGTTAGCTAACTCTTGTGTAATTGAGTCATGCATTTTTAGCCTTGTTAAACCAGTGGAGTTAGGTCACACTGATGCACCTTTCCCATTAGTTCCATTTGCTTCCCCTGGCTTTCTGCCTTTAAGCAGGCCTTTTATTTCACATGGCAGAAAAGAAAGCCTTGGATACCCTGAGTGTGCAGATAAGTGTTTTATAGCTCAGCCATAGATACTGTAAATCCAAGACACTGTCCCACAGTCTCAGAGCAGATGTAAATACTGAGAGAGGAGGAAGCGGAGGCTGCAAAATGAACAAAACCCTTCCCTTATGTTCATGAGAGTAAATGGCTTGGAGCAGTTTTTGTCCCAGACCAGCAAGTACCCCTCACAAAGCTGTGCTACCTCAAGCTTCAGCTGACCCCAATAGGCTTTGCATTGGGCTTGTAGTCAGTTTTCCAGCTCGGGCTCAGCAGTTTTTCAGCTTTTGCACTTTTCTACAAAAGATCTATCAAGAAAGAAGCACATCCACCACCACGCCTTCCCACCATCAGATGGATCTTGTTTATTCTCTTCTGTCCAAATTCTGTACTGCTGTATCTGAAAGGATTTTAGTAGGACTCTTTTTATAGCCTTGTAATCTAATAATTTTATGAAATTAAAATTTAATATTATATATATAATGTTTAAAACATTAAATATATAAACTGGTCTTATGTGCATATATACACATACAAATGTATATATGTAATATTTTAAATATATATAATTATAATATTTTAAGATATAATTATCTAATTATATATATGTGTGTATACACACAGAGAGACATATATACATATATTTGTGTATATATGTATATACACACACATATGCACATATATTTATATATATGTATGTACATAATATTATAAAAGCTTATAATGGAAAAGGAACAGGTATGCTGGCTTTTTCTTCCTGCAATCATTTCCAAAGAAGGAATCATAATTCAAGGGGAGTGACTGCATCAACCAGTAACTTTCTGATTCTGGAGTTACAAATGATCAATTATTATAATTTAATGTAGCTTAAATTAATCGAGATTGAAATAAATGAAGCTTCAAGAAAACCTCCACTCATAATGATGTCCTTAGCAGAGGTCTTCGAGAGACAGAACAGTTCTGCACATTTGTAAATGAATTGCATCACAGATCCCCTTTTTACTTCTTTGTTCAAAGGAGCGTTGAATTTAGAAATAACCCTCAAACACTGCATACACAATATGATCCAATATGATCCAAGCATTGAGAAAGGCAGCCCAAAATCATAATTACAGGCATCCTGGGTGAGACCTCAAATCCATCTATGTCAGAATACAGTTTCAAGAGTCACCAAGAGCTGATGTACAGAAAAGGATCAAAGAGCAGAAATGCAATACTTCCTTTGGTGCACAGTTCTGTGCTGCTGTAGGAGATTTGGAACAAAAGTGACTTGCTTGTGTTTCCTAGTATAATGGTATTACAGCCTTTGATAGGTTTTTTTTCCATTATTTTTCCATATGGTTTCTGAGCTCAAGTTAAATCCTGGCATCCACGCCATCCTGTAGCAAGGAGTTCCACAGCTAAATACAATTGAAGAAGTTTCTTTTGAAAATATTTTCCTATGGCAAGCAGAAAGAGATAATATTTGTCTGTTATTAATTCCAATCCATGTCTCCTTAAAATGGAAAAAAATGCCTGGATCTTTTATCTTAAAGATGATCTTCACTATGGCTGTTATTCAATCCCATTGTTTTACAATCTGTTGTCAAAGACTGAGTCTGCATTTAATATTAATAGGTTAAGCTCAGGATTTGTAGCCCTAGTTCTCACAGTCTCATGACTCTTGCTGTGACTAAAAGATGCAATGCTATTGCCTACACACAAGCATCTAATCCATTTAAGAGGCTTTAGGCATCCTGTCTGGTTGCCAACTGCTTCTGCAGAAGGTCCACTGTCTCTTTTAGGCTGGTGTCAATCTGCCACCCCCTTGTCAGTCTACTGAAGTGCACCTTTAGGGCAGCACCTCTCTGATGATATTTTCAAGAGATTACCAAGATATGGTATTTCTCAGAGGGATCTGAAAACATTTGCTTCTTGAAATCTAAGATTCTGTTGTCTTCTACTTCTCAGTATTGAAGGAAAAAATCACACAGACAATACTATGGAAATATTGAAGGAGGAAAAGAAGTCTTCCAGGCCCCTCAAAATAACTGTCATCTTGGAGTCAGCTTGTAACAAAAGCAAACAAGTTAGGATGCAGAGAGTTTTTCAAGATTCCTCTGCCTCATCTTGTCATGCTAGCAAGCCACATCTGAAGACATGTACTGAAAATGTCTTTTATTATGATTTAGACATTATTCAGGTATAAACTCAGCACTATATCCAGGCAGGCAGTTCACTTGGTTAAATAAGAGCTCAAAGAAACAGAGAAGCTTTTAATTTAATTTTTTTTGACATTTTAAAATATTTGTTATCAATTATTTTAAATAACCTGTTGCCTTCCTAGTCAAAAACACAGAGGGAGGTTTAATAAGAATGATTAGGTTCATGCTAAGGACTCCTGTCACTTATTATGTAATTGTATGAATAGCCAGAATATATTGGTGCATTCTAGTTTTGATGCAAAAAAAAAAAAAATCCAACTTAGTACTTTAAAGTGGGAAAGAAGTTTTACATAAAAAAGTAGGGAAGCAGAGGGCTGCATTCACATACAAACCCACCTACATCCACAAACTTCCTTCTGACTTGGCTTGGTAATTGTACAATAAATGTCTCTGACATTTTCAAAATCAAAGAAGAGGGCATCTTTAGGATGAAACAGAGCAAATAAAAACTATTGAGGAAAATTTATGTTCTTTGCTCTTCTAAGAACATTTACTGAAATGCATGTTTCCTCATGTTCATGAGAACAAGTGGCTGTTTATTTGCATTGCTGCATGGATATAATATATATGGCAGTGAACTGGGAATTTCCCATTAAGAGCAACCCACCTTCACACCATTCCACATCCTCCTTCCTTGAGACAACTTCATTCAAGCCACCTCATTAACACCTACATGCTCAAAGCCATTAGGTGATCAGGTAGATGAGTGGGATGGGAAAGCCCACCCAGCTTTATGATGCTTGGACTATGGAGCAAAGTCCTTAGAGTAAAGCTTGACAGTGCAGACACCTGCACACCAGAGCTGGAAACTGGCTTTACAGTGGAGGGAGAAGAAAATGTATAACCAAGGGCATCTAATTAGATTAGCAGGGGTTTTGTGCTTTGGATGTCCCATAATTCAATCAATTAAAGTATGCTTTAATAGCAGGGTCTTTCATGGCATATATCCCAAGGCACCACACAAATAATAAAATTAATAGCTCATGTAATTATTACGGACAGAGAGCTACTACTTTATACGTAAGATTTTATGCTTTCCACCAGGGCCAGCCTAGTGCAGGCCTTGCTGCCGCTAGATCTATCACAAGAAATTCTCCTGTTGCAGAGTGAGGTTCAAAGAGACTATGAATTATCTGGTCCAACCTCCTTGCTCAAGCAGGATCAGAATTAGATCCAGATAGCTCTTGAATATCTCCAGTGAAGAAAACTCAACTATCTTTCTGGACAATCTGCCCCAGTGCATGGTTACCCACACAGTAAAGTTCTTCCTCATGTTCAGGTGGAACTTCCTGTGCATCAATTTCTGCCCAATGCCTCTTGCTGTACTGCCTAGCACCACTGAGAAGAGCCTGGCTCCAAATCTGCAGCTGTAAAATGTAGTCAGAATTCTCTGTGCACTTGAAAACAGCATAAGGCAGATGGATGGCCAGAAAGCAGTTCATCACCACAGAAGTTGACCAGCTTGATGCTGCTCATCTTGGCACTTGCAGACAGTCCAGCACTGATCTCCACAGTCAGGACAGCAGTTCCTTGTCTGTGATGTGGTGCTGACTCGCATCCATCACTTTGTAGGCCAGTGAAAGATGGTCAGTGGGTTTTAATCAGGGCAGTACTGGACTGGTTTACAGACTGAGTGCTTTATCTCCTCAAACATCCTCCTAATTGGAGGCCATTCATATGTCATGAATTAGTATGCAGCCAGGGCAACCTGACAGCTGATGCTGTGTTCCAGGACATTTTCATACTGGGATAATACAGGATGAGATCTTTAGTGACTTTAACCCGGGAAAACTCTGGTGTAGACCAGTGGAGCCAAAGGCCAATGAGAATTTGGATGTGCCAAGGATACTACTCAGCGCATCTCTAAATATTTCACGCGGTACCAGCTGACATAAGGAGGCTGTTATGCAAATTTTCATCATTACATTACAGTTCTGCATTTCAGATAGTTCAAGTTGTTGCTCCTATTTAAATCTCCAGTACGGTTTATACACGTTGTCAGGAGGAGATGCCTGAGTGAAAAAAAAAACAAACCAGGAAATTTAAAACCAAAATCAGCTATCGCCTCTTTTCATTTACTTCTTGTGAACAACCAACATTTAAGCTGATTTTCTTTGAAGCCAACATGACATGCTCCTCTGCTGCCATCTAATATGCCAAGTGTTCCTTCCTAACCCCATGTTTTCAGCTGAGCCAAGAGCCCTTCAACTTATGTTAGGGATACAACCAGCTGCTCCACCTTAACTGTCCTTACCAGTGTTGTCAGAGGCAACTAAAATGTGCTGTACTGGATGGCTGTGAAGTAATTCTCTGTAGTTCAGAACTTAGTCAGATGACTTCTGCAACTTGGAATTATTTCCTATCAAAGGATCTGTGTTCTTCCCACACCACAGCTGTGATGAATCTTCCTGAGACTGCTGTGCATTGCTGTGAGATCTTTAAAGTTCACAGCAATGGCTCTATAAAGTTCAAGATTAAAATGATAATTTTAGGAAAGCAAACAAGCATCATAATCAGGGGAGAAAAAAACCCAACCACTTCCTACTCACCACTGCATCCCAAAGAAATTATGCTGTTCCTCCTTATAAATAATAGGGGTGTGCAACGTGTCATTCCTATTCAGTGTTTGTGGGTTTTTTGGTGCTTATTGATGCTACATCTGTTTTGTCAGTGCGTCAGCTAATGGAGAAAGTTAATTGTGTTGGTTGTAAGGCCACCTGTCACACACATGCCTCATTTCCATACTAATAGCCCAACAGTGGCAGGCAGTGTACTCCTCTGCAGTAACACACACAGCCTCTTTGGCAACCTGGGCCAAATGTGCCTATGCAGCAAGCGCAGCCCTCTTCTCTGAATGCCTCCAGTGTTGTGGCAGCCCAGCTCTGCATTAACCCCCCGCAGCCCTCCCCAGCCCGGAGGGGGGCTTTGAACCCTCGCAGACACGCTGGGTGTCACGTTCTGGAGTGGGAGGGTGGCAGGCACACTCTGCCTCCCTGGCAGGATGGGTGCCTCGAGCTCTCACCCACCAGTGGAATATTTTGCTCCCTTTGCACTGCTGGATTGGGCACCTATCACCAGCAAAACCTGGCGAGCGCTGTGGGGAGCTCTGTTCACATCGGTGCTGAGGACCAGTTGAAAGTCCATCTCTTTTGTCCCTTCTGTTAACATTGCGAATGAGGGAAGTGATGCGGATCGGAGCCAGGAAGAGGAAACGTGCCTGCAGCTGAGGCAGACACAGCCGTGCTGGGCTGCAGTGGGACCCAGAAAGATGTAGATAAAATTCACTTTGGTGATACAGCCAACGCCAGAAAAGCTGTATTTAATGAATATTTTATTTTAACATAAGGAGAATTATTCTGATCAGCCAACAGTATAAGGTTTTCCTTCCTTCTTGCTTTCCTCCACCTTTTTTTTCACGTAGAAGATTAGGTAAATAAAGTGATTTTTTTTTTAACTACCAGACTTGCTCTTGATCAGAGTCCATGACCCTTGTTCATGTTTTCCTACAGCCTGAAAAACTCCCCCAGTAAAACACTGATGGAGTTTATGCTAAAGGCATGCTTCATGAAGTAATACCTGGAATCTTGATGGCTTCAGGGGCAACTGGTCTCTGTGCTTTTTATGCCACTGTAGCAGGAATTAGAAATGCCATATGTGACTATTTGGCTTGCAAAGGAATGTTCCATAGGCTAAAAGGCAATGAGTTGCTATTCCTTTACATCCTCTATCTGCAAGCATTTGTAAGAAAATTCTCCACACATAAGGCACTGCCTAAATCATGGTCAGGAAAGGAAATGTCTGTATCTACCATGCACAAAGGAGCAAACCAGAATACTCATTGCTTAGACCACCTTAGATGCAAAAAAGATCAACAGCCCAGGGAAGGTGCAGAGGTACAGCAGTACATGCCAGCAGGCTCCCACCAGGCTAAAAGCAAATTGGTTTCATCTACAAAACTGCACAGTTGTAAGAATTTCCCATTCCTGTATTGAGTTTCTTCAGCAGTGTCTGCAAGCATCTGTTTGGCAGAGGGTGTTGCTCCAGCTCACCCTTGGGATGGGGTGGGGTGGGCATCTCTAGCCAGCCTCTGCATGGAGAGCTCTGCAGGAAGATTTGGGCACTCAGCCAAAGTGAAAGGACTCTTGGCATTGGGACTGGAGGGCTACCAAGGAGCCCATCCCAGGTCTCAGGCCAGACAGACCCAGTATCATCAGCAACAACAGCAGGGTAAAAGATGGCCCATTTTACATCACACATGTTGTGAGCTAAGCCCACACACACATGCTGTTTGTTAAAATCTTTGGTTATTCTTTTTACTTTCTTTTGGAATTTGAGCCCAGTTGCTCGTTTCCTTATTTCTCATAGTGATCAAGTGGGCCAGAAGCCTTCTCTTATTGAAACAGGGAATTTCACAGACACAGTACTTCTCAGATAAAGTGGAAACAAAACTGTATGTAGGAGAGTTGATTGCACTTATTCACACACAAAAAGTAACCTATTTTAGAAATTTTTAAAAAGTGAGTACTTTTAAAAACTCTGTAGAAAACTGTTGTACAAAAAACCACAAAAACAAACAAAAAACCCACAAACATAGAAACTCCATGAATACAGGTCTTCAATTTTTCTTTCTGTCTTCTCTTACATACTCTGTAGTCAGGTTACCCTGCTTGCTAGGCAGTCTTGTATCCTTTGAGAGAAGATGTGCTGATTAGTTTGAGAGAGGATGCACTGTGCCATAAAATGGGCTGCCTTTCAGGCTGCTGTATTCCATTATCACTATGGCTGGTGGAGAAGAGTACTTCAAAATATTTTTGTGTTTAGGTTTGTTTATTTGTTTTATGTGAATTGGCCGAGTTAAAATATCAGCCAAACATTTACAATTGTTAAAACTTTATAACCTGCTCATCTGGGGGATGAAGACTGCCTCTTCAGACTGTGTACAGAGTGCTAGTTTGCATTTGGCTGAAGCAGGAGATTTATTCTATAAAAAAGATACTGCCAGTGCCACACAGACATTTCTTGTGATAAATATATGCCCAGCTTGCTTTGGTGTGTATGTGGACACTTGGAGCCATGCTGCTGAGGAGATGAGCTCCCCTTTCCCACTGCTCCAGCAGAGCAGAACCCACTCTTACCTCCTGAGTAGGTCTGAGGAATTTATCTTCTAAGCCTTCTAATTTCTCCCTATGTCACTGTTATTCTCTTCCCCAAGGAAAGGGCATAAAATTACTTGCAAAAAGGCAGCACAGACTGTTTGGGACAAAAGAATATTTGTGCACTCCTGTATGCAGGCACATGCATCTACCACCTTCCAGATACACAAGAAGATGGAGAATTGATGCACACTATAGTGGCACCTTCTGTGTTCCAGTTTCCAGGGGATGAAAGCTGGGTAGAGCAAGGCAAGTAGCACACAGTTATTTCAAACAAGTCTCCAGCCATAGACCCTATTTGCTCTACAATCTGGACATAAACATGAAGGTTATCAGAACTTTAAAGCCAGAGACATAAGGATGGTTTAACATGGATACCACTTCAGGTTTCTACTATTGCTAGCAGGCTGAAATTTTCTGGGAAAATTTTTTCCAATATTGTGCAATCTTAGACTTGGATGTCTTAAGTTCCTGACATGAAGTTATAGATTAAAAACTAGCTGACAAGCTGCCAGCCTTTCCGTGATACTGAGACTTTGATTTGTCACCCAAGCTTTGTGGCTGTTGATATCACAGTGATAGCACTTTGACAAAACGACGGGATATAGTTTCCCATTCAAATTCTGCGTTTTTAATCAAAAGCTTTCAAGGGTGAAGTCTGACTCTTTCTAGATATGTGCATAAACCTGAGAAATAGTTTTATTTTATGCACATGTGTGCATATATATCTGTATATATACATACATATATGAAAGTAATTTTTTCATGCCTTTATAAACAGTTAATAATTATGGAGTGTATTTAGAAATACTGAAAGCAGATATGATTTCTAGAAATGGTAAAATAGTTATTTTTACAAAAAATGGTCCAAAAAGTGGTCCAAACAAAACCATCACATCACACAGTTTTCTATTCCTTTCAGTTCTTCTCTTTTCATGCTTTTCTGTTTTCTTGAGTGTAAGGCCAAATTTGAAAGTCTGAGTTTGGGCTTAGTAAAAGTTGTCCCTAAATTCTCTTTCCTCCCACCAAACAGTAGCATTTTACTTCTGGCATTTGTTTTTTGGTTGTTTTTTTTTTTTTCCAGATATACTTACATGGTTCTGAGACAACACAATAGGTGATCCTGTGCTTACACACCCATCCACCATAGTGAATGCTGTGTTTTCTTCATGGACCTCCTGAGACTGTGTGATTGCATATAGAACCTGGCTCCACACAGTGTCACTATTGTTCTGGCCCCTTTTTTTCCCCCGCAAGAGTTTTTATGCTCAGCATATCTTGGCATTGTGAACTCGAGGCTTGCTAAAGAAGGGCTCAATTTACCCCTGATTTACCCCTATAAATCAACTAATAAACCATTGTAAGCACCGGTGTTGTTACACTTCATAGTGACAATGGGGACAGAATATGCTGGTACAGACAGAGGCATTCCAGCACTGAGGGCTAAAATGAGCAGAATCCTCCACATTTTGAGTTACACAAGGGGAACCTAAAGAAGAAAAAAACCTCTACATGCATGATTTTCAATGGTGACTCAATTTAATGTTACTGGAGACCAGTCAGGAAACTAAAGGGAAATTTACACGTAATACAGGTACTCTACCTCCACTTGTGACCTATCTTTGAACTGTCTTCCTTTCTCTGGGTGTTGTTTACTTTGCTATTTCCACAAGCCAGTCAAAAGTTACTTGAAGCCACCATACTGGCATAGGTGAATGGAAAAATCTGTATTTTCTGGTATTAAATGCCTGCAGTAGAGATTAGATTGAAGGCAGTCTAAAGATGTGATTTTCCCTCTGTACCATGGCAGCGAGCGGAGCCTCAAACCTGCCCCCTGGCACCAAGCCATTTGTCTCCCATCCACCCTCCCCTGAATGACACTTGCACAGAAGGAGAAGCCATCTCTGCCAGGAAAGAGCAAGGAGGAGCCCAGGTCTTCAGGAAGATCAGGGATGAATCAGGGTTTTCACCTTATTCTGATACTGTTGTGCTGGTCCCAGTCAGACGCAATCCCTCAAGCAGGGCTCATAATCATGATACCATGGGGGCCTTAATGACAATGAAGAGCTCCTTTAATCTGCTTTTAGTGACAAAATAAAATCAAAACTATTCAGCCAATATCCAAACCCTTATTTATGTCTTTTGTGCTGCCACCTTTTCTCAAAGAAAAATTTCCTAGTGGCACAGAAGTGAAATGAAATCAGACTTTGCGATTAACATTTGAGATATTAATTTTTCTCCTGGGGAACCCTTATCTAGAAACGTTATAGGTGCTTTAGATAAACCTAGTAATAAAGCAATTATCTAATTCCTCAGCCAGCCATACCAGGAAGGACCTGCTAGGTGGTCCATGGAGCTGGGTCATTAACAGTCAAACAAGGAACCAGACTGGTACTTCCTCTTCTTTAAGCTGAGCGGGGAAGGCTCAGTTGGGAAAGATGTCTCAGCCAAAGGAAGTGTCATTCTCTTTTAAGACTGCATAATGCAGCTCGGGTGCCTGCCAAATCGTAATACACTGGAACAGACGGAGACAGAGTACTGTGGGAAGGGCAGTGCAAGCTGCATAAGGGTGCAGCACCCAGATGAGAAACTTTTCTGCACTGTCAGGAAATCCTTCCTTTTCCAGGTTGGTAGAATGCTTTGCTAACCTTTTCTTATTTCATTTTTTTCCTTTCCCCTCCACTTTTCAAGGTCCGGTGTCTTGGCAGTCAGCCTAGCCTGATGGAGCATCACAGGGTCCTGGTATTACAGTACTGGTTTTGTTCAGTAAGTAGCAGAAGATAACTGTGTTCCTGTTTATGTAAGTGATGTTTATAACATTGATTGTGCTAAAATAATTTTATTTTTGAAGTTGGTGATAATAATACTATAAATAATTCCTGGAGTTAATAGTAACAAATGCCAGCAGCAGCTTGGTTGGGATATTCAACGTCATGCATCAGACTTTAAGACTGATTTCTCAGTGTCAGTGTGAGTCCTACTCTGAAGGCAGCAGAGCTGCCATTCTTTGGAGCTGCTTTTGTAATACTCTGCACCATGTCCAGACACCTTCATCGATAAGAAGAGTTGAGATTTCATAATTTGTTACAAGACTGTCATTTTATCCCTGTTACACTTGTGTCATAATAGTAGATGACTTTGCACAAATAGGCAAACAGGTTTATTACATTTTTTGGCACAGAATACACATTGCCTCACTTCAAAGTGGCAGCATCTTCCAGATGGACATATAGCCATTAGTACAACCATAATGATATTAGGCAATGCTATCAGTACCTGACTGACTGAAACTGAGACTTCCTTCTGAGAGAAAGCTCTTCCGACAGTCACAGAACCATAGAATAGAAAGGGACCTAAAAATCATCTAGTTCCAGCTCCTCTGCCATGGATCATCTAGTTCCACCTCCTCTACAAATTTCCAATAGATAAGGTGGCTCAAAATCCCATCCAATCTGGCTTTGAAAACTTCCAGAGATGGGGTATCCACAGCTTCTCTGGCAGTGTCTCACCATGTGCACTGTAAAGAAATTAATCCTAATAGCTTAACTAAACCTACCCTCTGACCTACAACAATCACAGCAAACAGTTGGAAAAGAGTATGATGGTGGGTAAAAGAAGAGAAGCATAATGGTTAAATAAATAAGAAGAGACAGCACTGCACTGGTGATGGACAACAGTTGCAAGAAATGTTCCCTTTCCCTGAAACCATCAGCATTTACTAGAAGATTTGGTCTCACAAAGTGAATTAAAAGGTCTGGCATATCATGTAA
The DNA here is from genome assembly GCA_013186435.1 of Turdus rufiventris. Taxonomy (NCBI): domain Eukaryota; kingdom Metazoa; phylum Chordata; class Aves; order Passeriformes; family Turdidae; genus Turdus; species Turdus rufiventris. The sequence goes on along the minus strand of PYHW01010211.1, from coordinate 2,161,947 downwards.
GCAACCTGTATGTGTGCAGCCTTCCTTTTAAAACAGACAAAAGTTTTTAAAGATGTGTTCTAAAGTATTTAATACCTGACCTTGATGCACGAGAATACTAGTGCCACACAGAACCAAGCTCAACACAATTTGTCCCTCCACACTTCTGGTACTAGGGCTTCCCTCCAACTGGAGACAGGCCATCATGCTTCAACTTTTCCCATCTTCCTTTCCAACAATTTGTCCTCTGAAGGTACTGAGAATCAGATTTATCTGTTCACAGTTTAAATCCATCTGTGTTTCCAATACCTTCCACTCACTCAAGACACCAGGGATCAAATTCTTGTCTCTTCTGTGACAGTGCAGCTGAAACAGCATTCCTCTGAACCAACAGAAGCACTTTGGCACCCGACACGATTCCAGCATACAAACATTTCCACCCACATGTGGTTACAGGTAATCAGACCAGTGAGGCTGGACATCCAGGACTAAACCGTCTGCTTTGTCATGCCCAAGCTCACAGGCAGCACCTTAGCAACAGTACCTTTCCTCCTTTCCTTCCCCCACTTCCTGCTGCAGTTTTCCCAGCCCCAGAACTACCTCTGCTTCCCCAAGCATGAGAGAGGGGGTCAATCTGCAGCTTATCCTGCAGGTTCCAATAAGTGAGTATTTTGGGGCACCCCTGAAGGCAAAATGACATCTGCATGCTTGACACTATAGAATGAGAGCACAATGCTTTAAAGCCTCTCAGAAAATCTACAGGACAGTTAATATGATTTAAGCCTATATTTAAATTTTATGAGACTCATTTTCAAGGCTAATAACCCAGTTTACTGTGCACAATATCAAATGCAAATTTTATTACTGACTTGGTAAAAACCAAGATGATATTCATTAGCATATCTCAGCGCATCACCCTTTTTAGCCAAAAGGTGCACCAGGAGTAACAGTGGGAGTTTTTATATGTGCAGTAAATTACAGTTACTATCTCATTAGATAAACACATTTAAAATCAGGTTATCATTCACTTATATATCAGAAAGTTGTTTGTTCAATTGCAGCTAGTCTCATATTACAACATATGGTGCATGAAATTCTTAGACTAATAAAATTTCAAGGTACAGGGAGCTGGTGCCTTGGAAAAAACTGTTTCTGCTCAATGAATGGCTCGATATAATCTGTAATTGCTTTGAAACAATTATGCAGCAGGCTGTTTTGTACTTAATAGTATTTACATCCTTAGGTTTATTAGCAACAAAATTTAAGTGGAACTTGTGAAAGAGAAATTAATTTTTCTGCTAAAAGATGTAAAGTTTTAAGTTAAAGATCCAGCAGACTGTGGAAATCTAAAATACATACAATAGTCTCTAATTTAACTTATTTCTCATTGAAATGTTGCATTATTATTTTAGATAACTGTGGCAGATTATCAAGTAATTCTTCAGCAGCTGAGCTCCCCTGAACTTTCACTACTCTTGGCAAAGTTTAGTTTTTTTCTCAATGCATGCAGTCTGGCTTTGCTCTCTTCTGGAAATAAACACAACTAATGTCCACATATAGTGTTTGAAATCAGATTGAAAACCCCCATACCTGTAAGTTTTACCTACTAAGTTTAACAGTGGTGACTGGAATGTGAGTCAGCATTTTGTACTTCTTTATATGCTGGCAATTGAACAAGCAGCCTAGTACACAGTGGCACAGAGAACATGCTCTATACAGAGCAACAGTTTTGCAGGTACACAACAGCTTTGGATCAGACTTTCCTATGGTATGGACTGCTGGAGCCTCAACAGCTTCAGCAAAACTCAGCCAGTTTGCAGAATCATTGGGGTTATACCTGATTGAAGAACTTAATTACTCCTGCCATTCTGAGCATACCCACATATGCTCTGCTGATAATATACAAATCATCATATACAAACCTAATGTCAAGTGTATTATTTCAGTGTTCAGTTAGGAGCAATGAACTGCACACTACTGCCTCATTGCATGGCTCCTACTGAGCTCAAATCTGTGAGACAGCTTGAGGGCAGTTACACATTTGGGGGTTAAGGTGGTTTTCTCGCCTTTTGTTATTAATAGGTTTTTTCTTCTTTTGTTTATGATGTCTTGCATTTGCCTACATTGTAAGCTGTCTCCAATGTTAAAGCTGTATTTTACACAGACATCCTCTCTCCTGACTGCTGACTAACTCTGTGCTCCAGCAGCTGCAAAACTAGAGGCCAGATTGTAAGGAGCGCCCTGATAAAACAATTGTACTGCTTGGTATATATTATATATATTATACTGCTCAGTACTGCAAAATTCAAGATGACTTCAACCAAACAGCATTAACACCTTTCAGTTGTTCTTGTAGTAACAAGTTCTTAAATCCTTTTACAAAATCTCTGCCTTTGTGTCCAGCTTTATCTTTCTTTCTCTTGTGCTGCAATTTCACTAATTTTCCTATTGCTCGAATTTGCAATGAACTGCAATAAATTCCTTGCCAGAGCTCTCACAACCATACACTCATACTTCAGGATGATTACTGTATAAGAAATGCTTCCTATTACCATCATCTGGGAGGATTTGCTAGAGCACAACATGATAAAACTTTGCAAAAAACCAAAAAATTCTCCTTCCCTCTTACAAGGGAATATTTCTAATTGCTGATTTCAAAAGATCTGCAACGAAGAACTGTTGTAAGAAAGCCTTCATGAAAAGCCTCACAACCTTGCTGGCTAGTCCTGATAAGAATGGTGCAAGCTGTTAGGAAGTACAGCCTTCTGTCTACAAAAACCACCTTTAAATTTTGCAACATCAAGAAGCAAGCCTAACCTGATTTCAGCACAATTACATTGTGGAGCAATGCTGAAAACCCCATCAGACTGCATGTGGAAACTAAATCCCAGCACATGACAAATGCAATCTGCTCCCACTCAACTCACTAACAATCCTCCTGCAAAGGTGGCTTTCCCCAGCCAGGGCTGGGACTCCCTTCTAACTCCCCCCTGCCTATTGCTGTGATTTGGAGCAGGTCTGGGGCTGCTACAGCATTTTCTAATGAAGGAGAGGCCAAACCTAGTTGCTAACTGCGCATTTGGGATTTCAAGCACATTTGGGTTTCTCTGAGTCTGCCTTAAAGTAATTTCCAATCTGCAAGTTTTCTTACATTCCTGTAGAGCAGTGACACCTTTTTTATTTGTATTCATACAGCACCTAGCAAAATGAGTGCCATCTCTGACAGGGTCTCCAAGGTTCTGCTGCAAAGTAAGCAATATTAATAGTATTGGATATATTTAATCCCTGGCACAAATGATTTGTTGAGGGGCACTAATATATCTGTCAGTTAATAACATCTATGAATGAGTGTACACAGACTGGAATTGGGTCCATGTTGTATTACTTATGAATATTATTTTATCAATCAGTCACCGTCTTAGCAGCATGCTTTTTCCAAATTCAATTTGTCTGAATTGTATTCTGTAAAAATTACCTCATCGTGCTGTGCCTGCCCATATTAATGATGGGAGAAGTGAGGTTTAGGGAATACATCCATTTAAAAAAAGGACAATTTTGGCTATGGGCTATATGGCCCAACAAATATTAGCAATGGTGGGTGCAAATGTAGTGAGATGGGGAAAAGATCCACAGCTGTGTGAGCTGAGTGTAACACACACTGTGCTAATGAAGGCTAAAAATTCTTGATTATTTTGTACACTTGCAGTTTTTTTGGCAACCCCAAATATCTGTTCCACTCTCCCAGACTTTTTTGACTTGGTGTTTTCCAAAGCTCTCACAAAATAAGGATTAATGTGGACACTTTACAGATACTCTACCTGTTTTTGGTATCGGTGTCGATTCGGGACGGGGGGGAAGAGTTCTCGGATGGAATAAGGATGTGGCATGGAATCGGACCGAAGAGTTCCCAAGTCCCCGTACTCCCTCAGCTGCCCTGCTCCTGTGCCCAGATGTCCAACAACAGCCACGAATCCTGGACCAGCCTTCGGTACCCCCCTGATGCTCCCCCTTTCCCAGCGGATCAGCTGGCAAGGGGACAGGAGGCGTTTCCAGCGCGGGATCTGTGGTTTTACGAGGGAGAGGAGGGAGGCAAGCAGGCTGCCCCACTCCCGCTGCAGTGGGCACGAAACCAGCCCCTTCGGGGGTGCGGCGGCGCTGGTTTTATCAACAGCTGCTTCCCCGAAGCCCGAGCGGGCAGAGCCGAGCCTGGCTGAGCTGGCGGCTCCGTGCTCATCCCGCGGAGCTGCGACACCAAACCAAGCAGTGCCACCTATTGACTGCAGCGTGCCCAGGAGCGGGAGCAGCGCTCCCCTACTCCCCTGTCCTTCTCCTCTCGCATCTCCTGCCTGTCCTCCTCCTCTCGCATCTCCTCCCTGCCATCCATCCATCACCGCCTGCCGCTGTCACTCCGCCGCCGCGGCTGTCACCCGGCAGAGAAAAATGAGCTGTTTAAGCGCGGGACGGTCGGGGAACATGAGACAAATTAACGGAGTGCGAGAAATTAGAGGGCATAAATCTGAGGGCTGTAAATCATCGTGCGGCTGCTCATACTTAGAAGTAAAGAAATCTGAGTGCTGTAGTTAAGCCTGTCTGACCTGGGCCTGCTTTCCTACGGGATGCTGACATCCCATTCGTAGACTTCATACCTTCATCCCATCTGGTGCTTAACTCACCTCACCGTGCCTTGGTGTTTTCTTTCAGAAAAAACTTACTTTATCCTATTCATCCCTACTTACATATGATGTTAGTGAGAAAAGTAAAACTCAGTCTTCATGTGATTTTTGTGCCCATTCTCCTGGGTTGTCCCTTCCAGTCCAAACCACAGGTTGATTACCCTCCACAGTGGAGGAAGAAAGTCAGCAGCACTGACTCCAGACAGTGTTCCAGATAAGTGTTCACTCCATTAAGAGTTCCAGAGACATCAAAAGATTAATTAAAAATATAATGAAGTTTGTTGGCTTGCCATGAAATTATTCTTCTTGTCTGTAATTAAAATCCTACAGCAACTCTGTGAGCATAATTACATTATATGCCAAACATAACACCAAAGGAAACCTGATGTAGGTAAGAGGAAACAAGAAAATTGCATTTCTGATGCAATGTTCTAACTGAAAGTTCCAAGTTTGCATGAATAAAAGTGACGACAAACCTGTTTCCTCTTCCCCCAATACCTACAAATTAAGTAACGTTTGAGTCTTTTAGTGATACCATCAAGATCAGATACTTGTAATAATCTGCCCCAAATCACTGTGATGTTAAAGTTACTGGTTTGTTTTTCAGAACAACACACAGATAAGAAACATGAACACATCCAAATTTGATCTAGATGCTCACAGAAAGTATCAAACTGGGTAAAATTGCCGAATACTATGATCCACTATCATCTCTTATAAAACAGTGCCAGGGAAAAAAGGTAGCACAGAGGAATAACCTACTCACTATTTTGCAGTTGCAGTGAATTGCAGGTTAGCTTATATTTTGAATTAGAAACTCATGATTATGTCAATTTGTTTTCATTTTAACCAGAGATATTGTTCTTATTTGTATCATTATTTTGGCAGGTTTTCAGACAGATCCCAAGATAACAAGATCCATGTGAGGTCATCCAACTCCCACGCCACTCTCGAAAAATGAGCTATTTTGTTAGCACTAAATTTGGCCTCTTTCTTTCCGTTACAGAAAGATATGGTACAAACCCAGCCTCATTTAAGCTTTCTTCATACTTATTATTTGCTTATACTTAAACCAAACTTGTTATTTATCACCTCTGGGATCTGGAAATCCCCAGATTTTTCTGTTCTAGGTATTCTTTCATTTTAATTTTCATTATTCTTAGAGTAGCAGTGTGAGTAACAGTGTTACACAATAGTAATCCTTGATAAGCTACCCTGAAAAAAACAGTATTATTTATATTCAATCTCTTTTTGTAATGGGCATCTTCCTTCCTGCCTTAGAAACAGAAGGAACTGGTGGTACTCAACCAAGCATGTGGTATGACCATGTGCCAGCATAGTGCTTCAGGCACTGGAACAGCAGAGATTTGAATGACAGCACTGATACTGTTTGGTGATAACACTTAAAATTAAAATTGACACTTAAAATTACATAGCTTATAATTCAAATAGGAAAGTCTTCATTTGGCTTGTGGCACTGGAATGGTCTCAAGTCTGATCTGTCTAACACCTCTCACCTATATATCTTTCTGTTGTTCAAGACTGTAAAAACAGTTTGTCTGCCACCACCCTCATGGGAGTTAGCTTTCCTGATGATAAAAATTTTGCTGAGCAACAAAAGAAGAGTGGCTTAATGTATGCTTGAGAAAAACAAGTGGAATTGTGATGTTATGACATCAATCAGTTACTTAAAATGCAAGAATAAAAAATACAAAGCAGCACTAACTGAAGATGTAAGTGTACCATATATTTGTAGAAATTCAGTTTGTATGTGTATTAATGTTTATTACATGGAGATTACCAAAATTAATAGTATCCCCTTTTTCAAATGCTGCACACCATCTTGTGACCCGTGACATGCAGTTGCTATGATAGTGATTTTCAAAGTACTCTTTGGAAATTATTTGGAAATCACTTAATATTTGGAAATTATTTTATTTAATTTATAGTTGTCTTTTGAGAGAGTTTAAAGAAAAGAAAAAATGTTGTCTCATGTGGTGACTTCAGATAATATCCATGACTGGATCATTGCAACTTTGGAAACAAAAGCTAGTTAGAGAGCTTCTAAACTTTACAAAATCTTAAGAAACCTGATCAGCTGGGATGTTGGGTTTGGAGCTTGAATGTTGAGAGCTGCTGCACCTTGTAGGTGACCTTTTTTCACTCCATGAACAGTCTTGACACTTTGGGAAAAACTTTCAGTTAAATTCGTTATCTATTTGATTCTGAATGTTTTGTAAGTTGAGTCACTCCACTTCTGTTTAGACTCAGGTCAAAGATGATTTTTTCTTGAAGATTCATGCACGGTACCTCACCATCTCTGCTCTAGGTACTCAAATCCTAGTGCAAAAGTTTCAGAGAAGTTACCAAGCAGGGGAGGAAGCCCAGGAGCTGGAGATAACTTGTCTTTTTATGAGGTTCAGCAGTTCTGATGACATTTTGCAACAGTTGATATTAATGTCACAGCTTCATTTTGTCAGCCTTAAAGTTATCTTAAAGTAAGTTGTCTGGATGAGCAGATTGAAGGAAACAGCATGGTCAAGGTCTCCCAAAGTGAGAGTTCCCTTTTCCCCATGCATAAAAACTGCAATGCCTTGTGAAGGACTCCTCCTCTCAGGAATGAAAGGGACAAGGTAGAAACTGCTACTTAGATGTGGTGCCTTTGGTTTTTAACTTTTTTTCTTTTATATATTCTCTCTGTTGAAAAAGGTATCAGATTGCTTGCTCATCCTTCTCCTGGCAGTCTTTCATCTGTCATACAAGGCATTGTATTCCTGTATTTTCTGCCATATTTAAAATCGTGAAGATTGCAAGAATCTCATTTCTTTTATGTCACTCATTCAAAGCCAGACAGACTCATTGCTAGGAAATACTTCCTTTCCTTTGATTATCTCCACTGTGTTGTAGAGTGAAATTGGCTCTTACAGGAAATATATTTGTCAGCTGGCAGAAAAAGGCAATATTAAAAATAGCACAGAAGACCAATGTTTCATCATCTTCCCACTTACAACTGCAAAGATGTTACTCTCAAACCACTAACTATGCAGGATTTTCATTTGGCCCATCCTGTATAGGAAACTGTAATAAAGTTGCTGCATGACATACTGTTGTGGTTTAGAAATGGTATTCTCCAATTTAGTACTCCTGCTGCAGCCACATTCCTACTCTCTCCACCTCCAACTGGATGCCCTAAAGGCAAAGATCATGGCTTGAGATAAGAACAATTTACTGGAAACAGCAATGAGATAAGAAAGCAACAGCAACAATGTTAATAACAAAGATATAAGACAAAGAAAAAATTTACATGGGAAGTCGACAACAATACCAGGTCCTCCCCAGCACATTTTCTCTAGAAGGAACCTCTTCTCCTCAGAATCCAGAGAGATCCTCTTCCTTTGGCCCCCATAATTGACATAAAGTGGGACAGGATAATACCTGGGCCTTAGCCATGCTCCCTCCTGGCTACTGAGAAAATTAACCCTGTCCTGGTCAAAACCAGTATGCATGATATTTTGTATCTCAATAATAGAGTTAGTCCATTGTACTGGGTTCAGAAGTGTTTTAGCTTGAGACCTGAGATTTGAAGCAGGACAGTTCTTGCTGACTGTTCCCAACACAGCAAAGGACTCGTTTGATGGTTAAAATCCTTGTCCATGCTTATTTCCCAGTATCTATCTGTATATCCCTCTATGCAGCTATCTACCCATCAATCCATCTGCCTATCCAGCTGTTAATTTCAGCTGTTGCTCTCAATATTTTCTTTACTGATACAGTCAGGGAGAGGGCAGCTTGGTGATGAAGTAATAAATGTACCTCTGAGAGCCTAAAGTGGGGCACAACACTCAGGGCCCTTTTAGCCTAAAGGCAGGAGTGAGGGTAAACTTCCCTCTGTGAGGGCTGGATACTATTTGGGAAATGACCATAAGGAAATCAGATCAGAGATAGTGCTGAAACAATTTCTTCCATGCAAACTGTTCTACTTTCTGTGGTTCTTAGGAGTCAATCAAACCTGGTGGAAGGCCCCTGTGTTGTTGGAGGGATTGTATTTGCCCCAGCAAATCTACTCCCAATATCATTCCCCCTGCCCCACAGGCTTGCCAGTTTAAGGATCCCTGCCTGGGAATCCCCATGCTTCTTTTGCTTCCCACTGCCAAGGGGTTTTCCACAAGAAGGTCAAGCAGGTCGGAATTTTTGTTTATGTAAAATTAATCTTTAATTAACTTTGGCTACAATATGTACTGATGGAATTTCTAGTCACCTAAGAAATACTTTAAAGATACAACTAAATCAATTTTTGCCAGTCCCCTATTATGTCCTTAAAAACAAATAAAAACCCCTTCAGTAGGAGCTCTAATCAGGGGTATAAAAGATTAAGGAAAAAGTGAGATAAACAACAAGCAAGTGAACAAATAGCAAGACTTTGAATTACTTCACTTTGGCACTCCCAACAACAGTCAAAGATGTTTTTTCCTTCTCATTTTACAAGCTGCTTTCAAAAACATAGTTAAAATTCCCAACTCTTATCTTGCTGTCAAGTGTCCAAAGCAAATGTCCTCACACTTCAGAATCAGCCCCTATCACAGCTCTCTCACCTGCCTTGAAACCGTGCAAATTCTACATTTGAAGTACATGCTTGCTACAAACACCTCTGCCAGCTCCACAGCAGACCTCAGATAAAAGCTGCAAGCAGCAAGGAGAGGGGTGGCCAGCCAGAGGCACGTGGAGTAAAAGCACTGTGCCCTTTGTGGCAGGTGGAGGATGGTGAGATGCAAGGACCGAAGCTGCACCCCGTGCCTGGCTGCAGGGGGGAGGGCAATGGATGGACCCACAGTCAGACAGACAGACAGACAGACAGACACCTGCAGAAAAATACAAACCACCAAAACTGCGGAAGGTGTCTAATTAAGCTCCCCTTCCCTGAAAGCTGTCGCTAGGTAAGCAAAACTGTTTAAAACATGTTCATCATTAAAGTGTTCCCGACAGCAGGATGCGGCAGCAGACTCGGCGACAGAAGGGAGAAGAAGAGAGGCATATGGACCGCAGCCCTGTCCCCTGCTGACAAGCTGCCTCGCTGCAAGCCCCCTTTTCACTGTCGTCCGTGCGTGCAGCAGATTGCAATGGCCCAACTTTCCCATCTGTATCCCAGGCCTGTGCCCCCAACAATGTGGCAGCCATGCAGTTTTCATCAGGCGGGGAGCAGGGGAGGGGGAGGCTGCGGGCTGGGGAGGGTGGGAGGAGAAGGGGGAGATATTAACCACCAATAATCACAATGCTATCCATAATGCATTGTCTCCATGAGATTACATGGTATATTTCCAGTGGGGATTAGCCCATCCATCACAGCCCTTTATTGGCCCTTTTTTTGTTGTATAAAGCCCAAACACTGTCGTAAAATTCTAAACCGCTTAATTGCTGTGCTGTAAAAATTTGCATATCAGAGATATGTCATTCCTTCGTTAAATGGCACTAGGCATTTGTTACAAGGTCCCAACAATCACAGGAGAGCACCCCAGAAAAAGGTCACCTCTTGGCATTATGCAAAGTTCTCCGCTGAATTCTGATCTGCAGCAATTATGGCTTGAATGTATTGCAGCTTAATGGATTTTGATTTTCTGTGATTCAAACTCCCTGGGCTCAGAGAGCCCTCACTTCATCTGATCAGACAAGGTAAGCAATGTGATCGTCATGATATGGTCTCTGCAAGCTTGATTCCTGAAAGGTATCTTCCTAAACCAAACTGTGAACCTTGGTGGAATCTTTCCATGATGGCCATATGTCTTGATTTCATAGATTACTAGCCAGTAGAGAGTACTACAGCCTTCACATTGCCACTTCAAGTATTCATCATTAAAAGCAGCCTGAAGTTAGATGTTTATGTATGTGCACTAACAAAAACGATAATTATAGTAATGAGCAGCTTTTAACCTGTGGATCTGAAAGATTCTTCACAAAAGCAAGAACATATCATTGTCCTGAATCTGCACCTTCAAAAACTGGCTTTGAAGACTGGTTTGAAGCCAGGGGCACCCTGCAGACCCCAACAGTGAGCACTGCTCTCAGCAGCCCCAGCAGTTCTCCTCTGCTTGCCAAGGACTTCCTCCCATCTGCTTGCCAGGGACTGAAAGTACCAGTACTTTAACATGTGATCAGGTCTTCACTTCATGCCTTCTCCATTAACTGCTGCAGAGGTTCTCCAGATGTGTTTTCAATCCACATAGCAATTTTTAAATTTTTTTCAGTATTATACGACTATGCTTAATCCAGACCATTTTGCCTTCATCTGGCATATTACAAAATGTTACTCAGCAGGAGAAGTGCAGGTCAGATACTTTTCTCATAAAACAGAGTCTAGAAGCTGTATCTTTTTCCTATGTAATAGCAGAAATTATGGTTTCTCATCTTGCCAGGAACATGTAAAAAAGGAGGTGAGTGGAGCAGTCTAAAGGGATTTTAAAAATACCATAGAGATCTGGGGGCCAAAGTTGGTGTTTCAGGTTCTGGTATAACAGGAAAGTCCTTTGCAAGCTCTGATACAAAAATGAGGAGAGAATGAGGAGAAATTCTGGGCTGTGCATACCTGGTACCTTGGCTTGAGTTGGCCTGTCCTGTAATAGTGTGAGTTAGTTTTGAAAACTGTTCAAGATACAAGACGTGCCCATTTATAGCCAGGATCCAAAGCAAACTGAGTATTCTTTAATTATTCACTCTGTTTCTCTTTCCCCCAACTGTCTCCCTACCCACAATCATCGATACCTGTACATGGGATACAAACTCATCTGTCTGTGCCTGAGGCATTGCCATTGCTCATCCTCCCCATGTGGTCTGATGCAGCCTGTGAAGATGCTTTTGGATGTGGGTAAGTGAGATACATCCTCCTCCAAGGGACTGCCACACTCACTTTGCGCAGTAACTGAAAATCTCTTCCAAGAAGGAAGGAAGCACCTCCAAGAAGCACCAGAGCAGTGTTAGCAATGATGCGTCCTGCACCTGAGACGGACAATGGGAAGTGGGCTCCTGTAGTGTGCCACAAACACGGTGGTAAGGTAGCACACACTTTTACGTTTTTGAAGGCTTGCCATTGCCTTCTAAGAGTTCAAACTTGATCTCTTTTTCCAAGTGAAGCAGAGCTAGGAGGAAGGGGAGAAGTTGGCCAATGGGAACTTCCACCTCCTCCCTGTGTGCAGATCAGTGTGAGAACATGCTTCAGCCACACCAGCCTTTTGAAACTCCTCAGTGCATCCAGCCTTATTCCCTGGACATAATTAATGTCTTATGATATTATTGCCCCAGGAGAAGTGGATGAGCAAGACTGTGTGTGCCACAGAACCTGAATCTACTGCAGACGCTTATGTGCCTTCCTCAGCAGAAAGCAAAAGGCAGAGCTAAAGCGCTGCAGGTACAGGATCAGAATAATTGCTTTCCTTCAAGGCATCTTGCTTATCTTTGTAACCCAGACCTATAACTCCAGGAATCTGGCAATATAGTTCATCACCTCAAGATTTCTTCTAACAGTCCTGTTTCAGTGAGTAATTTATGTTTTATGATATCTATTTTATATGTTCTTTCCCCAAACGTTATTTTTCTACCAACAGTACATTTTTCACGTGTGTACCTTTTATTCGTGTTGTAATCATTCATATTTAAAATCAACCCTACACTGTATTTAATCATCACATTATGGTAGTTTTATTATTATTATATTTTAATCTGGCAGGTGGTTTACTAACCAGAAAGAATTCTAACAAGCAAACCAAGCATTCTAGCGTAACAAAACCATCTTACCTTTGGGGGTTTTTTTTGTTGTTTTTGTTTTGTTTTGTTTTGTTTTTTTAATTAGTAACTAACATCAATGCAAACTTCTTTTCCTACATGTGAAGTCAGCCATGGCGGCTTCACTTTTATCGGTGTTCTTAATTAAGTAGGCCTTCTACAAAGTAGCCCCAAGTACCTTTGCTAAAAAAGACTTCAGTCCCTGCCCTCGTACTCGTAAATCCTCTCCCCTCTGTGGTATTAATGCAACTGCTGATATGGCTGTAAAATCAGCCATGTTGAAGAAAATCCTCCAAAAAAAGGTTAAACTAGATTATTTCATATGGACAATTCACAGCGGTTGCCTGGAATCTCTCTGACCAGCTTATTTGCATCCACAAGGTTGTCCCTCTTTCCCAACATTATCTCTGCTTTACAGAAGGAGAAGCAAAATCAAATCCATCCAAGGATTTCCAGCATTGCAGTGACAGAGTTAGAAACCGGTCTGGAGTCCCTCATCATAGCACCACACATGATTCCAAGGTTCATTTCCTCCCTTCCTCCTCTTTCACCCTCCAAAGGCTTCCAAGCATCAGGAGCAACCTTCCAATATCAGAGGCACAGTCTGCGGAACTCAGTGGACACAAGAATGGGGTCTTCAAAGAGCAGGACTGGAGGTTGGCTTGCCAGCTGCCGTCTCTGCAGATCTCATCACCCACTGACATTTATATCTGCCTTGGAAATAGATTTGCTACACAGCCCATCTTCCAGTCCATCTTCTGCTTCTCTCTCTCTTGCATATTCTGTCCATACCAGACCCGGAGGAGCATTCCTGCTGCATTCAGTGAGGTTTGAGATGGGACTAAACAGTCTCTAAGTGCAATTTATTTTACCCTCATTGAGCATTATTAATGTTTCTGTTAGGATGGAACAAATTATGTAATAATGTGTCCTTTTCTCCTGCTTGATTCATTATTTTAAATTACCCAGACAATAATTTATGTGAATTATTCTGCAATTAATTTGCCATGAGTTTCTTGCAAATACCCTCTGAACAGCATCTGAGCTCCCTTGATTGGTTTTACACCTGGGAGTGGGGCCAGACCTGATACCTGCAAATTTAAGGGAATGTCTGTAAAAGAATATGGGCTATTTCCATTAAATTAGTACATAATTCCATTTAAGTTTTCTTACATTGTTTTCCAAATGTTGGATGCGTTTTCTGTAGTTTAGCATAACTCTGCTTCTAATTGAATTAAGTCAAATCATTACAATTAAGGTCACATCAAAATAATTTCCCTATAATGGGGAATAATAATTTCGTTTAATTTCAGCTGAATCAGTGGAAAGCCATGGCTTTATTTAGCCAAGTAAAGAAGCAATGCAAGTAAAGAAGCATTGTGAACCAGTTTTCGGATGTGGTAGCTCCATTTTGCATCCTCAGCATCTGTTTCTGATGCTTTTTGTTAATTTATTTTAATAATAATTTTATTGATATTTGATAACTGTGTCAAAGTCTTTTGAACTCTGTGAAAAACTTTTCTTGACATGCATTGTATCTGCATCAATAACTGAGAGTGAAGTCTCTAGTTTGATTGGAAGAGCAGAAGTATAGCTGATAGAAGTTGGTTCCACATTGCCAATTGTAGGTACAGTCCAATTTGCAGCACCTGAGGTGCAAGGTACCAGGTGGAGCAGCGTGGTTAACAGGAATGGCTGGAGAACCACTTCATGATGCAGGATATTCTTTCAGAGGCTTCATATTAATTTGTATTAATTCATATAATTAATGAACAGATCTGTGCTCCTTACAATTTAATTAGTTCCTAGTAAATGTGCCTTAACAAGCTCTTTTTAAAGAAATAAAATAACGCCATATTAAATGCAGCTTGAATAAATATGTGGCAATGGGAAACAGCCCTTTCTTAACTTTCTGGGTCTATAAACATTAACACACTCATAAATGCATTTACATGTAGATACAAGATCTAATAAAAGCCTTTGAGGATACCATTCATCCCTTTTGCAAAAACATATTCCAGTTATCATTAGCTCTGTAATTAAAATCCTTTTAACAGCACTAATTGAAGGTTTCACCACCGTAACTTTGTCATCTTAAAAGATGCTTGTTTAATGCGTAACTATTGGAAGTGCAGGAGAGTGGGTGCATCAAACATTCCAGGCAAGGCTTCTCATCCTACAAGTGGGTAAGAGTCAAGAGCTAAGAGGCCAGGAAAATACAAAATCCTAGGATACACCAACAGATAACAGAAAAACCAGCAGGTTACAGGCACTGCTACCTCAACAGCAGCACTCCCCAGCAAAACCTATTAACACTTCATACTGCAAAGGTGTTATTTTCTGCTCCCTCCCCCCGGCCTTTCAGGGAAAAGGTCTTGCCACAGCAAGCTAGGGCACTTTCACCAATAATTAACTGGAACAGAGTTCATTAGGTAAAACAAAGGGCAAGCAGGCATTGGAAGGTCAGGCCTACCTCGCATATGGAAAATGAAACCATTCCATAATCCATTGAAGCACAGGGTGGGGTAAAGGCTCACATATTAGACCAGTCACCAAGGTGTAGAAATACAATAATAAAGTTCCACAACTGTCTTATTAACATACCAGATTTGATTTGGCTCCATTATATTTCATCAAATAGTTTACAAAGCACCCCTCATAAAACATCACCATAATTGTAATCATATATTTGGCGATTTAACGTGTACACCATAATGTACCATTAGTTACACAAATAACTAATAATTTGCTAATGACAATATTATGTTAAGTCAGTTTAGGGGCAATTAAAGTGAGTGATATTTACATATGCCTAATGAATCACAGTCGATGGCAGATTAAGAGATTCTAATGAATATTCATCCAGACATTCGCAACCAGCTACACAGTTTATAAACTGAATTATGGTTGATTTGCCCTTTTAAAAATGAATATGTGAGTATCTTCTGCATGGGAGGAATGAACAATTGGGGCTGATTGTAAAATTTTTTTTTAAGCAATGTACTGGTCAGGACACAAAACATTTTTATGCACTCTCATACCCTTGGCTTCTCAGCTCTTTTTATATCACATATCAGCATTGATGAACTATCTCCATTTTCATTCCTTCCCATGACATGAAATATAGAAAATGTTTGTGTTGAATTAAATGCAATAGAAGTTTTATGCGGACTCACTAAGGAAATAATTACACAGGTAGCCTGCTTTCCCCAAGCAGAGTAAACAAACTCTCTCTGCCACATGCTGACAACGTTCTGCTTTTAAAGGCAGCCTTTATGCATGCTCACTTGAGTGACTGACCACAATATCATTTATTTAAAAGGAAGCAATATAAGCTTCTCACGGGATGTAACGAGAGTTACTTTGACACATCCCATGCCAGAAGTTTCTGCTACTATTTGTATCGATAATATAGGCAGCACTAACAATAATTGCCAAGAGCATTAGACACAGTTTTATGGTTCGGTTATCAGATTTCAAAGTGAGCTCAAAGAACTGTGAAGTATTTGAGGTCCATACACAGAGTTTCCTCGGAAGCCCCTATGAAGTGTTTGTGTCATT
>PYHW01010211.1:2100293-2145914 GCA_013186435.1 Turdus rufiventris | reverse complement strand
TCCTGCTCTGGCAGGATTTTCCTGGAGCAGACTGCACAGGTTTATATCCAAACTGCCCTGTGTTCAGTAAAAGTTCAACTACAGCTGGGAAAAATGCTGTTGTGTTGCAATTGCAACACAGATTTAATGAACATGTAGTTCTAATAATTGACTTCACCTTTCTACTTATTCTAATCTAATCAGGCTACTAGACCTGGCCAGAAGTCCTGCTTTCCAAAATATTACAAAAATTTTCCTGGATATTTTGCATACTTTCGGCCACATTTGTTATTGAGAAAAATAAGAATTCATTTTTCAATGACAGCTGAAAACACAGCAACAAATACAACATGGTGTTTAAAGCATTTTAAAATTAAGTAAAAATTATCTTTTAAAAGATAACTTTTTATTTAAAACATTCATATTTTCATTTAATTTGTCAAATTCAGTTCTCTACTGTTTTTAAATAACAGGGATGTTACGGATTTCTCAGTTGCCTGTTCCTTCTTGTTGCATTTACTTAATGCAATGTTTCATAAGAGGATAGCAATCTAACACAGCCTGAGAGGACTACTATAATCCCTGCACTGACTTTGAGAAGTACTTAACTTTTCATCGTTACCTATTTCCAAGGTTACTCTTCTTTTCTAAAACAGGTCTGTTTCCAAGGTGCTAAAATGACAACTTCAGGGTGCAGTACTATCAAAAATCTCTGTAACTTCACCCTAAGAAGCTATTTAAAGTTTCCTGACCTTCTATATGCTGAACCTTCCACAGTCTACAGCCAACAGCAATACAGATTATTTTATCCTTCCCTCCATATTTCTCGTTAAAAGTAATTAAGCTCATGTCACTTCCAAGCTCCTGAAGCCCAAAAGTCCCTATGTTACTGTTTCACCTTCAGTGCATCCATTTGCTTTACCTCTGTTAGTTTGCCTCATCACTCTGGCTACAGACAAAATCTGTACAACTTGTACTGCTGGCAACTGAATAGTTTCAGAAAACTTTCATCCCTTACATTTGGAAGCCCAACTCCCCTCACCTACTGCAGTAAATCATTGAAGTGTCAAAAATAATTTGAGCTGCCTTTTAAACAGTGATCTCCTGTAAGCTTAAGTAGCTCTTTACTTGTTTCAAAAAGCATTTTGCCTTCTCTGCTGTCTATTACAGAAATTAACCATTTCATCCTTTTTCTTCAATCATTGCTCTCAGAAGCACACTCAAGGAACCAGGGCAAGACAGTTCACATTTTAGGTTTTATTAACACTGTTATGCATTTCTGGTTTGAGAATAGTCCTAAAATACATTAACCCAAATTAAATACTGCTGTGATTTTTCTGTGGCCACACAGAGTACAGATATGTCTTTTCTTGCCAGTCAAAGCCTGTGTTAGTATTTGTGGGAATATTGGATTTATCTCTGTACAGAGAGTGAAATGTCAGAGTTAATGGCAGGCACAACCTACATCAAGGGCATTTCTTAGTTGCAACAGGGTCCATGGTTTCACCCAAGACCAAGATTTCTATTGCCTACAGTACTAAAAAGGCAGCAGATTGCACAGGGTTACATTGTTCATGGACCCTCTACACAAAAAAAAAAAAAAAAAACAAAAAAACAAAAAAAACTTTCTCCATCAGCAGAGGAAGGAAATAAGGAAATTACTGCTTAAAAGTTTTGTTTGTTTCTCACATATTCCATGGAACAGAAAGCCTCAGGGCTTTTCTCAAAATGCAAATTTTAATAACTATGAGCCAGATTTAAAGGAGGCAGAGTAGTCTTGTGAATGAGCCCTGTTGTACAGTCAAGAGACCAAAAAGCAAGGGCTGCTTGTTTTATACAAGGACTGCTTAGAAAATAATCAAAATGACTCAGCTAGAGCAGTGCAGAAAACACAAAGGGAGGCATCTGGGTGCTTCCCTGTCTGATCTCATCCAACACCCTTCTTTTAACCTTTAACTTCCGAAGAATCCATAGGGAAGCACTTAGATGTGTCAGTAACGACTGAAATTTCCTGGAGTCCTTGATAAAAAGGATCAAAGGTTCAAAACCAAGCAAGCAGTGGATAAAATAATTTGCCTGGTGTGTAATTTTTACCTGAGTTGGAAGTGCAGGAAATCTCCTTAATTACACTGCTTATCTTTAACTTATGGGACAGCTCTGTGTATACTGTGCCCCCTTCCTCATCTCATCCTCCAGAGCCTGTTACAAGTCTGATACTTAATTAGTTTAATATATAAAGAATAACAATCTGCTAGTGTACTGGTAATGCTGCCTCTGCAAACTCCTGATGCAGGGGGACGTGAAGCAAAAGAAACTACCAGCTGAAAAGAAGTGCTCGTTTGCCTTAACACTGGCACTGAGGACAGCTCTGCTTCAACAGGTGCAGTCCTACAGCCCTCTCCATCTCCTACAGCAAATGAGAGAACTGATAGGCATTTAATGAACCTCATTCTAACCTGTGTGGAATAATCTTTCCGTTAATCTTCTAACTGGTTTTCATCCATCTAGCAACAACGCTGCTTAAATCTCTTGTTTGCACTTTACTAGCTGCAGATTGTAAATGTTTCATGAGCCGCTGAGCTTGCAGCATTACTATTTTATTAGAATGTTGAATATCTCGTGTTCATTGCTGTCTTACCAGCAAATTTTATCTAAACAAAATTGCTTCCATACTTCTTGCAAATGACAATTTGGTGGTGTGATGGATGCTGATGTTTCAGCTTGTTTTGCATCAACAGTTTGAAAATAGCCCCTCTGTCTTGCTGAGATGCAATGGTGCACCTGTGGTAAAGCCAATAAAAATACATTCACATCATGAGTATATCCATTTTGGCTCCTGATGAAGAGACAGAGGTCATGTCAGCCTCTGGTCCTGGTGTTAAGCACACGTGAATATTTCTCCTGCCTCTGAAATGCAGAAAAGGTTTTACTAAGTTGAATATTCTCTGTAGTGTTCTGTTTCCTTAAAATGGGACCACGGCATTACTGAATAGATAAACTGCACCGGTTCAGAGTTCAGCTACAAGTGGTTTGGTGTAGCATCAAGTACAGACCTACAAAGTACATGCACATCCTCGTGGGGCTTTGCTCAGTTCTCCTAAATCATGTGCACCCTTGCTAAGGTCTTGTGATGCAGACAAGTCAGTTGAAAAATGAAAGCATCTGGGAGCTGTTCATGGACTCTAGAAACTCTCTTTTGCTGACCATGCAGTCAAAACACTCAAGAGGGAAAAGATAAAACCCCAGAGATGTTCAGGGTGCAGCCCCAATGAGAGGCCCCACCAGCCCTGAGGGGGTGCAGAGTGCAGGGGTACAGAGACTGCATCAGCCAAGCAGTTTAGAAAGGGAAAAGGGAGACATAAAAAGCCCTCCCTTGTAGTGAAATGAATCAGGAATTAGTTCTCTTGCTTTTCCCTTTCCAGTGAATTTTGCCATTGTAAACTTTCAGCAAGAACCAGTTCTCTTATCTGGAAGCAAACATCAAATTGTGTCTTTATCCACATTGAGGGTCTGCCACCAAGAGCTTCTGAAATCCCAAGCCAGCCCAGATCTCCATGTGCAGAATGGTGGAGAGAGGAGTTGACACCCATTGCTTATCTCATTTAATTTCATGTGTTAGATGTAAGCACTGGGAACAGCTGGTTTGGAGAGCTGAGTTCTCAGGAGCAATGGAGGGATCAGCACAACCAGCGAGCTCTAATACACTCGGGCACTGCAAAGGGTGCCAGACCATTCTGCCCCATGCCCAGTGTTGGATGTCCAGTGTCAACAACTCACCCACCAACACACAGAAAAGCCCTGCTCTGATCGTGGTGTTTGCAAACCAGGCAGCACTCAAGACTTCCATGTTGAGTTAACAGTTGAGGAATGTATTTCCTCCAGTTCTGCAACAAACAACGAAGATTAAAGATTTTCATAAGCCTGACGATTAAGCTCCACGAGGATACCATGGTCAAGTGAGTGCTGTGGGGCAGTATAATACTCAACTTGCCAGCATGGCCAACACCCTATCCACCTTCTACAGCAGCCAGTCACCTGTCTACCACATTTTTCCTGATGAGCCACAAACTAAACATTCCCAAATCTCCTACATCCTATTCCCTCTACCTCCCCCAGCCCCGATACTCTCAGTCCTGCCCATTTAAAGCATAACCTCCTCTCCCACTGGTTCCTTCTGTGCAAGCTGCCCACTCACCACACATCTCCTGATACACTGCTGCATCACAGAAACATCTTTCAGGGCACAAGACTGTAACAAATCTACCCATTGGCATTACAGGCACCCACCAAAGGAATTCTGGCGGGAACAGGGTCTGCTCTCAGACAAATAGTTGGACAATAAGATAACTGCCCAACTCATATAATCAGCATGAAAGCATCTTTTGAGCACCAGCCAGCCTCCCAAAAAACACACGTGGGGCAGATGTCTACTCTCACAGCTCAGGGCCAGACTAGGCAGCACCAAGAGAAGCTGATTACTGGTCTGCAAAGCAAAGCAAAGGAATCCCAGTTTTGAGGATGATTCTGGTTCCCTTCCTTATTTGCATCAGAAGAAAACAAATCTGAGATTCATTGCCTATTTCATGCAGTGGTTTCCAGTCTGCTTTGCAAGCAGAAGTTAAAGGTGTACATGCAAGCAACTGGGAGCTTTCTGAAAGGAGTATGACCGTGATTCACCCAAATCCACAGTGAACACCAGCCACACAAATAGTGTTTTCTGCAGAGACTGACTTTGGCAATCCCTGGTGCATGGATGTCTGCTGCAGAGCCTCAGTCTTGAGGGTCAGTCTTGAGGCTCTGATGCCAAACATGGAGGGAAGTTGCTGCTTCCAAACCAGTATTAGAAGGCAAAGCTGCTGCCATCCAGGGCTAAGCACTCGTATGTCCTGTGAAATAAATGTCTTTTGTCACTTTTCCAGTTATTCATTTAACTCTTTAAATTGTTCCCAAAACCACTATCTTGACAATTAACTAGCTTGATTTGCTGCCTCACTCAATGTCCTAGAAGGTTTGGGGGAGCTGCTATTGTCCTTTTCATATACATTGGTTCAAGGTTTGGAACAATTTTTTCCTCTGTAGAAAATAAAGCCTGAATTCAGCAAAGAACCTTAAATTTCCCAAGGGCTGCTGCTCCTGCAGCAATTCTGCTGTGGGTGACATTTAGCTGGCCAGCTTCTAAAAATCAGAGCAAATTTACCAGAGGCAGAGAAGGCAAACACCACAATTGAAGGCAATGCCAAGGAGCAGACTACCAGGCACCGCGGGAAACCCACTGTGGGATTCTCAGGTTTGTTCCCCTTGACCCCACACCCTGCATCCCTCATCCCACAGCCTGCCTCCTGCCCCGCATTCTGTGTGTTCTCCACTCGCATCCTGCATCCCGCATCCCTCATCCTGCAATCCACATCCTTCATCCCACATCCCTCATCACTCATCCCACATCCTGCAATCTGCATCATTCATCCCGCATCTCACATCTCACATCCCGCATCCTGCATCCCGCATCCCACATCCCACATCCCAGATTCCACATCCCGCATCCTACAATCCACATCCCTCATCCCACATCCCGCATCCTGCATCCAACGCCCCTCATCGTGCACCCCGCATCCCTCATCCCACATCCCACATCCTTCATCCCACATCCTTCATCCCGCATCCCACATCACTCATTGCCACGTCCCTCATCCCGCACCCTGCAGCCCTCATCCCGCATCCTGCACCGCCCCCTGGCGGCCGCTCCCGGGAGCCGGTTTGGTTCTTTGCGATGCCAGCCCGGTTCTGCGGGGCCGCTGGGCAGCCCAGGCTGCATCCCGGTTCTAGTGCCCGAGTAACATCTGTATAGAAAGAAAAGCGTGTTTGCAAAGAAAAGTTGATCTGCTTCCCTTTTCTAAACGAAGGCAGAGAAAGTGAGGCCACTGCAGTGCCGTAACCATCCGCCACTAAGATATTTATGTCCTGGTAAACTCTGATGTTGTATAAAACCAGAATATCCCTCTCAATCTGCTCAAAAATACCACTCTATATATGCTTTGTTCTCCTGTGCTGGGGGAAAAGACTTTCCATCCACTCCCCAGAAAATCCCCAGCAAAAGAGAAACTGCTAAGGCTGTCTTCAAGGAAATGCTTCCAGCTGCTGTTGTCTTTATTAAAACAAGTAAAGAAAGAAACACAAAAAGGCCTCTCCCGCTCCTGGGAGAATGTTCAGCTATTAAAACCACATACCCATTTAGCTCCCAAAAGAAGTCTTTCATAATTGCAAGCAAAACCCACAGCTGAACCAAGCTCTTATTGCTTTTCCCCAGTCAGACTGCATGTGATCGCTGTAAAACTGACTCCTGAGTGTTACTTTATGGCTGAGGCTACAAAGGAGTTTGGTGAGTGCACTAACTAACTCTGCATATCACTAACTGCTGGGATCCTCAGCGCTCTCTTTTCTGCACACTGAACAGGAAAGTTAAGGATGCAAGAATTGTTCTTAAAAATTGCATGGTAAATAAGAGGCATCTAGCTAGCCAAGAGGCAAGTTCTAGGTATGCTGAGAGATATGAGGGAGCTCTGTCTGCAATACTATGCCTGAATAGAACTCTCTGACCACAGTCATTATTTCCCAGAAAGGCCTGCTGCTGCTTCCTAAATGCTGGACAAGGTCATGCAGAACTATCAGGTTTGAGGGATGCTCTCTGCAGCAGTGTTTTTTAGTACCACCCAGCCAGCAAAGATATTCTGTTACTGACTGTGCATGAGCAAGAATAACACAACTGTTAAGTTCCTTGGATGGAAATTGTCAAGGTGGCAACAAATAGAGCTCCACAGATTCAGGATCCATCTTCCTATGGATGATTGGCCTATTACCGTCAGCACGTACTTGAATTACAATGGTAAAACACAAGATAAGCTGACTAATGTAATTTTCTAGATGAAACCCTGCAGTTCTTGACCAGTTTCAGAGCTCTGGTGAGAAGGGTGAAGTCCTCACTTTCAGTGGTTGCTTGTCACCTTCCCAAGTCTCCGTGTCACTGGCACCAAGGCAACAGGATCTCAGCAGCCATGGTACTTTTACAATTGCCCAGCTCAGATCTAGAGAAACTGGAAGGCAAGCACAGTTTCTCCTTTTTGCCACCTTCCCTGAGTGACATGGGCAAGGAATCATTTTAAGGTGGTATCACTTAGACAACCTCCCCCTTACTCAGAAACAATGACAGCTGTTAGACACTCTACCTTCTGAACCAGCAGCAGTAAAGATGAAGATCTTACTAAATGCTGGGGACTAATAACCCCTCCCAGACTTAGAGCCCTTTCCTACAGCCAGGATGTGCCATCCACTCACCCTTGTCTGGGAATTTTGCTGCTTGCCTTGGGAGGATGGGTGGATGCAAAGTGCTGAGGTCTCTGAGGCTGCTCAAAGCAGCGTGCTTTGAGCCTCTCTCTCTCTGCCTCAATGCATCAGAGAATCTGTGCATGCACAGTACAGCTCTCTTCAAGGTCCCAAGGTATTCCCTGATAAGAGTGCTGGAGACTGTGAAGAGACACAAGCAAAAGTAGCTCCTGGATGATCTGGAGGCATGGGTCAAGTGAGAATGGGCCAAGAGGATCAAGCTGCCTGGGGAGGCCCAGAGCAAGAAACAATGTGTGCACACACACATATGTGTGTGTGTGTGTGTGTGTGTGTGTGTGTGTGTGTGTTCACACGCATCTGGCCCATCTCTACCATCTCCCTCTCTTCTCAACATCTTCTAAAATGCTTTATTTTCTCTGGAATTACACATATGCAGTGCAATATACATATACCCAAGTAACCCAGCCCAGGGGCCTCACTGCAGACTCTCACCAGTCTCCTCACCCCAGGATGTCTCTGTGAGGAGGGACAGAGACCATCAGTGAAATTCCTAGGTGAGGGAATAGCACAGTAGCTCCTTTCCCACCTGGCAGCCCTCAGCACACTCACGCTGTCCCTCATCTCCCTACTCGCAGTACAGCTCTGCCACGAGCCTTTGGAAGAGTCAGGAGCAGACTGCAGGGTGGCCTTGGTCAGCTTGTTGTGCTTGGGTGCTCCAGGCTCATCTCCCAGGGCTTTGTGGAATCTGTGCTCCAGTTACGGTTCTGAGGAGGAGATGGCTATGGTGTGGCACAATACTGCGTGCAGCAGCAGTTCGTCCCCCAGTATCCCTCACACCTCACATGTCCATCCCCACAGCCTGTCCACATTTGTCAGTGATGTCTTCCAGGTGCAGCAATGACAGCCAGACAGAGTGACTGCTAACAACCAGCACCAGAGCAGACTGCACCTTACTGCGGAGCAGTTTCAGCATTGGGTGTCAGAACTGGCCACAAGGCAGATGCCCAAATTGCTGTTACTGATAACTGGGCTCTAGCAGCTGCTCCTCAGCAGTTCATCATCATCACTGTAGCCCGGAGACACACGGTGCTTGGTGAAGTCAAGGAATCTGAATTTGTCTCACTGAGCTCCACTCTGTAGCAGACCCTTGAGTAATCCGAGCATGGAACAGGTTTAATGCCTGGGCTACCTGGGCTCTTAAGTGTTCCACAAGAGTCCAAGAAAATTGTAGAGTCTCTGTCAGGGTAGCATTTCAGCTGCCTGTGGGCAATTTGTGGAGATTAGGGTCAGAGACACACAGTGTAGAGAGACAATATTTCCTTTGCTGTGACCCCTGTGGCAACTGGGCCTGGGCTTCTTGAGATGCTTATTAAACTTCTGCCAAAATAGATCTTAACATTTGCTTGCTCCTGGAACACATCTCAATCTGCTGAGCAGCAGGTCCTCTTGGTGGTCCATCGGTTTCTCTGGCAGCTGTAGTGATGGTTGCTATCATTGCAGCAAGAAACAAGATTCAAAGAACTAGCATAGGGTTTTTCCAGAGGTAGAGACCTCATCATCTGGCAAGGCATCAGGTTCAAGTTAATTTTCCAGACAGGCTGGGAGCTATCAGGAAATTTCTCCATAACAAAAGCTTTCTGCAGTGATACAGTTTATTAATTGCTGTTTGCAACCTTCTAGTTTCTGGCAACTTCTCTCTTTTTTTTTTTCCTTTTTTTTTCTTTTTTCCCCGCTTTTCCTCTTGTATAATGTAATATCTATGAATCATTCAAGTGATTTGCTGGTTTCTCTGATAAAGAGTGTGGGGGCACTTTGATGTTTGCAGTGCATTAATGTGACAATCCCCACTTCCTCTGCCAATGTTTCCACTTAGTGAAATTTCATCTTGTACAGACGCACATATTCAGCCTGTTAATAGAGGGTAAATACAGTGTACTGACCAGTCACAGAATATGAGAGCACGGCTTTTAAAAGGTACAGCATGAGAGGAAGGAGCTTTGTTTTTCCCACCACACAGGCAAAACTAGCATTCCCTGGCCTTGCCATGTCCATGAAGGTGTCTCAAACATCAGTCCTTACCAGAGGTAGCAGATGGACAGATGGATGACTCAGACTTGCTGCCTCTGGAAAGCAAGGTACTCTCAGATGAGATCAGAGAGGGTGAGGCAGCCTCACAGGGCACTGAAAGAGCCAGAAGAGGAAAGTTGGTTGTTGTAAGACAGGCTCAATTATGCATGAGATTTTGGGATGCACTGGGAAAGCAGTAAGATGACAAAATCGCTTTCTTCACATGAGTACATGTAAGACATGGAATGGCCCTTGAGAGAAGGGCAACGCATGTCCCAGTAGGGCAGTGCATGTCACAACAGGGCAGTGCATGTCACGGCAGGGCAGTGCATGTCACGGCAGCGCTTGGTGGGGGAGCTGCCAGAGGTGAGGCACAAGCGGTGCACTGCAGTGGCTCCTGCGGGCACTGCCAACCCCATCTCATGGAGTTCCAGATTTACAGAATAGTTTGGGTTGGAAAGGACCTTTTCTAAGGTCATCTAGTTCCAGCCTCTGTCCATGGACAGGGACATCTTCAACCAGACCAGACTGCTCAGGACTCC
This sequence comes from Turdus rufiventris, assembly GCA_013186435.1. Lineage (NCBI taxonomy): Eukaryota > Metazoa > Chordata > Aves > Passeriformes > Turdidae > Turdus > Turdus rufiventris. The sequence goes on along the minus strand of PYHW01010211.1, from coordinate 2,135,988 downwards.
ATCCAGCCTGACCTTGAACACTGCCGGGGATGGGGCATCCATCACCTCTCTGGGCAGCCTGAACATTCTCATTGTAAAAAAAACCTTCTTACCTATGTGCACTCTAAATCAGCCCTCTTTTAGTTTAAAACCACTGACCTATGGCAACAGATAGCTCCCCTGGCATGGATCAGAAAAAGCAAGAGGTGAATGGTTACACAACTGTCATTATTAAAGAGTGTCTGGGACAAAAAGAAAATGTTTTAAATCATCTGAAACTGTGGCAGAATGCTGCTCTGCCTTGTTTGGCTGAGGGATTTGTGATTTAGTGTGCCCTCCCACCCCATTCAGAGTGCTTATAGGGCAGCAGATCCACCCACCCCATTGTCACCAGCCACTGGAGGGAAACCACGGGCTATGCTTCTGGAGAAGTTCTGGTGGATCTGAATTTCCTGTCTTTTTTTTTTTTTTTTTCTCCCCACCAAATCTCAGAACCCCAACAAGGTTTAGAGGCCTTCTGAGCCAAGTTCTTAGTGGCGTGTCTTGTATTCCAGGGCACAGAAGTTTACTGCCCTCAGAAACCACATTTCTCTCTCAGTTCTCCATTAGGTTAATTAATGCCACATTACTAGATTTTTGGATTTAATTACAACTATTCGTGAGTATAGTTAGAGCCAGCTAGAAGACGCCACAACTTGTTTTGATTGGATTTTTGGTTCGACAAACATAGGGATGAGTTTACTGTCACAGGAATTAAATAAATTTGAGCAAGGATGGAGGGAAGTAGAAGGATTAGGAAAACAGCTGCTTTTCACAATCATAGAACAGTTTGGGGTTGGAAGGGACCTTCAGAGGCCTCCAGTCTAACCCCACTGCAGCGAGCAGGGACATCTTTGACTAGGTCAGGATGCTCAGAGTCTCATCCAGTCTGACCTTGCCTGTTTCCAGTGTTGGGGTACCCACCTCATCCCTGGGCAACACGTTCCAGTGTTTTAAACAACCTCATGGTAAAAAACTTAATCCTTACATGTCATTGATATTGACCTCTTTTGGTTCAAAAACATGACCCCTTGTCCTATTGCAACAGCCCTGCTAAAAAGGATGCAATTTAACGAGAGCTGGTGTGCTTTAGTCCATCCCTATTCAGGCCCACATACAGAAAAGCAATTAGGCACTTAATTAACTTCAAGCACATGGGCTGTTAAGCATGTGTCTAAGTGGTTTGTTGAAAAGGGATAGCATTAAAAGCACGCTTAAAATTAACTACATACGCTCAGCTAATTTCCTTGCCAGCTAAGCACACTTTCTAATCATAATGGACCAAATTCAGCAATGACAAAATGACATCATTCAGAATTACAGCAAGGTCAAATTTGGTCTGTGGATTTCTGTCCCTTGAGATAAGGAGGAATTAAGCTTGAAGCAAATAAGTAGAAATCAGACAGGTACTGTGAAGTGCCACTGCTGCACTCTGAAATGGTATCATGGGTAGGGTATGTACAGGTATTTATGAGAGCAGAATGTATCTTTCTTATCTCATTAACATCCTCAATATATTTGAATTTTTTTTTTTTTTGGGACTGAGGGGAGAAGTCCAAATGGGAATGTTTCTGTTCACTGGGAAAAAAAAAATTAAAAATGACTGTTTAAATTTTGTAAATTTTGTGTTTAGAAGAGCTTACACTTCAAAGCAAAATTCCTCAAAATTAGAAAGAAGAAAACTTTTAAAAAATAATTTTCTAAGAAAAAATATTAAAGAGAATAAAAGAATTTCCATCAAGCTTGTAATATCCCTCCAAGTTTTTCTGAGGGATGTTTATTTTTTTTTTTTTAGAAATGGGTATTCCATTTTTTACAAAAAGTCAGTCAATTTCCTTAAGTCCTATTTTTCACTTCTGCTAATTAATAAGCAGAAATATTTTTTTTTAAAAGTGCACTGGAACACACTGTCCCTTTTGCCTTCTCATCCTAATTTGGGCATTGCAACTCCCAGAAGAGTTTTGACAAGAAAAAAAAATCCCAATCCACAAATCAAAATCAGGTCAGTTGAGGCAGAGGATCCTATGTATTTTCTAAAATTACGTGGATACCTCCAGGCACTGATGAAAAATGATCTTAGTTCCTGAAAACATAACAAGCATTTGCACGGGTGTGCAGACTCGCACGGAAACTGGGGTGTGACGGATTCGTTGCCCCAACTCACCCCTGGGAAAGCTTGTCCCATGCCTGTCCTGAGCAGGGGAGCACACAGGGATGGGCTGCCGAGCCCTCGGCTGTGAAAGCCAGGTGATCCCACTGCAGTGCTGGGGCTCAGGGCTGCCAGAAGCCCACTGCCACGCCAGGATGTGACAGCGCCAGGGCAGTGTGCGGATGGGAAAAGGCAGGAAAAACGGGCACCTTCTTGCTCTCAGCTCCATGTTTATTTCTGCCTGCTCAGCTGACATCCCCAAACATGGAGAAGGAGGTAGCCCTTTGGCCAGGGGATGCTCAGGATAAAGGTGCCATCAGGCCTGCAGGGCCTCAGGGGGAACAGAGAGAGGATCAGGAATGAGAGATTAAATGCACGGAAAGCCCACCTGGATCAGGGAGCAATCAGAATGAAAACTGCTCAGTAATGTTTGACATTTTGTATTTTTTCCTTCTGCCTCCACAGCACATACAGTATTGCCTCAGATCACTACCAGACCTCTTAGGTCTGTGGCGAACATCATTTCAGAAAGATTGGCCCTCCTTGATTACAGCCAGTCATATGACATTTATTTCTGACAAACAGCTTTGACTGAAATAATAATTTCTTTTGGCAATTTGCAGTCAGAAGCCATTGCTGGTGTCAGAGCTGTCTACATCCCTTGTCTGGAATAGATACTGCTGCAGCTCCTCAGAATGGAGCTTTAACCTCTGGCTAGCTTGATATTCATGTGCAATTTTTAGTAAATTTTAAAAATGGATGTACGGATTTCTCCTGTCTTGGAAAAAACCTTACACTTTACCCCTACAGACCTGCACAGGTATCTGTTTTAATAAATCTCCTGGCTGTAATAACACAGCTATTGCAACTCATCAGTTTTAAAGATCTAGGAAAATTATTTCCCAAAGTTACTGAGATTTGGGTATAGACTTTTGTAGCCTTTTATTAATATGTTGCATGATGTTGCTATCAAATGTAACTTGTGATATTACTAAACATAACCTCAGTTCTCAAAACTAACCATGACTTTGGGGGAAGATTTCTCTGCTCACACCTGCTAAGACAATAGGTAGCAACAAACTCAGTGCCTGAGGCTCAGCTGCCTTACCACTGCATGCAGACTGAATGGGAAGCCAAGACCTGAGCCCTACCAGTCTCCTGGACGCGCTCACAGGAACAGGGACAGGCTGATACTGATCTGCCCAGAGCTGCAAATCTCTCTCTGCTGCCACTTCACATAAACATGATCCATGGGCACAGAAGAGAGGTAAAAACTGGGTGATGCATCCATAAAAGGTTGGAAGCACTAGACAGTTGCTTTGGTACTCATTGTTAGCATGATTATTTGGGGCAGAAAACACAAACATTAATGAGAAGAGATCACGTATTTTCCCTTTTGGTCTTCAAAGGGAGGAGCCTGCTTTCAAAACACATGGTTTCATGCCATGTTGTCCCAGTTAGATACACTTGGGATGCTCTGCACTTTCTCAACAGCACTACACAGACATCCACAAAGCTGGGTAATTCCAGCATTCCTGAGACATGCGGTAAAAATACCTTGGCTCTGTCTAAGAAAAATTCCAGTTGAACATTTCCAACAAACTTTTGTGGAAAGCACAAGGTCCAAGATTGAGTGAACAAACATCATTCTAGTCCAAAAATTACTCAAAAGTATGTTTTCTTTTAATAATGAGTAACACGGAAAGCTTTTTCTTCTCTGATGGTAAGCAAAGAAGTCAGAAAACAAATTAGATGTAAACATAGCTCTGAACAGTACAAGGACAAGGTCATTATGGTGCCTTCCATTTCCTCTCAGAATTCTCTGGAAAATTTATAGGATCATTCTCTTGCCTGAAAAGTACCACATTTCTGGTGGCACCAAAAATGGAAGTTGCATTGTGGTAGGAGAAACAGTTTGTGGTTTATTTAATACAATAGTGGTTGTGTCTGTGGCTGGAGTACAAGGCAAATTTGATTCGAAACCAATTTTATGTATTTTTGAGAGTAGATCTCCAACATGCTCACACACAAAAAAAAGACATACATATATATATTCCTTCCTCAATTTATTTTGTCTTCAAGGCAGAGGCTGTCAAGAGTTTTTGACTTACATGAAAACACAATCAGCATATCAAAACATACCTGTGTTTGGACTACCAAGATGAATTTATAACCAGATCATGTTTACAAAATATTCTTTTCAAGAGAAAGTGGTTCTTGACAGGTCCTTTTTTTGCATATTATTCTTTAAATGATGATAATAAGAAAATTCATGAGACAAGCAAATGCCTTTTCCTCCTTAAGTGGTGGAATTTACTACAAAATTCCAATAACATGAAGAAAACCCTGACCATCTCCAAAAGAAGTGCTGAAGCAGAGGCTATGTTTTCATCTTCATGTAAAGCTGGCTAAAAGCTCTCAGTATTACGTAGTACTACAGATCTGCAGCTCAAGCTGAAAGAACAGGCACAAGGATAGAGGACAAAGGCTTTTCCTTTTCCTTTCTGAAATAGTTTTGGGTGAGAAGAAGAAAAGAACATTCTCCCTTCTTAGTCTCTTTAATTTATTTTATTTTCTATACAAGGAACAAGAGAAATAATTTCTTGGTCTGTTTCTGACAAGAAATGAGAGAGTATGCAAGTTATGCAAGTGTATTCACCTGAAGGTCACAAAATTTGTGATTACAAGGATCTGCTATGCTGAGTCTTAAAAGAAATAGCTTGATTCTTCACCACAGTGCTGAATTAATGAATACTGAATTACTACAAAATTATGATCTATCCAGTTTTTCACTTAACCAAACATATTCATTCTCCTTTTAAATTTTACCTCTTTTAACATTCATGAAGAATTCTGGAAACCTTACCAGATGTGAGGCTTTAAAGACCTCTTGAAATATACCTACTTCTTAGTTTGGGGGTGTTCAGAGGGCTATATCATAAGCAGGAGGCTTCTACCAGTTCACATGAGATTATTAATCACCTGGTCCTTTCTGTCAGTGTGACAGACCACACAGAGAATGTCCCTGGTGGCTCACACTGAGTCTTGTGGGTGGTTAAATGCGTGGGAGTTACGTTCTTTTGTTCTGAAGTATCTCCAGGAGAAATCACCCTCAAATTTATGCTGCTATTTTTGTGTGACTTGTTCACAGTAGAAAGAGGAGTTTACCGTGTACTTTTGTGCTCTACTGTAGACATAAAAGGAAGCATCAAACTTCCACTGCTTATTGCCAAACTGAATAGAGGTATCAAAGGGGAAGTCCAAGATGGTTTTTTACGCTCTCTTCAAAGCCATTACTTCACAACAAATGGCCTTTAGAGAGACAGCCAGTGATTTACCCAAGGCTGAAAGCACAATCTCTCCCCAGTGGGCTCACAGCAAACTCACAAAAACTGACGTGATTTTGTAGCAATGCTCTTCAGTGCCAGGTGATTTGCCTTTGAACTCTCCAAGCTCCTGTTTTCTGGAGGTTCAGCCTTCAAGAAACACATGGCCCCTCCTACCCCTTTTCCAGATTTAGTTCTACCAAGAAAAAAAATCATAGTATTTGCTCTCTTATGCAGTAAAGAGTTTTAAATGAAAACATTATGCCAAGACCTGTTCATGCTTGGAGCTATATAACACAAACAAATAGCTATTGTGGTATCCTGAAACCTCAGCAGCTCTAAGCAATTCAGTCATGCCATTCCAGGCCAAGACCAGTGATGTTAACTCTCTTGGCACACACACAGAGATGCATGGGAGCCGTGTTACTCATGGGTCTATGCCCGTGCCAGGCTGAAAATGGGTGACAAAACTTCCTGGGAGCACAGCAAGGCAACACGAAACTCCAAATGCCCGTGAAATTATATTATCTATGACCACAGGGCAACCACAGCTGTGGGAGATAAGAGCCATTCCTAAGACTATGACTGTTCACCCTGATGGTTAAAAAAGAAAAGGGAGGAAATTATTTTACCCTTGGGGAAAGGCAGAATTAATCTGGATAGCCAACATGTAGGCACAGAAACCCTTTTGAGTCTGACAAGCAAAGCCAAGGAACCAGTGCCTGCTAGGTGTGCAGGTGTAAATGTGTATTTACTGCTCTGTTGACCCAGCTCCCATCTGGTTCATTAGCTTTTATCACCTGGCACAGTAGCTTAAGCCAGCAGAGCAGAGACACAGACATCACTGCATGGGGAAAGAAAGAGGGAGGATGGAGGCAATGTCTTAAGTCAACACGGTTGGGAGCTGAGTCAGAGACCTATGGCCCTTGACAGTCATCCACCTTTGCATGACAGAAAATGGACTCTGGGTTTAATGCTGCCACTTCTGATTGCCAAATGCAGGCTAAAGGGCAGTACTGGGAACGGAAAGCATCAAGCATTAGTCTTCTGTGGATTTGCAGAGAAGTTAACTGCTTCAGGATAACTCACTGACAGCAGACTGGGGATAAGAACCCCCCAGGTCCACTCCTACCTTTTTTGCAACAGCCTTTGGGATTAGATTCTATCTGGTGTGCTACCACAGAAAGCCACCTCTTTTACAGGATGAGCACACATATGCCCCTATAATGAGTGTTTGCCTTGCTGCTTGTGAAAAAAATACTTAAGATATCTGATTACACAGTGCTTTTCTGTGCTGTACCTATCCATGCTCTATCTATCAGTTCTGATCTTTCTAGGAAAAATCGGGGAATAGGAAGAGTCCTCTTACTCTGGGAGGCACTCTGGCTTTTCTCTTGAGCATGGAGGTAAGAGCTCAGCATAGAGAAGGGTCATAGAGTGAGTGGGCTGGGTGTGATGATGGCTCTGGCTCCAAGTCAGGACTGTAGAAATCCAGGCTGGCTGTCACTGGCGCGTGCATGGCACCAAAAAGCAATTTTCTGGAAATGCTGAGAATCTCTGAGCCAGCTTCAAAGGTAATTGACTGGTACTCATTCACCTGGACGTTAGGCCTTCACTGCCTTTTGTCATTTTTACAATAAAAGGTATTTTTTCTATGTCCCATGCAGCCAAAATGTCAGTTGTGGTGGGAGAGCTGATGAAGCTGTCCTTGCATCCTCCAAGACTGAAAGGACCTGTGGTTGAAGATACTCACCTCTGAGTCTGTTCTGCTTCATTATGGGGCCATATCTGTAAGAAAATAAGTTTGCTTTGGTAACACATTCTGTTAACAGGATTGTGGGGGAGAGCCATAAAACATTTTCTTTCCCTTTGATATTTGTGACTGTGAAGCACCTCAGCTACAGGCAGTTAAAATAATAACAGCAATGTTGAGTTTGTGGCAAACAAACAGCAAACCTGAGGTTTCTCGCCACAGGCTATGTAGCCTTGAAAACTCAGCCATACCAGCTTGGCCAGCACCTGCACACTTGCTTTGTTGCTGTTGTTGTTGGTACAGACCAAGTCAGTCAAACTTGCAGAGAGCTGGTTTGCAACTGGACCAGGGCTTCAGACACTCGAGCAAAGAACCCCATCTCAGGTTACAGCAATCAGTCTCTCCTCAGATGTGTTCAAAGCCCTGAGAGTCCTGGACTTTCCCAGCAAATTCCTCTGGAATGTAAATAGTCTTCAGATCCCCCACCAGGTGCCAGCAAGGCTTCTTGAGGTTGCTGAAGGGGAAGTCCTCATGACATATTCCAACTAAATAGTAATAATAATAATAATAATAATAATAATAATGGTGTTTGGCTGGGGTATTTTTGCCTCAGGAGAAGATGTATGTTTGGGAAGAAGCAGTGGTTGTCTCTAGAGAATGTTATTCAGAACAGGTCAACTTAAAACAAGATTTGCTGGATGTCACTAAGCTCAGAGGACCAGCTGATGATGTACTTACAAAGCAGAGGAATGTTTCCTTTAGCTCTAAGTGGAAATGTTGAAGGAGATGTTTTAAATAAAAATCCTGGCACTGCAGATATGAGCCCGTTGAAATATGCATTTGAATGCACTCTGGAGATATTAAAGGAGTTGAAAGCAGCAACTATGGCTCCTTTTGATCCATGGATAGCCAAGGGGACTCTGAACCTCTGGGCTCTGGCCTCAGCTCTGCCACTGCCTCCTTCCATTTCCCCAGACACAAACCAAGGTGTCTGCCACAGCCTCCATCATGAAGAAGGCCGTGGAAAAAGCTGTGCATGAAAACCTACCAGTACTGTCAGGCACAGTGAAAAATATGTGAACACAGGCACTGTTCCTGAGAGATGGGGCAGCATACTGGAAATGACAGGTAGCAGAAGCGGGGCTTACAGAGAGAGTCCTTGCCAGCTTGGTGGCTTGTATCAACATAAGGGTAACAGGAGTGCTGCCTGAAAGGTGCATTGGCTGGTGCTCAAATATTCCTTGGATTTTTTTTTTCAAGCAGGCATGAAGGGACATAGCAGGAAACATGTGGCAAGCCATGATGGGCCTTGACAAAACTTTCTGTTTTTAAAGTTGCTTAATATAGTCCTGAAAAAAAGGTTTTCATTGTTATGAAATATGTCCTTGCCCTTCTTAAAAATATCTTCATTTTATGGGAATCAGAGCAGGCTGATCTTTTGGCACCTAACCATAGTATTTCATTACCAGGTCTCAGATATATCCAAGCCCTGGGAATATAGAGTCACTGCCAAGGTTGGAGCCTGTTCCTAAGCAAAGGTCCTTCTGCATGTGCTCCAAAACACATTTCCTTTCCTAAAACATAGGCTACTGAAACAAAGATTTCTAGTCAACAGGAGTGTGATTTGTTAGACACTTAGAATCATGATTTCAGGAGCTGAAGGGAGGACAATTATATCAGCATTGAAGAGGTCCATCCAAGAGCTGTATCAGTTATTTAACAGATAAGTACATGCAGAAAGATCAAAGCCTCCTTCTGGGATGAATAACCATGATTCACAGAGCTGGGAGGTGCAAAGAAATTACTCCATCTAGCTATCTATCACTTCTTAGGGAGAAAGCAAGCATTTATTCACACTTACTTTAAGGCATTCCTTTTGCTCCACCAATGTTTAAAGTACTACCCTGTAGCAATGAAAGGCAGGTGAAGTAGGAAGAGGAACAGCGAGTTCTTGACAGAAGAAATAAGTCATCATTCCCTCCCACCGGCAGAAAGGGAAGTCAAGCACAGCTGGAATGGCACAGCACCGGGGGAAATCACCTCTTTGTTTTCACCTCCTCCTTCTTCACGTCCTATTGTGGGCACTGAGGTTGCAGACAAGGAGGCAGAAAATACCCCTGCGGGCTTTCCAGCTTGTTTTGACGCGGCAAATAATTGGAAAAGCAAAGTGAGGTATCTGTGTCCCTTCTTTGTCCAAAAGCAAAATCCTCTGGTGTTTCCAAGCTGCCCCAAAAGCTAGGAATTCACATTGCCCTCTAAACCTGTGTGGCTGAAGGATTCCTGAAACAGAAGAACCCTGCAGCAGCAGCTACCGGGGCATGATGGCCATCTATCACACTTATCACCCAGTTCTTTGCTTGATAAAAGGTCTAGGTAAACAAGCCTGACCTAGAAAAATGGACCACTCTGCCTTCCAGCACCGAAGAATGAGACAGGGGAGTTCACAGGAGGTGGTCGTATATTGACTGCTTCTGCCAGCAAATCCACTGCTCACTCATGGAAGGCACTGGGGGTCCCCCTTCCTTCTCCCTGCTTTCCAGATATGCCATGTCCTTTGGAAGCTTCTTGGAGCTCCTCTCCTCCTCACTACCCCATATCAGCTCTCCGTTCCCTCTTGCCTTTTCCAGGCCCCATAGTGACTTCCTTCATTGACCTTTAGGAGCTCCTCCTCTATCTCCTGCGTGTCCTTTTCCCTCCTCTGTGCCCACCCCCTGCTATCCACCAGCCCTGCTGATTCGCAGCCAGGCATTGCTCCCCTCTCTGCCCTCCTCAACACAGAGTAGGGAAGGTAAACAGGACTCTGCTTTGGGTATTGCTGGGCTATTGTGTTGGGCAGCAGCCATCAATGGCTTTTGCACCCCTGAGTAGCAGAGAAAAAAAATGAGACCTTCATAAACAAATACTAGAGCTCCCACGGGTACTTCAGATCCCCCTTGCTGCAAATTTAATGTCCTTCTACAAGGGCCCAGTCAGCACCAAAGGTCCTAATTCAGCCAGGCATCCCTATGGCCTGGCCAGGTGTCAGGGGTGTCCTGAAGCAGGTGCTCCTAGCACTGATGAACCTGAGCCTGAGGTGCCTTGGCCTCCTCAGCCCATAAATAAAGATCCCTATTTGATGATTATTTCATCCTCAATCACACATGCTCTGCACAGCTCACCTGCTCCCACCTTATGCTATAAACAAGACAGAGGATTGCTGATGTCCTAAGTGGCACAACAGCCCAAAATGGCAGCTGAGCATGTCCCCAGCACATAGTCAGAGGAGAAGCTGTTAGTCCCATTTTTCCCACTAAGCAGGCAGCCATTATCTCACTTCAGGCTGCCTACTCCAGTTGGATAACATCAGTACCCTGCCCTGCACAGTGTGTTGCTGGGGTATCCACGTCTATGCCCAGTGGAGAAGGGGAATAGAAAACATCTCCCCTGCTTTCCTTCACCTTTCATTTGTATTTCTTTATTGGAGACCACAGGTCCGTGGGCTGTCTTTCCCTTCACTGTGCTCCATCTGTTCATACCCCATCAGTGGCACACAAGTGTGGCCAGGTGCCTTCACGCTGTCATCACCTGCCTTGAGGGCAAATGGTTCTCTGATTTTGTGTGGGCTCAGAGTGAGAGATGGGAGCAAAAGCCATTACTGCCCCACCAGCTCACACACCTAACCCAAGAGGGCTGATGCCAGGAGCATGCACAGGCTCTGCATGCCCTCAGAAGGGGACCTGCAGACCTGTGCCAGCACACTTGCCAAATTGTACAGGGCTGCCACTGCCTTGAGGAGAGCAACATCTGCTCCTGGGTATAGAAACCAGAGAAGAGAATGCACTCTGGGGTGCAGATTTCAGAAGGAAAGAGATGCAGTATGTGAGAGCTCTGCTGGGAGGAAGATGCTTCTTGCATGCAGGAGCAGAGCAAAGCCATGAGGCAGTGTGGGAAGATGTCCACAGAAGATCTGTGGTTCCTGATGCTGCTCATATGACTTTCAGCTTTCAGACCCAATTTGTTCATGCCCAAGTGGCTGTTTTGGGATGAGTTTTCCTTAGGAACAAGGAGGAACCTGCAGCCAAAACCCTTTGCAAGAGTGAGATTGGATAATGAACACTGTTTAGCCCATAATTTTGGCAGTCATCTAATTTTGGCAAAGCTACAGTGTCCCAACATGCTGGAGCAGGGCTTAGTAGTTAGCAAATGGCTTTCAGACAGAGAAGGCAGTTATGTTGTTCTTGGAATAATCTGCCCAAATTTGGTAAAAATATAGAAGATTTTGGAGAAATTTCAGTTTGCACATCCTCAGGAAAAACCTCACTGGATCTTCCCCAGGAACAGTTTGCACTGAGCATGTCTAGAACCAAGACTTCAGACAGATTTGTGCTAAAAGCTGATGCAGAGCACTACCAGATTTAAGCTGAGACAGTAATGGTGCTAATACACCTGGAGAGCCCTGCCTCCTCCTAAACCCAGGAAATATAGAGAAGGCAGATGTCTACAAAAATGAGATGGCAGGCACCAAAGTAGGCAGGGGAATGGGTAGGGATAAAAGTCTGGGAGTCAGTCAGAGGATCAGACTGGGATTACATACAGGGTATGTTTGCTTGTCATATGTCAATGGCTAAAGCAGTATTAATTATGGTGCTGTGGTATTTTCACATAACCATTAAGTGAATCTGTGTCTGCTTGCTCTTCCCATTTTAGCCTCTATTCCACATTCCCTTCTTCTCCTGTCATCTCCTCTCTCCCTTTCCTAATGCCTTTCCCTCTGACTATCAACTCTGCCTTTCTCATAACATCAATATTTTGTTGTAATCTCATAGCTGTTTACTTCTTTGGTCTCACTCTGTCACACTGCCTTCCAGCACAGTCCTGTCCTCTCACATACTGCATCTGACATTCAGGGCACTTGAGTTTCTTGAGCACTGTGCTCTCTCCAGCTGACCACTGCTCTTACCTTCACCCAGCACTGCTAAATGCTCATTACCTGCTCCGTGGCTTAGCTGAGGATCACTTTGATTGACTCTATGACCAGGCTGACTTCCTGCAGCCTTACAAAATTCATTTGCTTGTTCTTTCTGAATCTTATTGAAACATTTCTGCACCTCTTAAGAAGTTAATTTGTTCTTTCTCCGGCCCCTCCACCAGCACAAAGAAAGTCTTTTTGCTGCCAGAAAGCTCTTTGTGAATTCCTTTCCCCTCTTGCCTAGTCATTTTCCCCAAGGACCCCAGTCTATCTCTTCATCTCCCTGCTCTACCTCTTCTGCAGCTTCTCAGGTTGGCATTATGTGGGGAAGTGTAGCCAATCTCACCTCTCAGGGCTGTAGGAGGGGACTGTTGTGTTGCCCCATCTTTCCCTGCCATTCCCTCACTGATCTCCAGGAATGCCAGCTCACTGGATATTCACTAACGCTGCAGACAATGTCTTTGTGAGACTTTTAGCCTGGATTCTTTTACCCTGCGATATTTTTTCGGCTGAATTTACAATCGTGAATCGAAAGCCAGCAGGGCAGAGGAAGAGGCAACATCTGGCCAAGGGGAGAAAGGGGGCAGCGGGTGGTGGGCTGGGACCTTCCTCTTTCAGTGGCTACAAGCTGTGAGATTGGCTCAGAACACCGACTGTAACTCCACCCTCACTTTCCTCTGGTTCTTTCCTTCATATTATGAATGTGTATCACCCTTATAGAACAAGACCCTCAATTTGTATTGCTGTTTCAGTGAAGACCTCTAGGTTTCTTTCCCTTTAAGATCATTGGCAGAAGAGTTTTACATTATCTTCTGTCTAGAGCCTCCAAATGGCACTCTGCTGAGATTTTATTAACTTCTTTCCTAGCTAAACCTCACAGTCAAATACTCATTAACAAGAGTCTTGATCTGTTCACCCTCACAGACAGCAGTGGTCATGAAACTCTTGTCTTCCCAGGCTCAGGACTCCAACCATCCCTGGTACTTGTCTCCCAGTCTTCTCTCCTCAGTCTCTGGCACCATGGGAAGTGGAAGCCTTCTTCATCGGAAATCTCTCTCTGTGTTTTCTCATTAAAGCTTATAAAGATGCAAGTGTATGAATACTTGAATAAACTTTTTTTTTGCACCACAGTGTTGCTGAGAATGTGCCAGTTTACCCAGATAGGAGACTCTTGTAGTGACTTAGACTGAGAAAGCCTTGGCTTTCTATCCAGAAAATAGACAGCTTTTGCCACCATGTCTTCTAACAGCCTAAAATGCTCAAAAATTCCACAGGAGGAACTCCACCTTGTAGTATTCTAGTAGTATTATTTCATTATGGAAAGCAAACCTGAGTAAAAAGCAATTTATACTGGTATAACTGAATCTATGTTAGTGCTTTTAGTGGCATAACCATGTTAGTGGAAACCCTCCATGCTTCTAACTGACCTGATATTGCTGCAAAGGTTTTATGCATGACTCCACAGATTTATTTGCCTCAGGCATTTCTACCAATGGTTCTGGTTGGGCTTTTTTGTTTGTTCTGGGTGTTTCTGTACTAAGCCAGGTGCACAGCATGCCAAGATGCTCTCTCACTGGCCAGTGTGCACATCTGAGTATTTGGGCAGGGTTGAGCACTCCCAGAACATGTGCGAACCCAGGTTTGAAAACACTAAGTCCTCTCTGCTACTCCTTGGGCAAAGCCTTGTAGAGCATTTTTGCAAGGATGTAAAGGATTTCTGTGCAAGCAGGTGTAGGATGACTGCTTTGAGAGGCTTCTGAGAGGCCAGAAATAATTTCTCAAGGCTGGGCTGAACCTCAGAGGAGACCAAACCTGTTATTGCAGAGCACTGAGTACTGAGGCACAAGGGAAGTCCCAAAACAGCAGCCAGTGCTGCACCAAGATCAGTGCTGTGTCCTACATTCCCTTATTTTACATATGAACAGAAAGAAACAATAAAAATACTGCTCTTTCCTGGATAGTTTGCTTTGGGACAGTGGTATAGCTGTAGGCATGTAATACAGGTCCTCCATGCAAGCCCATCATTTTAAGTAAAGGGGGCGTTCAGATGTGGTCTCAGAAAGGGAATACAGCAGTAATTTCAAGTACCCTTGCATTACTCTTGAAGGTGATGGAATCCTACAGAAGGCAGGAACTGCCTGTGACTCTGGAGCCTGTTGAGCAGGATGTTCCCTACAGAGCTTTTACAAAAACAGCACTATCATGGAAAATGTAGAGTGACTTTTATTCAGGATATCAAGTGAAGAACCAGAAGGCATCTTCAAGAACACAATGCAGAGATGGCACAGACAAAAGGTGGGGTTTTGCATATTTGGACAAGATACTTTGCAAGAATACCAGGAGAAAATTCCCCACATTTAAAAGGAAATCAGGCAGAATTGCACTGCAACTGGCTCCCTCCTTGCTTTCATTTGCCTAAGGGCCAGGCCTTCTGCATTTCAAAGACCTTCACCTCTCCACAAGCTTTGTGTGTTTTTTTCATCTCAGCATCTCTGCCCTCCATCTCTTCATTGTGGCCTTCATGGTTCATGCTGGGTTTTTCCAATGACAAAGTCCATTTATTTGCTTTCTTGGGAAGCTGGACAGCAAAGAAAGATGCTACCAAAACTGTTGCTAGGTTAAAAGGAGGGAATAGAGAGGATAGGGAAGTATCTTCTCCAACACAGATGAATGCTATCACCAAAGCAAACACAGCTGCATGATAGAAGTGGATGACAATACTGTAGGGACAGGCATCAGTCACACCATCAGTACCTCGCACTGTGCTGACAGACAGAGGAAGCTGCAATGGGTGTTTTCCTGAGGTGTTTTCCATCAGCTGGTGGAAAGGTAATGTTTTTCCAGCAGGAATAAAAAGTAAAAGTATGCACAGAGTATAAATCCTTATGTAAATATGTTTTTCCCCAGTTTACAGTGCAGTAGGTTCAGTTTAGATGAGCTTCTCTTATGATATTAAATTAAAGCTCTAAAGAGCAGCTGCGGTCAGTGACTAGACACAGCTGGAGCCAGAGATGTGAGTCCGGGCCAATTCTCAAATCTAATTCCATAAACAGCATTTTCCTTTTTCCTATATTTTTTTCCATGTTACAGTCCAGGTAGAACATTGTTCTTAGTGATAAGCTTATTACATGCTGAATCATGATGGATACTGTTATTCCTGACTCACCCGAGGAAAAATGAAACACATGTGTCTGTCTGTCCTTACCAAGACTGGGATCCTTAAGCTTCATTTCTAACACTTATTTCTGAGCATCCTGTGCAGGCAAGTGACTGCCATTTGGTGCTCTCTCACTTGATTTTGTCAATCTGGTTGTTCAGGTTTCTTTGTCAAAGGGCACATTACCAAAATTCTCCTCTCAGTCAGTAGCTCAAGGCAAGGCTTGTTAGCTGCAGATTGTTACCCACATAGATGAGGTGCCTGATGGCCGTATTTACACTGACACTAAAAATGCTTCTTGTCTTCCTCTGGAAATCACTGTAGGTTTATCTAAACAGGGCTAGCCTGACTCTCAAGAAAGTTAAAGGTGTGAACTCCATTTCTACAAGTAAAAGCATGCTTGGTGCCTTCTGTAGGGGTGGGGTACAGGTAAGCTGCTTTCATTTCTGTGGACTGAGTTTGCAGTTTTAATTGAGTCACTCCAGTTTTCCTGCTCGTCCCTGGGAGGTGGGCCAACCACGGACAAACTCCCCAGGCCCCCCCACTGCATTCTGAGGATTCCCGAGGGCTATGAGACACCTACCACATACTGAGAGGAGGGGAAATTCCAGGAGTAATGTGGGAGAGAGCAGGACTGGGCATGCAACTGGGTTGCAGGACACCCTACTGGCTCATATCCTCCTGCAGCTGAGGATTGGGGATTGCTCTTCAAAGGGAGAGTTTGGCTCTTGCCAACCTGCCAGTCTCTAGTAACTGTGTTCTCTCTCTGGTAATTCTGCAGGTGGCTCCAGCTCTGTGTCTGGCCACCTGCCCACTGAGTGACTTTGGGAAAGTAGCAGGAAGGCCGGCCAACAACAGGGAAGAGGGAGACATGCCCTTCCAAGGGCATCCTGTGCAGTTATGCTGTCCTTGGAGTTATGTCCAAATGCTTCTGGGCCTCAGCAAAATGACAGTGTCTCTCGCATCCTGAAGTCAATGAGAACTGGGGTCACAGTGCCAGATCACTGGGACATACAACAAAAAGGTGAAATGTTGGAGTCAGATTAATGGTAGGACTCAATGACCTTAGAGGTCTTTTCCAACCTCAAGGATTCTATGGTCCCGTGGTGGGACTGGCTGTGCTGTCATTCCCTCATCCAGCATGTGAGTTAATACAGTCCCACCATGACTTCCAGCCCCCTGCTCATCCACCCTGGAGAAACTCTGATTCATTTCCTCTCTTTTGGATCAGGTATCTGGTTCCCTCCGAATCACAGAAACATTAAGGTTGGAAAAGAACACTAAGATCATCAAGTCCAGCTGTTAACCAAACTCGGGTGCAATGGGGAAAACAGTTCTTTCCAGGGTGGCCTGAGGATGTGGTGTGGGAAATCTGCACCAGTTTTGCCTACCTTTACTCCACATTGCTCTGCCTGTCCCCCAGAGGCACCAGCTTCCCCATGACCTCAGCTCATGTGTGGCATGCCACGGCCTGGAAGTTTCCTTAGGCCTCATGCTATAAAACATCATTGCAGTGGGCTGCCATGCATTCCTGTCTTTGCTTCAGACCCTTTGAACTGAGAAGACACAGAAGAAACGTGGATCATGTCCCAAAGCTCCAACTGCACTGCAGGGAGCACAGAGGGCTGTGACAGCACCACTGTGTCCTGGATGCAGTCACTGTGCTCTAGCCCTAAGCAGCACAAGCACAGCAGCTGGCTCTGCTGGCTGGGGCAGCAATCACTCCTGCATTGGGGAAAAGATGTTTAGCAGAGCATAACACTGTGAGATGTCCCTACAGCCTTTCACTTCTCTTTAGGAGACAGAGAGAGCAAGAGTTGTCAATATTTCATGACGGTACTAGCTACAGTGCCTTCCAAATACAATTGCTCATTATATGTTTATTACCTGTAGGAACATTAACTTACTGGCATAACATAGCAACTGATGTCCTTTTACTTTGTTTGCTTCCACAGACATTTGCTTGCTGTAGTTGAGTAACCACAGTGCTACCTTCATTAACAGGGAAAACTTTCTCTTTCAAGAGGACTGCCTGGAAAGTAAAGCACCACTTGTGCCAAGGAACACAGGGGACACACCTTCCCTTTTCAGTGCTTATCATAGGGAAAATGGAAGAGCTAGAAATGGAAATAAGGTTTTATAATCTTTCTTTTTAAGTAGGTGGTCTGCCTTGAGAAAAATGTTTAAAGGAGGTTATCTTAAAGTGCAGCACAGAGCTTTTCTTTGTGTGGGCAGAAATTCTTCACAAAGAACAAATGGTATTTCTATATATGCATGAGATTCAAGAGAATGTATTATAGAAAAAACAAAACAAAACAAAACATAATATATGCCAGCCATATCATTTTTATCTCTTCGCTTCTTCCCATATCCTTCTCTTTTTCCATTTCCTGGAAAAAGGACTCAGAACATTCCCATACAGAGCTATGCTATATAAATGGAGTACAAAAAATGACCAATACCACAGTGATTATAATTAGAGAGGAGCCCTCACTGCTGGCCCAGTGAAGTGTCATTCCCAGCTGGGATTTGTTTGACAGCTGCAATGTGGCAGAACCAATGCTGATCAGATGGATGAAGCATCTCTCCTAGGAGGAAAGGCATTGAGAATTAGGATTCTTCAGCCTGGCCAAGCGAAGGCTTCAGGGTGTCTTAACTGTGTCCTTGCAATACCTGAAAGAAATGAACAGAAAAGGTGGGGCAAGACTATTTTCAAGAGCATGTAGTGACAGGGCAAGGGGGAATGGGTTCAAATTGTAAGAGAGTAGGTTTATATTTGATGCAAGGAAGAAATAATTTACTGTGAGGGTGATGAGGCACTGGTTGCCCATGGAAGTTGTGGATGCCCTATCCGTGGAGATGTTAAAGGCCAGGCTGGATGGGGCTCTGAGCAATCTGGTCTAGTGGAAGATGTCCCTGCACCTGGCAGGAGGATTAAACTTCAAGATCCAACCCAAACTACTCTATGGTTTTATGATTCTATGGTGTAGGTCACTCATGTGGAGAGTGTAAAGATGTGGTAAGGCTTCCTGCTTGCAGGAGCACACAGGGACCCAGGAGACATCAGTACTGCAGCCTGGCTCCTCTGGTACAAAGACATCACTCTGGGTTGAGGCATCAGCCAGATCCCGGCAGTGATGCACCCAGAGGACAAACTGACAGCTGCCTTACATCAGGGAGTCCTCAGCCACTGCTTCCATGGGCCCCTTCCTGAACATGCACCCCTTTGTCTGAGAGGGAGGTATTACAGCTCTCACCTCCAGTGCTTGTTTGTGTGTGGGAGGGTATGTAAATACATAGACCAACAAACACAGAGGAAGGTACGAGCTATGGGTGAAGCCCAGGACCCCTGAAGGACGTTGCACTCAGAGTTAGTGAAAGAAGAAATGCTGTGGATCATATGGTCAAAATATCATAACTACCAAACTATAGCACAGAACTCACAGTTGTGTACCTGGGAGGGACATATGGATTTCTTTTCTATGAAGCCATAACAGCCTTTGCTAGTGCACAGGGAAAAATCCCACCACAAAGGAGAGGATTCCTGCTGTAGGACCAGAAAAGTATCTGAGAAATCATCTAGAATGACTCACTGAAATGATACTTTTAACAGAGAGAAGGATCAGCCTAGCATTATCTCAGTAAGTTCTGATCTGTAGCAATTCAACGTTGCAAACTCAATTCTTGCTCTGTCATAAAGCAAATTTCTTCTGTCTCCTAAGGCACCAGTTCATTTCAGTTAGCAGATGACCTTTATAAATTTTGTCAGAAAGATTTCAAGATTTTTTTCTTCTTGATGTCAAGGCCTTTAGTCTCCAAGTGAATCTATTGTCTTTCCAGAGCTAAACTGAAAAGCTGGTGATGATCTTCTGTCACATCACATAAATTGTGCTTGATTAGAGCTTATATACGTCCTTAAAAATAAAGATCCTATTTTCTTGGGTTTTTATTTTTTTAATCTTCTTTCTCTCTATTCAAAAGCCTCTGTTTATCCAGAAGATCAACCAGAAATCACAGTCTAGTTCTCCAAGCTCTTTTGAACATTTTCAGAGGAGGTATGTTTACTTCACGTTCTTTACTTTGTACATACTACTTCTTGGTCACTTCCCTGATTAATAACAGAGTACAGTGTTTATCCTTTTCCTTATAAATACCTATCTCAGAAACTTAATCAAAAACAAAAATGTATTTGTTCACAGCAGTTGCTTCACATCTCTGTTAATTCCGAGTCTCACTGCTTAGATGCAACACCAAATTCAGAGCAGCTCTGCACAAGAATAGGCTTGCTGCCCTTCTGCAAATGCAAGTGTGGCTGAGCACCACTAGACCAGGCAGGTGCGGGGCAGAGGGAGGGGTGTTATATCTACAACAGAAAGGTCAGTGAGATGGAAGGGTAAAAAGAAGGAAGTGGGAAGGGGTGGAAAGGGTTTAGAAGGAGAGAAAGGGCAGGAGTGCACAGAGTGAGCCTGAAGGGAAGGGTGAAAAGGAAGCTAAGAGGCCATGGGAATATTCATCCTTTGGGATATTCATCTGAAAAAAAGCCCAGTCAAAACCACCAGGTGCTTTCTGCACTCCATGTGCTAATTCCTGGTTCTGCCTTTTCTCCACAAGCTGGAGAAGCTCAGTGCTGATGGTAGAGGCAAAATAACTCTGGCTAGCCACATCTCATCACACTTCCACAGCCAGTCCCCCACATCCCATAAGCACCTTATGCACTTGTGTAATACAGCATGAATATGCTTAATCATTGCAAAGAACAAGAGGTAGCTGTCTCCTTAGGATACCAGGATATCATCTGCAACTTGGAGCTCCCCATGTCTGTGGGTGCTCTCACAGGAACACTTCTGAGTGACAGAGGCTCTGTGGTTTCCTAGTGCCTGGCACCCATCCACTGAGAACACCTGCATCAGGGGGTGCCTGGGAATGTAACCCAGAACTTCTCGGGCATGCTGACCCAGGAGGAAGCACCAGATGGGTATTCTGGTCCTGCTCTGTTCACTCCTTGGGATGCAGCAGGATAAATGTGACAGCAGCTCTTTCCCCAGTGAGAGGTATGACAACACAACTTGGGATTGCTGTTATCAGGAAGTATGAGTGGTAAATGCAATATTCCCTGTTTCATAATCAGAGAAAGAAACGCCAATGACCCTGTCTCTGACTAAAGGACAACATATTTCCCGCTTCTGGGTATGGGGTTAAACTGACATGGGAGAGTTCTTGAAACCCCTTATTTCTGATTAAATAAAGTGTCTGCATGGGAGCATGTAGCCTGCTGTCCTTGATGTCATTGCCTCTGACAAAGCTCCCCCCAAAACACCAGCAGCAGGGCAGGAAGGAAACAAGAACAAAAAGGAAGGCAGTTGCACTCTCCCAACACAAATGTTGGGCACTAGCAGTGTGTGGTGCTGCAGAAGTGCAGAGGCTTATTCTCCAGCAGTTTTGAAACAGATGCTGCCACAGGTTATGTACATTGCTCAGGGGGTGTTAGCCTTCTGTGGACCTGCTGGCAGCCACTCTTACCAGACACTGGCAAGCCAGGGTCATCAAAAAATGACACTGGTCCAGGGGGGAGCTCTGGCAATACTGGCAGTTCAGCAGTAGGCACAACTTCTTGTCTTAAAAGGACAATTATGAGAGAGAGAGAGAGCCACGCTCTCACCAGGGAGCAAAAGAACTGCTGAAGATACTGTCATTCCTGCTGTGTGACACAGAGCACATTAGACAACTGATTCACTCATTTCCTACTGACTTCTGTCTTGTCTACATTTACAGCAAAATCTCGCAAGCCAGGAATTTTCAGACAAGGAAGGACAGGGAAGGCAGTTACAGCCACAGTGAGAGTGGCCTGACAGCAACATCTCCTATAATGACTCCAAGTTTTAAGTATTGTGCAAGAAAATTAAAAAGATGGGTAATATCCTAAATATCATCCACACTCTGGAGTTGGACTTTACCTGGAAGTTCTAAAAATAAAGATTCCCGCTATACATGATTTCTGTTTCACAGGTCTTTCTCTTTTCTATTTTGAGAATCAATTCCAGTTATACAATCCTTAGTTACCAGAGTTTAGAACTGAGACTTTCTTACTCAGAAAGGGGAATTAATCTTGACATGCACCAAAAGTGATTGTGGAGAAGTTGGCCCCCTCCCAAAGAGAATTCAAGTCAACAGCCAGTCACACAAATTTTCTTGCCAAGGTCAGGAAACAAAAAGGAAGGAAGCAAAAAATAAAATCAGTTAAAAGCAAAACAAAATACTCAGAAAAAAAGTTGGTTTTGCTGGGATAGTCTGCTAGGAAACACTGAGATAGCAGAGAAGAAAAATACATATTTGCTGCTTTTCATAATGAGACTCTTGTCTCAGTTGAAAATATTGTCCTCAAAACAATTATGAAACCCTCTACTGTTTTAGAAAACCAGTCCCCTGAGAATTTCATGCTACCCTAAAAAGGACATTTTAATATAAATCCTCTCACCCATAAACCTCTGTCAGATATTTAAAGGCTCCTAAAGCAGAAGTCCTTCTCATGCTGATATGGACTCATTTCTACATTCTATAAAGTCTCTAAGAAATTCTGTAAATAAACAGAAAAATTAGTAACAATTTTTGCTGTGAAAAGTTGTCCTACTTTTGTACCTCAGCAAGTAATCTGCATTAAAATCAATTATGAATATGAAATTATCTGAGAAGGCAGGCTGGTACTTGATCTTGCAGACAGCAAGGGACTATGTTTTTGTGTGTGAGAGAGCATGTGTGAGACTACACACATGTTCTTCAAATATTTGAAACTCTATTTTCACTTGATATCCACAAGTATAATAGCATCCCTTTGCTCCCTCTTTCTGCCAGTGAGAATGTGAAAAGAATTTTCATGTAGGATTCCTTCAAAAAGAACTTTACTTTTTTTCCTTTTTCCAGTTTTTATACTATCTTCAGTTGGGGGAAATGTGTAGTGGATAACTATTCAAGCCTACTAACTTNCCCCGGTCTTTTCTTTTTACTAGT
Organism: Turdus rufiventris; assembly: GCA_013186435.1. Lineage (NCBI taxonomy): Eukaryota > Metazoa > Chordata > Aves > Passeriformes > Turdidae > Turdus > Turdus rufiventris. The sequence continues at coordinate 2,113,632 of PYHW01010211.1, read as the reverse complement.
TCTCTAGCTTTGCTGAAGCTGAGGGGGATTTGAAAGCTGCAATAGGAAAAAGAAAATGAAACATGACCTGGTGATGCCCTCCCAGAATGCAGTCAGCGATGTCTGGGAAAGTCATTGAAGACTAATGTGCACAAAACAGTTTGTGTTACTGTTTTTCTTGGATCATTGCTGCAGTGTATTGCTCCACACAACCCCTTAAATTACCCTACTTTGGAAGATGAACATCTCTACTTCCATTTCTAAACCCTGAATACATGTTATTCCTTGATTCATCATAGTTCTGAAGATTTTTTTTCATAAACAGAAAGAAAAATAAATTCATCAGGTATTTCAAGTTTTACTTCGATGTTCCCCACACGAAAACAGACTTTTTCCTGGAAATTACAAATTCACAAACGCAAGGACTGATTTTGCTAAAACATAATCTCTCAGCAAGGGAATATTTAAATGTAAACATTTTGACCTTTCTCATTATGATCTTAGGGTCTTTGCATTTTGTGGAGCACAGTCAATTGAGGGTAATAAAACTTCCCCGAATACTTTTGGATAGTGCACACTGTTGAACCAGTGTTGTAAAAGCAGTTCCATGAAAAGCTTACCCCATCACAACTTCCTCTGAAGTGCAACTGGTTCAGTTGGTTTGGAATAGATATAAATGCTTTGTTTACTGTCAGCACTAGTTCAGTGGCTATTACCAAAACTGGTGGGTGTAGTGGCTACTGTCAGCACCTGTAGGTACAGATTTGTTGCATAAGTAGCCAAAAAAAAAATCTTCCTCTTCTGGCACTGTGACTTTGATGCCTTGTGTTTTAGCTTTTATATTTTTCAAGATTGTCTGCTGCTTAGTGTATAATTCTGAAACTTCATATTAGGTGTTAGTAAGTTCTCCTCACAGGGTAGTTAGACAAAACCATCCCTTCCCAGCTAGAGACTCAAGGACACACGTTAACCAAAAAGCAGAAAGAATGGTGAGGGAAAGGGGGTAAGCCAGGGAGCTGAGACTCCAGAGCCTGAGGCTGTGGTTGGACAATTGACCCCAATATGTAGATGAAATAAAACTTATAAAAATGTAAATACTCGTGATCGGGATCCATTTTGGATTTGATTTGGGTGTAGCCTCAGCTGGGGTCTTGCACTGCCAGAAGTGTATCCTTTTAATTAATACCTATTTTATTCCTTTTGCCCTGCCTAGTCTCTGTTCCTGGTCAGCCTTTCCAGGCATCAGCTTTGCCATGTTTCCTTCCAAATCCTCCATGCAGACCTTGTTCCATGCACACTGCAAATCTCTCTGCTTGCTCTGCTCTCTGTTCGCACTTCTGTTCCTCTTTCCTGCACTTTTCTCCTCCCAGATCCTTCCAGATCCTTTCTGAGGTCTCATAGCTCTCTGCTGATGCTCTGGCTGTTTACCCTCTCCTCTCACCCAGATGATACCACCCTGCTCTCGCTGTCCCCACACTCCATCCCCGCCCCAGAGCACCCATTAGCAAGGATGCTCAGCTCATGCTCCAACAGCTGCTGGCCTGAATACCTTCCCCTGCTCCTGGGATAGGAATGTTAGCTTTTCACCTATCACATATGTCTTTGGAGCGTGGCTGGGAAAGCATAGTGACAAAGGCCAGCGTGTCTTTCCACAAGGCTGGAGAGGAGGAGTGGCACTCTTCCATAAATCAAGCAATTACTTAGACATTGTAATAGTAGTCTCTTCGTTGTTGTACCATGGCAGTCTCTGGGAGCATCCTGAAAACCTTAGCACTAGCCAGATTCATTATGAGGATTTGATGTGGCCTGATGGTAGAATGCCAAAATAGTGCGAGTTTTTCAAGCTTCCTTTCTGCCTTATGGATTAAGGGATTATATCCTCAGAAATTGTGACTGTATAAACTCAGAGCTAGGAAAACATAGTTTGAAATCCACTGGGAATTCATCCTTTTCTGAAGAAAACAGACTTATTTTCCAGCTCTTCAGGAAAAAGAGAATACAGAGCCCAGGGATTTGTGGGGACTGGAGGAAGTCTAAGTTTTTATTTTCTGCTTCCCTCTTAGGTCAGTACCATAAGAAACTCTGTACAGGGAAGTTGTGCTGATTTAACAATAGTCCATTTTGTAACTCCTTTTAAGTCTGACACATTCTGGTAAATCCAGCCAGGACAGATGTTACTGACCCTTCTGGACCACCAAGAACCAAAGCCAGAGGTTTGAACAGACAGAATAGAGTATTTGCCCATGTACCAAAATCTTAACACAAAACTGCTGTTCTCTACACTTTAGATACCTTAGTATAAAAAATGGTAATTCTCTGGGTACCCTGGAATTTCAGCTGGGACCAAGAGTGCCTAAGGCATAAGCAGGATCTGAATGAGGACAGGATCTGCTGAAGAATCACAAGGAGTGCAGAGATCCGCCAGTGTTGGCATCTTCAATTGTTATGCTAAGCATCACAAAGGCTCAGCTGTTAGAGACTTTCATTTAGATGGATTCCTCATTTATTTCCTTCTCCTAGGTTTAGACATGGCCTTTACAAATTTATCTTGCAGTCATTGCACTGCACATGAAGCCCATGCACTGCTAACAGCCATTACAGTGACAGTAATGTCAAATGTCATGTAGCTGTCATGTAGTTGTCAGTAGAACTCCACTTTGCCATGGGAATACCATCTCTATTCCTAGCAGTGGGTAATTTGGTCACAGAAACTCAGGGGTATGCAAGCAGCTCTACTCAAGACCATTTAAAAAATTTTGATGATTCTTGGTATATGACAAAACTTTGCATGAATTACATTTTGAACAATCTCATATACTGCTAATGAAACCAACCACAGCAATGTCATTTCAGAATGCAATAGAAGCAAATTAAAGGGATGAAAAGGTTTTCTTTACTGAGCATCAAGGCAACAACATAGCTTCCCTCAAGGAGTGGGAACCAGAAAGCTTGCTAGGTTTCCCTTCAGGGTGATGTATTGCCATGCAGTAACACACTGATGTGCTGCTGGGAATCACCATCTCAGTAATAGTCCCACAGTCTCAAGGAAAGAAACGCCAGACCTCACAACAGGAGCTTACTGTCCTGCCACCTGCAGCTGGCTTCCCTGCCCAGCACTAGAGCATACTCACAGCTCAACAGGAGAGTATTTTTCCACCTTTTCACCCACAAACATCTTTATGTTTGTTTAAATCTTTCACAAACTCTGAATGTATTACCACAAGCAGGATGTATCAGTATAAGCAAAACATTGAGCTTCCCCCAAAACTTCTCCATAGCTAATGTACCCACAGAAATTTTCATATCTCTTTTCTTCTTAAGAAGAAATTATACTCAGCTCACCATAGCTTCGCTGCTAGCTCTCTACTGTCTTTGCAACAGAGCAAAAAAGAATATTGTAGGCTGTTGGTTTACACGAGTTTAAAACTGACACAGAAGGATATGGAGCAATGGATGGAAGCAATAATACAGGAGATTATTTAAGCTGCCTCCTGCAGTTTAGGTATCACTTGAAGGGGAACTGTTAAACCAGTGTGAGGAAGTTTGTGCCTTTGGTTTTCCCAGTTACTGCCAAGGGTTTTACCTTTGATTAATAGACTGGCATGCCTTTGCAATCCATAGGAATCAATGAAGATGAGAAATTTCAGCCCAGCCAGCATAAATTCATGAAAGGCAGGCTCTGCTTGACCAACCTGATCTATGGCAAGGTGCTTAGTGGATGAGGGAAAGGCTGTAGCTGTCACCTGCCTGGACTTTAGTAAAGCCTCTGACACCATTTCCACAGCATTGTCCTGTAGAAAGCAGCAGCCCATGGCTGTCTGGGTGCAGAGTTAGCTGGGTACAATTTGGCTGGGCAGCCATGCCCAGAGAGTGCTGAACAGAGCCACATCCAGCTGGTGACTGGTCATGGGTGATGCCCCCAGGGCCCAGTTTTGGGATCAGCTCTGTTTAATATATATTTTAGTTACCTGGATGAGGGGATCATGGGCACCCCTTTGCAGATGGTACCCTAGTGTGGCCAGCAGGGCCAGGGCTGGGATCATCCCCCTGTACTCAGCACTGGTGAGGCCATGCCTCAAATCCTGTCTGGTTCTGGGTCCCTCACTACAAGAAAGACATTGAGGTAATGGAGAGAGTCCAGAGAAAGGCAACAGATCTGGAGCACAAGTCTTATAAGGAGCAGCTGAGGGAGCTGGGATTGTTTAGCCTGGAGAAAAGGAGGGTCAGGGGAGACCTTATCACTCTTGATAATTCCCTGAAAGGAGGCTCTAGCCAGGTGGGGGTCAGCCTCTTCTTCCAGGGAACAAGTGGCAGGACAAGAGGAAATGGCCTCAGGTTGCCACATGCAAGGATTAGACCAGATATCAGGAAAACTTCTTCATGGAAAGGGTTGTCAAGCATTGGGATAAGTTGTTCGAGGAAGTGATGGAGTCACCATCCCTGGAGGTATTTAAAAGACATGTAGGTGTGGCACTCAGGGACACAGTTTAGTAGTGGACTTGGCAGTGCTGGTTTAAAGGTTGGACTCAATGATCTAAGAGGTCCTTTCCAATCTAAATGATTCTATCCTATTCCATGACTTGCAGCAGATTTGCTCTGGGTGCTGGTAGAGTAGTACCACTGGGATGTGGTAGTAGTAGTTCCTGGGATGGCTCTGAACCTAAACTGATTGTCTCAGTAAGAACATCGATCTTATCATTCTTATCATTTTTATCATTTTGTTAGCCTGGCGCAGTGCTAGGCTGACGAAAAAATCCCGAGTGTCCTGCAGTTGCCACATGCATGTCTGTAGCCAAGTGCTATGTGGCATTGCTTGCTGATGCCCCTGCTGTGGCAGTAGAGGTGTCCTAAAAGATTTATTCCAATAGCTCCAGAGGGGATCCCTCACTGAGGGTTTCTTCTGAATATTGCTGAGTTCAGTGTCACAGACTTGATTGCTGCTGAATCCCCTTAGGTTTTGGGTTAGGCTAAAAGAATTGATTGTCACACCTTTTTATCAGGGATACTAAAAAAATAAACAAAACAGCCACAGAAAAAGAAAGACGTTTCAGTTACTGCAAGCATATGAAAACTAGTTGGTTCCTGCTTGATCCCTATGGGGTTTCCCTACTACTGATGGCTTCAAGCTGAATTATCTGTCCCGAGACTGAATTCTACAAAATGAATTGATGTCTTCAAGCTGACTTTTCTCACCTTTTGTAAGTGTATTTGTTGTCATCAGATAACTTCTACAATAGAAGTTGCTTAATGAAGAAAAGAACTTTGTGTTTCAAGCCTTGTGTAGATTATATCTAATCTTATTTTACACCTAATTAAATACACATTAAGTAAGGGGAGAATATGTATTAGGTAGGTGTAAATTTTACTGAATAAAAGATAAAACTTTCTATCATTTGGTGCACTTGATTTGTGAAAACCTGCACCTTACACACTGCACACAATAAAGAGTCTCTTCTAAAACTAGGTTCTGTATCTGTGTTTAGAGAGCTCCTAAAATCTAAAACACTACCACACACCTCACCTCCTCTCTACCGTCACCTTTGGAAACCAGGCTCTCAGCAGCAGAGGTACACAGTGCCTACTGCAAGCTCCCATATCGGCATTATGAACCCTTGATTTTACAAAGCACTGAATGTTTGCAGAGGTCAGCTGTTTTTAGAGGGGCTGCTTTGCAGTTTTCTCTTGTATTCACCACAGAAAATACTTACTTGACAGTTTTTATAACTTCAATGGTTGTCAGGTGGTACAAACCACAGGCATGTGCCTGCACTCTGAAAAACTCCCTCTCTCAGGTGATGAGGCACTCTTACTAAAAAAAAGGAACACTTTACTATTTTCATCCCTACACACTAGTGTCAGTTCCCTCTTTAAACTCCAGAGTTTTACATCCTGCCCATATTAGGACAGCTACCTAAGTGGTGATTCAACCCCCTAGCCTGACCTCCTGTTATGTAAACTTCTTGTAGGCTTCTCCCTGGAGCATCACTCATGGGGCTCTCAAGGTGCATTACCAGCAAGAGCAGCTGTGGTGGTCCAGCAAGTCTCTTCACCTTGCCCACTGGAAATGGGAATACCTGCATTCCTATCCCAGAAAGCAGTTTGTAGCATTTTCCATGCTATCTGAGTTATGGTACAGCAGCTGAATGGTACTTGTTACCTGGAGACAAGTGGTGTGGATTTTGTGGGCCTTTCCATGGACTTCCCTCACAAAACCCTCCCACTTTTGGCTGTGGGGAAGGAGGATGTGTACTCTTGTCCCTTCCAGGATGTGAAAGTGGTGGAGAACTGCCCTTTCAAGGTAAAGAGGTAAAGCCAAGTTGTGTCTGCCCTTTACCAAGGGCTTTGAATCAAAATTGAATCACCATTTGCTCTGCATTTTATCACACTGAATCCATGCCCTAGCATTTCCCCAGAGGCTTGAAACCAGGGAGGCTCCTTTCCTGCCTTTGATGAATAACGTAGGTGTCAGTGGGAGCTGGGACTGGGGGGAGGGTGCTCTCTGAAATACCATTGTTTGGCTGCAGCTGCAGCTGCACTGCAGGGAAAGGTACCACTGGCCCTTCTTCCTGGGTAATGAGCCTGGGGCATCCATGGCCAGCAAGCAACTGGCAAGGATTCAGCACTGGGAAACTCCCCAGGAAAGGGGACAGGATATAGGTGTGTGAATGAGGGTTGAGATCATGCTTGGTGAGGGAACCAGTGTCAGACATGGCTCTGGGATGTCCAGGCAGGACCATGGTAAGGCCTGTGAATGTAAGCCACAGACATGAGCTGCTGGTGGACTGCAAACTGCAGCTCTACCTAGGCAGGGTTCTGGGGGCAGCAGCAAGATCCCACCTGGGGTCACCCTCTGCAGCCATTCATCTTGACTCTTTTTTAAAAAGTGCCACGAATCAGAATGTGTGTCTGTTTCTCTTCCTGATCCTCCTGCCCTCTGTGCCTGTCCCCTCGCTCAAAAATACCCTGCCAGGCAGCCCTGAGCCTGTTAGCCAAAGCCAACCATGAGTCTCAAGGATAAATAGGAGTTTAGAAGAAAATTAAATTCTTCCAGGTCTACAAGAAAGATTTGTCTGTGTGGGTGGCCCATGGGGTGGAGGGAGGAAGATAACATTTCTTGTGCACCAGCAAGTCCATGGAGAAGGGAGATCTTCTAAAGAAGCCAATCACAGGAAGACCTTCAGTCAGAGATTGCCTGTCTCAAAAGGCACAGCTCTACAGGAAAAAGGCTTCATGAGCTCCAGGGTGAATGGGCTGTCCATTCTGAGCCCCCAGTGAAGGAGATGAGACTTGGACTGTATTTTACACCCCTACCCATTTATGACCATGTGCATTATCCCTTTGGGTATCAATCACTTGCCTGCCAGAAAGCAGCATAAGGAGCTTCATAAGGGAATGGGTAGTTTTGACTGAGTAAACTTGACCCTGGCCCTAAAGGGATACTACATAGTACCTGTGAAAGACCACGTATGTCCTAGAAAGTTTTGTTTGCCCAGAAGCCTGCATAAAGCCTGCAATAGCTCCTGACCTTTCCATGTGACCATCCAACAGTCCTCCTTGCAAGAACAAAGGTGACTTCACAGCACCAAACTCCCATATATCCCATAAAGAACATGGAGTCACAGCTTTTTCTAGCCTTGTGACAGACAGACAAGGCAGACAGACACATCACTACATGCCATCTTCTCCTTTTTCTGTCACACACTGGGATGGCTCTGTACTTTCCAGTTGTGCAGGGGCTGCTGGCCTCCTGCCTGCCTTCAGTCAGCTGCCGGTGAGTCACCCGGGGTGCTCGGCAGGACTTTCTGAGAACACCCACAAAAGCCATCAGTGACAGCGGGGAAGGACCTGCACCTTTCCTGTCCCCCACTCACTAACTTTCACTGAGATAAACTTGCTGGCTCTCAGTGGCAGCCGCTGCCAGGTCCCACCACAGCAAAGGCAAAAAAAAAAAAAAAATACAACCGGGTTGAAGATTTCCAAGAATAGAAGAGTACTTTTCTTTTTCAAGCATCATTTTCATGAATGGATTATTCATTCAGTTGTGGTAATTCCTGCATTCATAAGAAAACCATCAACACACAAACACAGTGACTTCTCTTGACTGCTGCTGGCTTCTCAGCACTGGGATCCAGTGGGAATCCACTGGGAAGAGACTCAGAGTTTATGATCTGCAAGGAAGGAAGGAAAAAGTATGATACAGTGGCAGTGTTGAGCACAGTGACTGCCCCACAGCCAACACGGGTGCCCTAGTCTCAGTGATGAATTTGCACACAATTAATTTTAGGTTGGAAAGTGAAATACTGCAAATAATTGCAACTATTTTCATGATATTGATTTTGTATTCTGAGGAGATTTTATATTCTGGGGAAATTGTTTTAATGCCTTGGTATGATATTGATTTTGTATTCTGTGGAGACTAAAACTGTCCAAATTGGCCAATATTGCATGCACTGTATCTCTATTAACAGCCTACTTGCCATGGTATCCCACTGGTTATATCTTGCTGGGCAAAGCTGGATTTCTGTTCCTCTTTCTGAGCCTACAATGCATTCCAAAAGGCTCAGCCAATCGCACTTGATTAAACACTGTTTTAACATTAGAATCTCCTCAGGCAGTGGGCACCCTGTCTCCTCTGCCCAGCACCCCTGTCCTCTGAGCTGCCAGGACATCATGTACACAACCCCACTGCCCGATCATGGTTAGAGAAATCAGAGGAAGTATCACTGCTGCTAGACTGGAGTGAAATCAGTTAGTCAAAGCTGGAGAGAGGGGTTAAAATGCATTCTTTTTAATCTTTTCAACCCTTCACTCAAAAACTTCATCTAAAACTTTCCATGGCCTCAGGGTATGGGATACCTAGACACAGTATCACACAGTATCAGGCTGGAAGGGATGTCAAGTCCCTATTCCAACTTCCTGCTCAATGCAGACACAGCTGTAAACTCAGACCAGGTCTCCTGGGACTCTGTCTGACCAATCTTGAAAAACTCTAAGAACAGAGGCTGCACCACCTCACTGGGTGACCCGGCCCAGTGCATGACTCTCTCCCCTTGGAGAAGTGTATCCTTAGATGCAGCCCGAGTCTCTTGTTTCAACTTCAGTCCCTTGTTGCTTGTCGTCCCAATGTGTAGTTCTGTGAGGATTCTGGCAATGTCTTCTTTCTGATTTCTTTGTAAGTGCTCAGGGGTTGCTCTTAGGTCCTTCCAAAGTTTTCTCTGTGTCAGGCTGGACTAGACAAATCCCTCAGCCTCTCCTCACAGGGCAAGTGCTTCAACCATTAACATCTTGCTGAACATGCCCCAACTTCCTTGTATTTGAGGGAGAGAGTGTGAAACTGGACTTGGTATTCTAGATGTGTTCTGATGAGCCCTGAGGGGGATAATCCCTCCCCTTCATCTACTTCGCTCCCTAACTAATAACTCAAAAAAAAAGTGTGGGCATGCATGACCTTTAATTCTGGTCTCAGTAAGTCTCAGAGAAGTTCCTTGCTAGCCCATTGTTATTATTGTGGTCTGGCACCAGAAAAGAGCACTCAGCACTTTAAATGCACTCAAAAACTTTTACATGGGCAGGACCTCTCCTTGGTGTCAGACAGGCACTACAGCACCAACACCAGCAATGCAAAGAGGAGGCAAAGCCTTAGAGCCTGGAAGTAGGAACAGTTGATTTTGCTCTCAGCGTTCATAGAAAAGAGGAATGATCTGATTTATCCAAGCTACGGCACCCTTACCAGTAACCTATCTACCTCAGAGGTCTGTGTTTATTTTTATAATGTGCCTACAATCTTACAGGATTCAACCAACTCATAATCTGAAGGTTTGACGGTGTTGAGGGGGTGAATCACCACGCACTGTATGTCTTACATTCTACCAGAAACTGCCTGAAACCTGCTCCATCTCCTTCCCACAGACACCCACCTCACCCACACTGCTGCCACCGAAAGGGCTGCAGCAGAGGGGACCTTCCCTCCCCGCAGCCACCGCATGATGTGATCACGGCCATTTTTCACAGGCAGGGAAGGGTTGATGAAACAAAACGAGAGCTGGAGGGTGAAGTCTAAGAAAACTCACATTGTGCCTAAATCCGAGGATGCCAAGCACAGCCTCACTGAACAGGAAGCCAAAGGACGTCAGCAGAGTCACACGCCTGTAAAAACAATGTTCATGAGATCAGCCTGTGACGTCAGCTGAAGCAAGATCAACAAGCTCTCCACTGTCACTGGAGATCACCTAAATCACAGCTATGTTTGCCAGGTCAAAAATGGGTTAACCAAATAAAGAGAAAAATTGCTTTCTTCTTTAGAGCCGACATTTCTGTCTACAGGTTTACATGCCCTTAAAATTAAAATGCTTTTAGACATCTGTTGGAAATTGAGCTGAGCAGAAAACAGTTGCACTTCAGAAATTCTGGAGCTTTTGTCAAAACAGTTGAAAATGTAGAAAGTCAGCATGGAGCAAAAATGAGCAAACCAACAGACTTGAAAAGAACTTTCATTAAAAATTAGTCATTATGTGTCCAGCTGCAACTGGCTGCTTTTACAACAGGGATGATGACCTTTCTTAGCAGAAATTATATGCTTCCATCTGTCCAGTGTTGCCCATCTTACAGTAAAAAGTCATCAGGAGAGTCTGGTAGAAAATATCTTCATTTCAGCTATTACAAAATATCAGTTTTGAACTAAGTTGGTTGTTGTTGGGAAATGAAAAATAATAGTGGTTTCCCCTGGTTCATACAGCTACAAGTCACTTACAGTGAAGTGGCAGTCAATTTGTGTGAAATTGCCACATACTCGGTACACAAGAAATAGATGCATCAAGGAATATTGGTAAATGTGCATTATAAATGATGCAATAGTAATTTTTTTTATTTTTTCTGCTATTACACAATTACAAAAGAGTTTGGCTAACACAAAATTCTTAATTAAGCAGAGGCACAGTAATGAATCAATCAGTGGACTTACGATACATGCACATGTTTGAAATTGATACTTGAGGACCAAATTTTGCTGGGTAAGGAGAAAGTACCGTGACCACCCTTGAAAGAGAAAAATTTTAAGAGAATTGCTATGCAGTCAGTGGCTGCTGATTATGACCCACAGCAGCAAAAACTGCAGATACATCCATGCTGAAACAAGACAAACTTGTCTGCTGGCATTTTTAGTGGGATGGGATAGTATGGGAAAATTAGGACCTGCACCACGAATTTGTATCCCGGCAGATAATAAATTAATTTTTAATTTGAGTTTTGTAGCACACCCTAGTACTAAATTAACATTGCTCTGCTGTTGACTTTAGTGGAGCTTTTCTGATTTATTCAGGATCCAGCTGTTTAATTAACTATCTGGTTAGTAACAGTGAAGTTAAAAGATAAGTCTGTAGGACAGGATGGGGCATATGACCTGATCTGAAGCTCTTTGAAGGCTTTTGAAAGAGATATTAATCTCATTTGTGTTTGCTTCTGCTCGAAGTCCTTAAAAAATTTTAGTACCATTACCATAGTAGGAATGTGGAGTAGGAATGTGGCTTCCCAGGCTGCCCTGTACCACTCATGGTCTCACTGTGCTGCCTTGGCCATGCCCCAAACCCCACCTGGTGTCAGGATCACCCAGATGATGTGCTGTGGGGCACATACTGAATACCACTGCCCAGCACAGGTGAAACCACTGAAGTCTGTCAGGAACCACTTGTTCCTCACACAACCTAAAAGAGAAACGCCCAGGACTTGGTGAGAGAACACTCGGGGATGGGTGGGTGAGAACAAGGTCACCAAATGTGAGTACTGGCCTCCCGCCACCCACAGATTGACTCAGCTGCCCACATACGCACCACCCCACCTCCATCACAACAGCCTCCAGCTCTGCTGCAGACTTGTGAAATGCCAGAGTGAAGTGGTGCCAGACCTTGCAGCCCTGCTGACTGAACTGGCCCCTGCCAGGACTGGTACCAGCAGCAGTCACAGCATGTGCCATTCACATGGGGTTTAAGGCTTGGTGCTGTCACTGGTCCTAACTGCAGGTCAGGGCACAGAGACATCCAGAGGCACCTGAGACAGCCTGCAGTGCTTTTCATTGTAAAAAAAAGTTGGCTTTTCATTATTAAAAAATGTTGACTTTTCATTATAAAGACAGAAAGCAAATTCTGAATGTAGATATTTGCACTATGATTACCTAATTTTCCCACATTTCTTTAATAGGAAATAGAATAATTTGCTTATTTTCTGCGAAGTGGAAGTATTTAGCGCCAAATAATGTTTACACTGTTTGGCTCCAACTGCACAGTGCACAAGTTAGGGTGCTGCAAGGTAAACGTGAGGAGGCACCCCCATAAGGAGATGCTGGATCGGATTGCCAATAGCGGGCGTGAAAGCTTTATCATTGTAGTGTATAAGAACAGGCAATAGGAGTATTTGTCACAATAATCTGAGGTCTTTGAAGCCTGGTCTCAGGGCAGGGGGGTAGGACAGATTACCTCTGTATGCCCAAACTGCTTAGCTAGTCTGTCATGATCCATAAAAAACTGATCTCAACCTGATACTTCAAAAAGTGCGGTAGCATCTGCTGATGCTAAAAAGTGTGAAAATATTACTTTTAAACACCATGAGAAAGACAGTGACTATGCACAACACAGTGTCTAACCACAGGTAGAGGTAAAGGATCAGCACTGAGTCAGAAAAAAAGCCCTGCTGCCTCCTGAGTAATTCCTTCCACTGCTGCCATCTGTAGTACCCAGGAATTTCCTTAACCATCTCCCACTTTCCAGCAGTGCCCAAAGCACCCTATCTACTGGTGTGTGGCATGTGTGGCTGTGTGATAACCTAAGGCTGTGGACAGCTAGAGACAGTTGATTTGGCCAGGGTTATTTCTAGGTAAAAAAGTTCTGTGCTTGTCTGTTAGGGAATAAAATTCTCTGATGTATCAAGAAGCACTTTCAGTTCCCTAGAGAGTGGTAATTTCTCTCAGATGGCAGCCACATAGATAAAAGCACCCACCAAGGCCCTTGCCCTCTGCAGTCTGTCCCACAAAATCCAATGGAAACCTACACAAAGATTTTCTGTGGCTCTCTGCAAGAGACAGACAGAGGTCCAGGGAAGAGGTCTTGGTACCAACAATCCTTTTCTAGGAAGGCCATTGTGCCAGCTGCAGTGCTCTTTAATTCAGCAGAACTGCTTCACATCCATAAGGCTCCTTTTTACCATGAGGACTGGTGGGAGAAGACAGCCTGTTAACAATAGTCTACTCTCATTTACCTCTCTTTCTGCTTTACCCTTTGATGATATCTCACCACTGAACAAGGCTTAAGTCACTGCTCATCTGCTTATCTTTGTGTCATGTGATTGGCACAACAAAAGTATGCATACAACT
>PYHW01010211.1:2089301-2100243 GCA_013186435.1 Turdus rufiventris | reverse complement strand
GGCTCTGGGACATTTTCTAATAATGGCAACTGTATGTGTGAGTGTTTCAGTCACTCAAAGACAATCTGACTACAACCATAACAAATGCCTTCATTTGAGAAACTGTCATGCTCCTCTAGAGGGACTGCATTACTTTGCCTTTAAATGCTCTATTTTTGCTTTCAAGCTCTTTTAATGCTTTTCTTAGAAAATATATTACACTCAGCCAAGATTAGATTGTTTGGAAACAGTGGAACAACACCCTTGGAGACCTGAAAGCACCCTCACCTTTAGGTTTCTGTGCTGTGCTGCACACAGTTTTGTGTACTGTGCATTTGTAGTTGCTGAGAGACAGTTCAATTCATTGTTGAATAAATTCTCCCAAAACTTGTGTGTAACTGAAATTTGCATAAGAAAGTTTGAACATTTTTAAAGGCTTTTCCTCCCCACTTGCTTAGTGGAGAGCTAGTGGCTTCCTGTTAAGGAAACTTTTAGTCTGCTCTTGTCTTTGTTAGTCAAGTCTGGCATTCCCCTCTGTAAAAAAAAAAAATAGAGAGAGAGAAAAAAAAGAAAAAAAAAGAGCTATTGCTTAGAAGAAAGCAGTCAAGCAATATTTAAATAGCCTATACCTACATAAGCGTTCACAAGCAAGGGCACAACCTCCCACATGTGGTACACAAGGTGGGCTGAGATGGTTGACCATTCTAATCACCACTTGCACAGGCCACCCATTTCTAAGAATGCAGTGTTTTTTCATTTCCACAGAGGTTCTTCATTCCCACATGCACATATCTTTAGCACACATTTTTACTCCAGATCAGAGAAGCAAGGATGGGCCTTTCCACTGAACAGATAGCAGAAGACAGAAACACAACACACCAATGATTTCAATCTGCAATCTCTTGAAGCAGCTACGCCAGAAAGTGAACCAGATAAATTCTTTTTGGGGTGACACTGATCATGTAGCTAAGGCAAATAAAATGGGTTGGATGTCAATAGCTGTCTCTAAGCAACAGTTGGTCTGTTGTGGCCACTGACAGGTATGAAAAGAATCTGTGAAGTTAAGAAACAAGGTCTGCAGCAGCAGGACTGTTATTTGAAGAGAAGGCCATAAATGCTGTGGGAAAAAAAAAGGGAGACAATAGGAAAGGATCAAAGTGGTTTGACCTTTTTTTCCTAGATCAGCATGCTTCACTTAACTGCTTTAATTCTCTAAACATGCATCTACTAGGAGAAAAGCACTTGTTGCTTAAAGCCATTATGAAAACAACCTAACATGTATTACCATGATGCAACATCATCATCCTGATTTACTGTGCAGTTTTTCAAGCGTGTAACAGCAGCANGTAACAGCAGCAGACTCTACCCCACTGATAAAATAGTAGCAGGAGGATGCTGCATGTTCTCCCTCCAGCCATGGCAGCCTTGCCAGAGGCCACCCTCACAAGATAAAACTACCCTCTATCATGACTGCTAGGCAGGGAAATGCTAAAGGCTTGCATCAGTATTAAATACTTGTGTTTGAAAACCATAGAGATCAGTGTCTCAGCAGCCCAGGAGTAATGCAGGCCAATGTGCACACAGAAGTCCACTCCTTGGTGCTGCAAACCCCTCGAAAGCGACTGATCACCTCATTTGCCTTTGTTCGGTAATGTCTTTTAGAGTAGTACTTAAACCAAGCAGATTGTCCTACAGTGCTGCATGAGTGCCCTTCCTTGAGTTTCTTTTGGGTGTCCAGTAGATAAAAAATAAGACGCTCCAAAGTAAACAATAATATTTGAAGATTTGAGTGGCAAAGGTAGCCATTTAAAAAAAAAATTACTAGTTACCTTATATTAAAAAGGGTTTTTAAATATACCTTCCAAATCAGGCTATTTCTATTTTTGTGTATGCCTAATTCAGATAAAACATAATTGTACAAAGATTTTTATTACCCAATTTGGCCATTTTTTATTTTCATGGAAGTCAATGCACCTTTATGACCCATACGTGCTTAGTGGATATAGTCCCCACAGGGAAGAGCTATGCCTCCTCCTTTTTTGAGTGCGTTCACAGGAGGATGTTTCACTCTATTTGTTTAGAGGCTACTGATGTTGGTAAAGAGACTTGCTATTCAATGTCTACATTGAATACAGAGATCTATTTCACCAGGGCTAATTCAGTTTCAGGGTCTGTTTCAAATAGCCACATTTCAACAGCCCTCTCACTTGCTACAGTCAGTGTCCAAATTAAGGGGGAAAAAAAAACACAAACCAAAAAACAAAGAGGGGCAAAATGAGTCACTTCACTCCTCAGATAACCCCAGATTTTTTGGCAAGTAAGTTTGTAAATTAGATTCTACTTTTTACTGGAATCACACAATTTTGGCTTCAGACATAGTTTATTAAGAAAGACCTAAGCTGTACCAGCATAATTCTTGTCTTTTACTGCAGCGTAGAAGCATAGAAGACCTTCACAGCTATATAAACAGTCACTCACTGATCCCAGTGTTACAAGTCTCCAAGTCACCCCTGTACTGAATAGTCAGCTGCATTCAGTGGTGTCTGGCTGACACTTTTCATCCAGAGAGCTGTCCTGTTTTGATTTGACACCCGAGAGACCTTGACTTCATCTGGTATTTGTCCCAATAACAATTAACTGTAATTTAGTTATGTGCAATTAGCTTCTCCTTTGAACTTGTGTAGCTTTGACCTCCAGCCACTTGGGTTTGCTTGACTTTTCCTACCATTAGTACCTTGCCCTGTCTCCTGTAGGAGGAGGGCATGCCTGTCAAAAACCACACTGATCTTCTTTCAGGTCAAAGTTTTGTGCCTTTTAAGTTTCTCAATGAAAGACGTATTCTCCAACCTGCAAATACACGTCATTTTTGAAAATTGAATCTTCTATTAAAAAGTGGAGAAAGGGCTTGTACATTCAATTTTTCTTCTGTTTTTTCCAGCTGTTCAGATAAGATATGAACTCTGCCCAAACTGACCTGCCTCCTAATTTTTTTCACTATTTTTAAAAATTAGAATTTAAGGCCTAAACTCGTGTGTTTGCATGCAGTAGGCCAATATAATAAATAGATATGTTCTTCCAGATAATAAACCAAATGCTCATATGTACTGGGTTAGAAAACAACGCCATAAATAATTAAAATCAGCTGTCCTGCTGCTGAATCCTACTTTAAAAAANCCAGATAAACTAGATAACCAGATAAACTGGAAGCTCCCTAACAGCATATCTGTGATAAAACCTCATTGATAGGGTCCTTAGTGGCTCGCTTGGGATGAATTTCAGAACTTGGTACCTCCTCAGTAACTGTGTTGCTGTATCCGTGCTCTCTTCCAGATCCCAAGATACCTCTCAGGAGCTCCTGATACTCATTTCTTCCTCCGTACCACAGGTACCAAACCTTACTGAGAGAGCTAAAACAGCAAATGCAGCAGAGAATCAGCTGTCTAAAGAAGATACTTGAGACTGGAGAGAAGGAGCTTGTAGTGAAGAAAAATTAGAGGTCAAGGCCTACAGCATCTTCTGCTCCCAGAATAACTAATATAAAACATTTTCCAGTAGCTGATGTCAGCTTCACAATTTTGGCTGTAGGTAGAGTTGCAGTAAAAAAGGTAAGAAACAGCACAATCCCTTCAATTATCTTTTATTCTTCCACAGTGAAATTAAAGAAAACTTGGCCTTAGTTTTAAACCATATTGTTAAATAGTACAAAAAGTTTTAAGAAAGGGGGAGAAAAGACATTGCCCTTCCTGCTATGAATGCAGAGTATGTAAAAGAAAACTCAGGTCTGAGACTAAGAGAAACCACTAGTGAAGACAAATAACAAGAAAATGGTGTATAATTAGCTTTAAGATGTTACTAAATGTTAATAAATGTTCTATGTACTGTCAGACTCATTTCTCTGAATCTGCAGACTGAAATGACATTTGGAATAAATTATGGTGGAGAAGAAAACAAAGGTGTGGGTTCTTTCTTGCTCATAATGTTTCTGTACCCAAAATAGTGACTAGTGCAAGGACTTATACTTAGGGACTTTCATTTTTCTCCACTGACTTTTTTGAGAATTAGTGACCTACATTGTAGAGGGTTTCTTTTTTTCTTCCCCTGCTCCCAAGTGGCCTCACAGATTCCTGTGACTCACAGAAATTTTTTAAAAACAAACCACCAAATGTGTGACTTTAAAACTATCAGTGACAGTTTCATGATCAGTTATCTGAGGGGATTCCACACACTCTCAGAGCAATCGAAAGGAATACCCCTTTCCTCATTAATGTACAGGTAAATGTCAGTTCTAGGAAAGTGCCTTTAGTTCCAAAGCCAGACTCCTCATCCATATCCCTGGATTTCAGCTGTAGATACCAAAAGCTCTTTTGATTCCATTGAATCAAATCCATCCATCTTTTTTGTAATATCAAGGTTCTTTTAGATTTCCTTCTATATCAGACCTGGATTTTTCCCCTATCATACTCAGTGTTCCTACATAATTATTTATCCCAGACCTGACCCTAGTTACGCTAAAGGGTGAGACAACCACTGTACTCCAAGGTAAACTGCAGACCTGTTTCTAACTCAGTTTCTAACTCTAGTGTTTCTAACTCAGTTAGAGTTAGAGTTAGAAATGCATCTTTGGGGAAAAGAGCAAGATCCAGGGATCCAGGGTTTGTTTACAACTCTCCAATGCACATTTCAAATATGGATAGAGTAGATCTATGAAATGGTCATGATGCTTGCTTTTCTAAGAACCTACTATTATGAATACCAAAATATTAATTAAAATCATCAAATTAATACCAAAATTATTCGCCAACACAGTGTACTAATCTGACAAGGAAAGCATCATTCATCACACATTATAGGCAGAGAGAAATGTCTATTTCACCAAACATTTTGTTAACACATGCTTATAATGCACACAAAAATGTTTATTGGGCATTTATAAACCAAACACTCAGGATGGGAAATTGTAAAATTTAAGTTACCTTAGGAAAGAGCTCTTCCATGATGTCACAATGACTTTTCCTATCCCACTGCCATCTCTTTGCAAGCATAGGCTGCAGAGCTAATTATCTGGTGAGCAGGTCTGTGGGCTTTCATGTCCTGCTCTTTGTTCAGTGCTTAGTCTCACACTTAGCCTACTCCTTGAACATGGCTCTGAAAATAAAATTACTCAGGGACTCTTGCTCTTGCCTCATCACCAAAGCATCTGAGTATCTTTGAATGTGAACTAATCTTTGTTAGTAAGCCCTGCAGCATGAGGGGGTGGTACAATCCACATTTTACACATAGGGAACTGAAGCCCAAAGTGATTAAGGTCAAAACTTTCCATTACTTTTTGTACTCCCTAGGACTTGATTTCTCAGTTTGTTTAATACTCTACTTTCTGTCTCTGAAGCTCAGTATGTATTACCTCAGCTTCTGCTGTGAGAACTCAGCACTCCTCCACGTCAGACCCGAAATCTCCACCCACACATGCGTAATACAAGGAGCACCCAGTCAGTCATCACCTCTGACAAGGTAGGTTTCAAAAATTTTTCCAGGACCACACAGAAATTTAGTGGCAAAGGAAGGATAGGCACAGTTTCGCAGGGCAGCATGTGACTGTCTTCACACATGCTCTGCTGGTTCTTGGTGCAATCTCTCTTTAACCTACAACTGCAGAACAAGATGGGAAGCAAGGTGGAGGTCCTGGACATGTGGGGGATGTTCTTTTCTCTCTTCCTCATATCCCTGATTCCCTAGGACAAATGCATTAGGTGAAGGAAACAGGCATTCTTCTTTATCAACTTATTACTTTAGTGTTCTTTAGTTTCAGGGAGAGCAAGAGAAGTGTGGAACAAAGGTGATGGGCACATTCTATCTCTGGTGTAGGAATAGCAAAACTCAGTGAGTTGAACACCAAACCATACTCAAGCACAGACTGTGCAGTGGGGCACACAATGTCTATGCCCACTGCTTCATGTTTTCCGCTTTTCATTCCTCACTCCTCCTTGTTCAGGTTGCACTTGTTTCTTCCTATCCCTCTAACTTTATTGTTTTCAGCTTTCAGTCTCCATTCCTCATGCTTTGCCATCAAGCTCTTTTTTTCCTGCTTTACCAAGTTTCAGTCTTCTTCTAACCCTTTAGACTAAGACTTCATAAATTCAAAATTTCTAATATTGGACATTTTGTTGAAGTATTCACCTTCCCATTTTCTGTTTTCTGACTCCTCATCATAGCCTTTCCCCATAGCTCCTCCTATCCCCTTCCCACTTGGTTCTTCCTTTATCTGATCTTTTTTTCTCCAGCTTTTTGCTTTTCTCACCCTGTATTTTAGCTCCTAGGAGGAGCTGGTGTTTTTCCCAATCCCAGTTTGTTTCTACTCTAGTAGTGTTGATAGATGAATTGACTGACAGAATTGCTTCCCTTATGCACTTTCTCAGCTCCCAGTTTCCCATCTCCCACAGAATCTGTTCTGCATCCACAGTCTCCCCAGCTTTGAAGCTGAGTGTTCTCCAACTTCGGTTGCTAGCAATCATCTCCAAGTTTCAACTGCTACTCAAGTAACACAGGCTCTTCCCAAGTCACCAGATATTCCCCTCTTCCACAATGCCTGCCAGCAAGACAAAGGGCACTAAAACTATGAGATAGGGACAAGTTCCATTCTTTCCTTTACAAAATCACTGTATAATTATTGTATCCCCCCTTGATTTGGAGGGAGCTAGAATTGTAGGATGTACAACCTTGTCCTACAGATCTGGGCTGGAGCAAACCTTTTCTGGCTCACCCTGCACAGTTGCACCTGGTGGGCAATACTGGATCTGTAAGGGGATGAAGCATACTCCACCATGCTCTGGGGAGCACACAGTTACAGGATGGCAGCTCACTCCATCTCTGGATGAAGTTGGTCTGGTTTAGTGTAAGAACAAAAAAATCAGTTTAAAAAGTGGTTTGATCTTTAAGAAAATGCAGATTTTTCTGTTCCTTTTATTAACCTGAAAAGATTATAATCACCTGCACTTTTACTCATTAGAAAACTTTTAATTTCCACTTGCAGCATTGGAAATACAAAAAACAAAGGGCACAAAGTAAAGAACAAGGAGACAGTGCTATAGCCCCCTACCTTTTAACTAAGGAGCCTATTTTGGGGTGTGAGGACACACAGGCTCTTTATCTACATCTTGTATCACCAGATGGCACAGTCCAGGGTATGGTGCTTCCAGCCTCGCAAGTTGAGTCTCACCTACCCTATTCAGAAATGTTAAACTCTTAATTGGAATAGCCTCAGTAAGATTTTTCATCATTAGTTTATGATGAAACCTAATTCCTTGGCTCTTTCCCTCCTACCCAAAAAATAAAAAAAACTGTTTAAGTGCCACACTTTGAACAAGAGGTATTGAAAGAGTCCTTCATATTCTGTGTTCCAGACCAGCTTGCAGGTTTTCTTACATCACCAAGAAGGGTGAAGAGAAGGTAGGTTTGTTCCTGTCTTTACCTGGCCTTCCACGGCAGAGGCAGGAACAGCAACACTGGGTACCTCCCCTGACACTGGGCAACAGGAGGAATTGGTATCTCTGCTTCCCTTCACCCTGAGGACAGGTGGAAGTATTTGATCTGACTCTTGGCAGTTTCAGGTCAACCAGAGCATATTTCTTGGATGGCAGGCTTGTGGTGTCTCTATCCACAAGTGCAAATAGCAGTAGGTTTGGACTGATATTTTTTTGAGTCAGGCACATCCCTGATGAATAAGTCTTATTATTACAAGAAATCAGGTTTCTGCTCCTAAGATTGGGTCATCAGATCAATTTAAATAAAAAGTTAGTGGCATTTTTAAAAAAGACAGAATTATGCATTTTCTTTCTTAGCCTTGTCCCTAGAAAAGGATTACAGTAATTTCACGATTACAAGCCACACTGACTATAAGCCGCGTCTCAGGGTGTCGGCAACATTTCATTCTTTGTCCATACACTGATTATAAGCCGCTCTGTCGTTCGCAGCAAGGACCCACGTGCAACGAAGTTGCCAAGTAGTAACAGAATCACGGGATGGCAGGGTTCACTGGCTCGGCTCGGGGCCGGGCAGGCTTGGGCCGCTTGGGGCTGCCGATGGGGCCAGGTGGACCAGCTCGGCACTGCCACTCGGCAGGGCCGCTTGGGGCTGGCTGCCACTGCCGCCGGGCTCACTCGCCCCGGCCGGTGCTGCCCCACAGTGGCAGGCAAGGATGGAGCCTGCTGGCACCCGCGGTGGTGGCAGCAGGCAGGGACGGAGCCCGCCGCCTCTGCCCCAGGCTGTGTTGCCTGAAGGAGAGAGCGCCCTGCCTCCCCACCCCCCGCACTGCTGGCACAGAGCCCGGCTCCACCCACCGCACAACAGAGTAACCAATTTGTAAAAATCGCGCAATCCCAGGTTTTACTGGCAGGTGCTCGGCACCCTGGCTGGCACTTCCGGGGTTGGAAATTTCCGAACTTTTTTCATATATTAGCTGCTCCTGAGTGTAAGCCACATTTGTGGGGTGGAGCAAAATTTTAGTCAAAATGGTGCGGCTTATAATCGTGAAATTACTGTACTTATTTTAAGTCAGGCTTTCCCTTTTTCTCACCTGTCACAAAATTTACTCTGATACTTTTATTTTTTTAAAAAAGGGGTTGACAAACATGGAAAAAACCAGGAAACTGGGTTTTAATACCAGCAATGCTGAACACTTCAGTAAATTATTTTTGCCTGATTGTGGTTATAATTAAAACATAAGATGAAAACATACGGTCTAATTTCATTCTTGAGAAACTGATCAACTTTCCCTTAATGGTAACAGTGCTGGCCTAACATTGAGCAGATATACTGAGTATTGAAATAGGACAAGAAATAAGTAAGCATGCATAGGTGCCTCTGCAAAATGCTCATGCAGTGATAAATGTTCAGCTAGGGGATTTGCCTTTGATAAGCAATTCAGATGTTAAATTAGCTGTGCACTGCAATAGCATTGTGGGGGTTTTATGCACAGTTCAGTGGAAGCAGACAAACTACTTCAGACCTTCATCAGAATCGTGCAGGACTTCCTTGGAAGGAGCCACCCTCTTTGTCCAGGTTGGCTCTGGTACCAGGAAGTTTCTTCAGAGTTTGAAGACTGCTACTTTGAACTTACTTTGAAGTACTTTGCCCTGTTGTAAACTACTCCCACGGTGGTGCCATCTGTCCTATCTCTAAAGGAACTAATCTCTGCAGAGCACAAAGTTGGAGATAACCCTGTTTTCATTAATGCCCAGTTAAAGCATGCATGCCAAGCAGCCAAGGGGGACAGAATAGATCTTTCTTCTGCAGTCTCCACAAGAATCTATCACAAAGGCAGAGTGTGCAGGGATTACTTCCTCCCTGGACCTCTAGGGATTGAACATACCATAGAAAGAGAACACAGATAGATCATATAGATACCTGCTCCCACAGCCCATGTAACGGACCTGCAGCCAGAGGAGTAAACAGTCACAGAAGCACAGGGACTCCTGGAATGATAGATGCTTGGGTCCTGGCCTGTGAGCAGGAACAACTAGTGACTGTTGTTTCAGGTGGTGACCTTTCATAAAACAGACCTGTCCAGACTGAGTGATGATGAAAGTGACCATGTCAGAGCATACCTAAAGAACTACAGATGCTGATATGCTGCCCCTAGGACTGGTGACCATGAAAGATCACTAGAAAAGCTTGAAGCTTATCACTCAATTTGATTTTCCATCACACTGAAGTGACTCAGATTAAACTACTCTCAGGATACAGTTTATGAATCATGGCAGTTACTGATCACAATGCTGTTAGAACCACTGGGTATGCCAAAAGAGATACTTTCCTGCTCAGGTAGTGAGATGAGCAGAAAGGATGCTATCAGGGCAGACAGACTTGGTCTTACAGTGCCCTGGCTACTCCAAGAGTCAGCAGCTGTGGGCTGTTCAGTGCAGGTAGATCTGAGCAGCAGGGACAGGTGCACCCACAGGTACAGCCTGCAGAACTTCTGTGCAATGTCCTGGCACCGTGCTCATAAGAACAGAAAGGCACAAAGGTTCAAAGGATTTGTGGGGAAAAGCTGAAAAGCTATTACTGAGAGTGCCAGAGAATTCATGAGGAAGCTGTGAGAACCACCCAGTCTGTAAATACTGTGCCATGCTCTTTGTTCCTGTTGCTTGCATTTTACTGCCTCTATCATCTTATGATTTAGCCTTGTCTGTTCCATCTCTGTACCATCTGTGTACTCGTATGTGCATATATATATCCTTACTGGAGCACACAGCCATTGCATTACTCAATAGAATAACTGCTGTTTGCACACATATCCAGCATACACAGCTGTGTGTTTTCAGCAGATGATGTGACCCTGGGCACTCCTTGATTCTCACTCTCTCTCTCTTTCTTTTTTGTAAACAGGTACCATCCCTGAAATGCAGCTGTTTCTTTGGGAGAATATCATAGCTCGTGCTCAATGTATACCTAAATTATTTATTTAGTCCAGGAAATGACAGGATGCCATAAACCTGATGAAATTGCCAGGGAAAACCTATGCAGACAGATGTAATTGACCTCATTGAAACACCTCATGCCAGAGCAGGCCTTTGCTGCCGTAACAAATCCCATGGAATAGTTACTGACTGTGGGCTTCTTGGTTTTCTGCCACAAGTTCTTATGAAATTTAATGACAAGTTATTTGAGAATTAGCCATAAAGTTAGTGTTTCCCTTTCATCTGTTTTTAAAATGTACTAGTTTGGGCAAAGTGCATAACCATAAAATGGAAAAAAATAGCAAAATAGCAGAAAGAGGTGGCTTAGGAGATCAGGACAAGATGTGTGCTGGACTTCCTAAATTCTTTGATTCCTGCTCCACAAAGCAGGCATGATTCAGCTAGGATAAAGCAGTGCACTTAAATTTTTGGCAGTGAATTTTTAATCTTTATTTTGTGTATGGTGGAGTATTTCCTTCACTCTGTCTTTAGATATTATGCAAAAGCATCTG
>PYHW01010211.1:2031210-2089225 GCA_013186435.1 Turdus rufiventris | reverse complement strand
CAACAGGAAGAAACCCCTTAAACCTATGGCCTCTCAAAAGTTGCCTGTCCCGTACAGTCAGGGCTCCATCACTGCCTTATCAAAAGGGAGTCCTGCTGTATATGAAGGTCAACACAGGGAGATGCATTCACAAGGTCCAGGTGATCCAGATCAGATAGTCCTTTGTTATAATGCTCTAGAACTGTGTGGGCAGAGACAATTACTTGGGGTGTTCCACATAAACCACAGATGTATTCTATAGTATCTCCTAGGCATGATACACTGCCTTTTCCTGTATGATTCTCAAATCTGTCTGGGACTCCTTTTACTTCTCTCTACCTGAATGAGTACATTGGAATTTGCAGCAAGCAGCTACAATTTTTGCTTCTGAAGCATCAAAAATTACAAAAGTGGGAATATATGACATGAAACTGCACTCCCTCCATGTATAGAGCAGAAATCTTTAAAAATCTTCTCTGTTAAGTTAGGGATCAATGATTATGTTAGTCTCACTAATAAGTGCTGTCATTGCAAAAATGGGGAGTCCCTTCATTCTGAAATCAGAAGAAAACAACGTACTTTTTGAGCTAAAACACATGATCAGAGTCACTTCATGGACATTGACTAAACCCATGTTTACAAAGCAAACTCACCATTTCCTTGACGGGAGATGACTGTTAGCTTTTAGGAAAAAAAATCTATGGACTCTGTTATTTAGTTCAGCATATGCTGGTAAATTCCTATGTGTAAATGAATATCCTTCTTTGTAGGTATTTTTCTTGGGGAAATTCTGACGCTGCTGACACAGGGCAGATAGATTTTCTCTACATTTGGAAAGCTAATTTGAATTTCTGGCCACTCATAAAGCCTCTCATGTTATTCCCCATGCACAGAATTTGCTCTACACAAAGGAAATGCCTTTCCTCCGCTTTTGAAGGCCCAGGAATGAATTCACTTCCTCATTGTCACTGAAGGCTGTGAGCTTTGAACAGACCCAGAATGCAGTTAACCTCTTAGCACACGAGATTCTGAAACCTATTGAATGCTTAGCACTTTTGAGGTAAAACCCCAGTTGAACAGTTTGGTTGAGGCTGTGCCAACTGAGATTAATACTCACATCTAAACTGGTAACTCTAAAACAGGATTTAAAACAGTAAGCGCCATTGGTACCAGACCCCTCAACAATTCTGTTCTCTTTAACAAAATCAAACCAGTCTGTTCCTGGAGATGTTGACCATGTGGCAGAAGTTATGGGCCTGACACAGAAACAGCCCAAGAGGCTCAAACAGACTGTGTTGTTGTCTGTCAGACTAGACAATTGTGAACATAAAAAGCCAGCCAGAAGCATTCACCAAGTATTGTAGGAACTGATATTTCTTGGCTGTTTCGACACATTTAGATGATGTTGGGGAAATTACAAAAATTACAGAGGAAAAGACTGACAAGCTTCATGTTCTATGTATGATTCATGACTAAAGATTACCTTCACATGGTCACTTTTTATTCACTTAGCTCTCCCCATATAAGTCCATCACTAAGAGCTGCTAAGAAGAGATATTTCCATCTTGAGAGAAAACAGGATCAGCAGTTTTCCCATTTTGTCAAGGAATGATACTGTCACTCATTCACATATGCACCAAGTACATGGAAATTAAACACAAGTCAAAATAGCTTTACTCATTTTAAAGAGTGTAAGGATGGCTTAATAAATGGAAACATAGGTAACAAAATACATTATTGGATATATATAAAAGAAATTAGAACAGTTTGCAGTTAATTTTTTTTCCATTCAGATTATACAAACTGCTTATATTTTGGGAGAAAATAAGAACTTCCAGTGAAACTAGGATTCACTGGGAAAGGAATACAGAATGCTAAAGATCTGGAAGACCAGCAAGTCTGCTGACCAGCAGGTTTTTCTATCTAAGAAAGTTTTACTGACTGCATTACATGTTGAAATTGTTCGAGGAACTGAGGAGAGAGGAGTGAGAGCTTTAATTAAGTGAGCAAGTATTTGCTAGTTACACTCCTTGATCCTTCCCATCCACTCCCAGAGGAGGACTTTGTGCTAAATACTTACTTCATACCTAAAGTTAGAATAGCTGATCATCTCATCAGATAGGAATATAGAAGGAAAAACAACAGTATTCCCTGCTTAATTTCACTTGAGGCATTATCTTTAGCTATTTCTTTGTTAACCAGTTGCTAATTCATGGATACTGAATTTCTGGCTAAAGCAAACAGCTCCAAAACCAGACTCTGCTTTAGAGTTCCCTGCTGGGTGTATACTGACATTTTGGCAGCACAGCAGTTATGCCAGACTAAAAATCAAGTTAAAAGTTACAAAGATGGGGCTTGCACCACCTAAACTCAGCCACTGCTCTGTGCATTAAGGCAGTTTTGGAAAGGATATCCCTATGCAGAATCCATCCCTCTGCAGTGTTATCTGAGCAGTGGTCTATGCTCACACCTCTCAACCTAAATCAAAGACCATTGTGACAGTAGTAGTCCATGGTTAAATGAAGTCTGCTACACATGGACCACACTGCATGATAAATAACCATGTGTCTAGGTGTTAAAGTACAGCAAACACAACACAAGAAAAGATTCTATTCTAAAGAGTCTGTAGTCAAAGTTAAACAGACACAATAATAGAAAAGTGTGAAGAGAGAAACATTCACAAACTTACCACACAACTGAAAAACTGAGGTACCAGAACATAAGCCACAGCCCCAAATCCCAAAGAAACTGTGACAAAGCACAGGATGGAAAAGTACTAGGAATAATCCAGCCTGTTCCAATACACTTTCCTGGACAGCTTTTCAACCTCTGTGAGAAACCAGGCAGTGAGGTCAATGGGCCTTCGATTTGACTTACTACTGCTGTATTTGTTTGCCTCAGTTTAGCCACAAGTCTAGTCTGAGCCTCCACAAAATCCACTGAAATCACTTTGCTCTCCTAAGCAGAGATAATGTTGGTCTCCCTCTTACTTCTTGCTGTGCCTTGTTGTTATTCTCTGTATTGTGCACAGAAGAGAGTCAGCAATGCTGGGCTGTGCTGCTGTCTCAAATGTAGCTACACACATCTATGTCTGCAGTTCTTAGGGGCTCTGAGACTTGCTGCAGCATATGCAAATATCAGACCAATAAAAAACAAGTTACAAAGATTTTGTCATCAGTGTTTATACTTTTTCATGCATGTCACAGACAACAGTGCTGAAACTTACCTCCAAACCAGGAGGCAAGTACGGTTAAGGCAAGTCCTTTGTGTGGTTAATGCCCTATTTAATCCCTTTACAGGTAATAAAAACCTGTTCTTAAAAATGTTCAGTGTTTGCCTCCGTAGCTCATTTTTCCCACTGTTTCACCAGACTTAGTGGGACAATACCATCCTTACAGTTTAACCTTCAGGTTAACAAAAGGGGCTGAGGCAAGATTTGAATTTTCAGCTTCTTTGAACCCACTGCAGTTCCAGCCCTTCACTTCTGACACTTCTATCACAGATATTAAAAAGAAGAAGAAAATGAGCACACACACACACAAATTAAAAAAACAAATACAAACAAACAAACAAACAAACAAACAAAAAGGAAAAAAAAGTAGAGGAATCCTTGGCCCAGAGGCATACATAAGAATCCTCCTTCTAGTACAGCCACTTGCCAGTATACCCTGATAAAAGCCTTCTTGGAAATCTGTAGGGTTTTTTTACTGTATTCAGATGAGTATAATGGAAAAAAAAATCACAAAACCAGTTCAACTCTTGCTATCTAAGTGGCAGACATGATTTGGGGTTTTTTGGTTTTGTTTGGTTTTTTTTTTTACAATCATTACTTGATTCAGTAATAAGCACCATCTTTTTGCCTGATAGATGTTTAGGGGATTTTTCCCCCTCTCTTTCCTTTGCACTGACAAGCTCTTATCACTTCTCCACCAGAAAAAGAAGCAACAGAACAGCTCCTGGAAGACACAAGTGCTGAACTCAAGCATGACCTCAAGCGCCGCTGTTGCATTAAAAGGGATTTCCCTTTAATGATCCTTTTCCTCCCTTCTAGATGAATCACACCTCTTACAGAATTATCTGATATTAAAAGACACAGCAAATTATTGAACTATTAAAAGTCTGAATGTTACTATCCATAAATATTACTTTTGTCATCATCCTGGCATTGAATATTATGAGTAGTGTCTTAACAATGAGTCTTTCCTAGTGCAGGCTCTGAAACATTTGATGGTGTTCTGAAAACTCTGAGGCCTTGGTTTAATTTAGTGAGCATGAGCTATTCCTTCCTGAACAGTAAAAACAAGCTAAGTAATTAAAATAATTTAATAATTTAGAGATATAGAGCTGAATGGGGCCTTGAGAGATTTCCTTTTTTTCCCAAGTACAATAAAGAACTGTTATTGATTGATGTGCATGAAACTGATTACTTAAATTTTCACAAAAATTTGATATTCTGCAATTCCCAATGACAGCTTTCTCCAGGGTTACATAAACATTAGCACTTATAACAGTGGACTGTTTCACACTTACACTTAACCAGAACATAGATAGCTGAAAATTAAAGTATTTCTTAATGCCAAAAATTTCCTTCTCCCCTCAAGAGATGCTGGCATGCATATATACCTAAAAATATGTGTGTGCATGTACATAGTTATGTGTATGTATGTGTGCATATTTACACACACACCTCAAAGAAGAAAATTTTCCCTGGCTTTATACACATGTATATATGTTTATATTTCATGAAATATAAGCATTATACCATAAATGATGAGATAAACTATAGGGTATAACTACAAAAAAAACCTCAGGAGTCATTGAAAAAAGAGGAATGTATATTCATGCATTCTATAACTATTGATGTTGCTGATGTTTTTAATGTTCCCCATATTGCTGAGGACTTATGGCTGACAAGACAGAACTTCATTTTGTGCTGTGCAAACTCAGATCAAATGAATTCCTGCCATCCTGCTCAGACCTGTTTGATAAACATCAGCTGTAGCAATATGCAACCAACTTTCAGTTTATCAAGGTGTAAACAGTAATTATTAATATTCAGACTTGCTTACCATTTAGGAAACAAAAAAAAGCTGTTGCCTTTTTAGGTTTTCCTGGGTCTTTGCATGTCCGTCATGAGTAGGACTACTTGTTAATTTATTTGCTGCAGTTTCCTCTACAAAGCAGGGTACAAGTTAGCTCTTTTTTCCCTACTTCCTACCTTAGTTCATCATTCCTACTGCACAGGGAAATCCTCCATGACTTCAAGTACTCTGTGAAACTCTGAGGGGCTGGCTTCATATCATGTGAGAGAAATGTTTTGGATTTTTTTTTTCTCTAATCAGATCACTTCAGTAATCTGCTACCTCAGTCCCCATGAGAGGACAGGGGAAAATGTGCAAGAGAAGGGAAAGGCAAGATGCTGACAGAAACATATACTGTATAAATCACAGCACTGATGCTGCCCCAGTTATGCAAGCCATCACTCATGCCCAGCTCCCCCAGGCATCCAGTCCCTGGATTTTAGCCACCCCAGAGGTTACCAATCATTAAATGTGGAGCCTTCCTACCCAACTGTACATTCTAAGGCAGCAGAGAGGCCAGGGGGACAAAAAGAAAAAACAAAACCAACACACCCACAAAAATCTTTAAAAGAAAACGCTCCAAGAAGAGGAGAAAAAAAGAATTAGAAGGGAATATTACTTTTTCCAGCCATATCCCTGATTTCTTTTTGAACAAAGGAAGAGGAGAAGGATGGCTTGCTGTGCAGAGCCAGCACAGGCCTGTAAACTCTGGCAAAGATCATGTTGCCACATAAGCCTGCTGTGTGATCTGAGCCAGCTGCTGCTACTGGAGGTGAGGTGAAGGAGTTCAAAGCTGAACTCTTCCAAAATCCACCTGTTCTCTGAAGGAGACAATATTTAAGACCTGATTTCAAGGTTTGCAGCAACCCTGGCTTCTCACCCTGCAGTGGGAGGAGTGGATACTCAGGAACCGGCAGGAGCTCATAATCTGGGAAGATTTTAGCACTGCAATAAACTTTGTTGCACTGTGTTTCATTGCTGGGTGCCTTCAGATTGTATGGCTGCTGAGCAAGGAACTGCCCCTTTTCCAGCATAAATCCCATCCATAAAACATATTAACAAGCCTTAAATATCGAGGGTTTATTCAGTGAGTTTTTTCACTGCACAGATACTAGCACATTGTTTAATGGCGTGCATTAATTGTTTACAATAATTCAGTTTAATGATTCCTACAAACTGCTAGCTGCAGTCAAGAATTTACACACATGTTCAGACACTAAGATCTCCCTGACTTGATAGTTTTAGCCCAAGGTTCTGTCCTTTACCTGCAACAATTTGACCTCGAGCAGAGCTGGATTAATGCATATTTCACATCTCCTGCAAAAAATACCAGCACATTGGGATTATGGGGTCATATATATTGGTCTAACCTCTAATTGAAGAAATGAAGTCACTTGTGGTTACTTAAAATACAGAAATACAGAGCCTAAACTGTGGAGCACATACAAGCTAAACGAAAAAAAAATAAATTTATTGGGTCTGAAAAAAATGCGTTCCATGGGATGGGCTTCCTTAATGTCTTGTTGGGATGCTGGGGCAGGGATGTGGGCCCCTACACCCGAGTGCAGGGAGGTCGGGTGTGGATGAGGACACGGGAAGGGGCCGGGGCAGCCGCCGCTCGCAGCCGGCGCTCCAGGCTGCGGGGCACGGCCGGGGCGCCGCTCTACGCAGCTCTTCCGGACCCAGCCTGGCGGCACCGGGCCGGCCTGGGAGCGGAGCGAAGCCTGCGGGCCGGGCCGGGCAACCCCCTGCCCGGGGGGAAAGGAATAAGGAAGGAAGAAATGACATCCCGGCTCCCGAAAATCCCTGGTGAGTCACGGCGGGCGGGGAGGCGGCGGGGCTGCCCGGCGGCGGCGCCCCCTGGCGGCGGCCGCGGCGCTGTCACAGACCGGAAAGTCCCTGCGCGCTGCCGGTGGAAATCCCCGCTGGGGTTTTTTGTGTTGTGTTTTCAATCTCCTCTTTTTTTTTTTTTTTCACCCTGGCGCTTAAACAGAAAGGGAAAAAAACAAGCGGCTGGGCTCAGCCCTTCACTCCGCAGCGGCGGCAGCAGCAGCAGCAGCAGCTCCGGCGCGGAGAGGGTGGAGAGAAGGGAAGGAAGGATCCCCGGCACGGTGGGGGTTGATGGATCCCGAGCCATCCGTCCCATCGCCCCGGCCTCGCTGCTGAGCAGGAGTCGGGCAGGATCGGCCGGAGGAGGAGCCGCCCGCGGAGAGGTGAGCGCTGCCCGGGGCAGGGCACGGGGCATTTTACAGCAGGGCTCGGCCGTGCCCCCCGGTACCCCCGGTACCCCCGGTACCCCCGGTACCCCCGAGCGCCGGCTCCCGGCCGGGCGGTGACGCTGTGCCCGCTGTGCCCGGTTCGGCCCGGCCCGGTTCGGCCCGGCCCGCGGGGCTGCAGTCGCAGAGCGGGCTCGCTGCGAGTGCCGCGGGGAAATCCGCGCCGCACCTTGGGGCTCCTCCTGGGAAGCCGTACTGTGTCCTTTCCACCTTGCATGCCCAGCCTCCAGCGGAGCGGTCGGTCAGGGAACTAAACGCGGAACACTGTGTGCGTGTGTGTGTGTGTGTGTGTAAGCCCGTCCCGTGGCATTTAAAAGAGCCTCGGTCCTCATCTTCTGATTCGGTGAAGAGTGGTACTGTGTTTCGGTCTGTAACGAGCAAAAACCCAGGCAGAAAAATCTGGGGAGGATTTAAATGGGATTAAGCATGTTTGTTTTAGAAGTTTTAGCACTTTATGGAGAAGTTTATTATTTGCCGTTTTTCAGATAGAGGACAGAAAATGAAAATAACTTTGTGAAACCACTGGCAGATCTCAGAACCGTATCCAGCTTTCCCGAGACCAGCATCCTCAGCATTACACGTTTGGAAAGGATGCTGTCACTAATTATTGTTTACAGCTATTCCTTTCTGGGAATTCCTAGTCATTACTTGTCAGAAGGTTAAAGTAGCATAGCACACAGGAAAGCACAGTGGACTACAAACTAACATAACTGTAGCTCAATTTTCTACTTTTAAATCTCCAGCTTAAATGGCTATTGAGTTCTGTTTGTTTCATCACATTGATTTTGAAAATAAGTGTTGCTTGGCTTTCGCCTTGATTGACATTTATGACTGTAAATAGCACAGGCAGTAATTTCCACGTGTGAAGGGGAAAAAATGCCGGTAGAACATAGTATCGAATAATGTAGTTTCAGTGAGTACTTCTGTAAACTCAGTACTTTTTGTTACTTAAAGCTGGAAATAACCATTTCAAGGGTCCATGCCGGTAGTGCTTAGTCATGTGATTAGTCTTTATTCGTGTAAAAAAAAATCCCATTGACTCAATGTTTCTAGTAACATAAGTAAAGAATTCAGTATTTTGGTTATTTCAGAGCAAAGTAGAGCTGTGGTTATCATACAGATTAGTAAGTGGTTGTTTATATTTCCTTTTTAGAATAATTTGTTCATACATTTAAATACAGGATTACATCAAGAGCATGTGTAAAACTATATTTGTGAGGAGAGTGGATGAGAAAATGTTGTTTTCATTTTAAGGCTGTGTGCTTGTGAGGAAATTGTAACAATATGCCATCTTAAGTACCTGAAGGAAAGCTTTTCCATATGTTGCAAGATGTGACAGCTCTGAGCACTATCTCTGGTGCTTTTGGGGCGTGTGAATGACATCACCCTAAAGAAGGACTTTGTAGCATCACCTGTTTCATCTGCCTCTATGTAGGGCTTGTCCACTGTATCTCTCCATCAGCTGGTTGTCAGAGAGGTTATAGAGGTCAGCTCTTGGCACCTGGAGTTTGAGCTCCCCTCTCGACCTGAGGAGGGTCTTTTCAAAAGCTGTGGCTGGGCATATGCAGGTGGATGTTGCCAATGGAAGTGTCTGTGTGAAGAGGAGAGAGCAGCTGTGGGGAAGGAGGTGTTGAAGCTCTTCTGTGCAAGAGGTGTCTTCTGCCTCCATAGACCTGGGAAGGCCTTCTTGGTCAGACTGGAGTTCTTCTTCCTCTGTCTGTGCCTCCCGACTCCCATCTCCATGAGAAAACTTCCTAATAGTTACATAAACAATTTTTAGTTGCTTTTCTGTACTTGATGTTCAGAGATTGATACACATATATGGCTAGATACTTGTCTCTAGAGTCATAATCACAATGGTGGGGTTTCCTAATGTGATTAGTTGTACTCTAAACACTTCAGGCATGCATACTTTTATTTGTCTTGATACAAATTTTGCTTTGTTTTTGAACAAACCGAGAATGGTTGTGGACAGTATGAAGAGTCTCTCCCTGTGAAAACAGGTTATTGTTGTTATTGTTGCTCTCACTGTAGCGCAGAGAGGTTTTGAGGGATGTGGTCCCTACGTTTGGCCCTAACTAGCCACAAAGTTAGTGTCCTCTGAATTAGTATTTCATAGAGTGTAGCAGGTTTGAGGTTATGGGTTTCTTTTTTTGTTTTTCCTTCTGGACCCCATGAGGCCAGAGTTACTGAAGAAAGGAGTGCAGAGCAGTAAACATTACATGTCCTACTGTGGAAATATATTGGGGGTTTTGAGCCAAATGGAAATGCTTTTTCAGCTCTGTTGACTTACCACTGAGTAATAGTGGCACTGCAGTGTGCACCCCCACACACGGTACAAGCACTTCTGAGCCGTAGCTCTGTCACTCACAAAATACAAAAAGCCTCAAGAAAAGTAACCTAAGTCTGTCCTCGAGTGACAAATTTCTCGTCTACCGTATCTGGCCACTGTAAGTATGGGACTGATGCTAGCACAGCTTGCAATTCTTTGGGTTCTTTCTGATGAAAGGACTGACCATCTACTGACCACCACTGCTCATAATGTATGGGCTGTGGAAATCTGAAATGGTCATTAACTGCTTTTTTTAGCATGTTATCAAAACAAGAGCTTGAAATGTGCTGAAATTCAGCAAGTCTATATGGGATTACACTGTGCAATTACCAGTTAGTTAAATTTCCAAGATAATTTTCCCTTCCCTTGATCTTGCCTTCTCTTATTCTTATTTTGATGTAAATGCTTTTTTTTTTTTTTTTTGTTTTTTTTTTTNTTTTGAATGATGATGCCGTTTCCTTAGTTATGCATAAATCCTCCTTAATATCTCAGTAAATTATATCAGCATTTGAATAGGACAAGATGATCAGTGTCTGTATCTGAGTAATTCAGAGAAGTTAGTGAATATGAGCTTTAGAAAACATTATTTACAAAAGGCTCTGTTGCACTGCATCCACTCTGTGCTTGCTTTAAGCGAAGCTTCATCCAGAATCCCACCCTGAAAGTACCTTCTCAGTCTCTGCAGTAGTGATAGCACTGTGATAGAAGGACACTAACATGCCAATAAAAGGATCCTTTTTCATTTCAGAAGTCTTCTAGAAACATGGCTGGCCAAAACATCCTTCCTCAAGCTTTGTATCAGAGCAATATGCTGAAGGCTATGAAGATCAGAGAGAGGACACCTGAGGATCTAGTCAAACCTCCCAGTGGAATAATTCATCACTTCAGGACTATGCACAGATACACCATAGAAATGTTCAGAATGTGCCAGTTTTGTCCCCAGTTTCGGGAAACGCTTCAGAAGTCTCTGACTGACCAGGCTACCCAGACTTCACTGGAGCGCCAGAGGAAGCTCAACTGGTGCAGGGAAGTTCGGAGACTTGTTCCTTTGAAGACTAATGGTAAGTTACCAGCGGGTCTTTGCACTCACAGTATAAAACTGGTCATACAAATGTAGCATCTTTATTAATAGCATCTGAGTTCATATTACTGAAACAGAAGCATGTGGCTTTAAAAATGTGCTGCCTTTTAATCTTAGTTTTGAAAATTAAGACTCTTTCCACATGACGTACTGTCATGAGACTGTAGCAGACCCTTGTCCATACCATAGTATGTGAATATTGTGGAAATTTCACAGATATTTTCATAATGTCAGTAGCCTGTGTCACTTCAGAGACAAGAACAAAGCAGGAAACTTGATTAGGAACCCATTGCCTTCCCATGAATCTGACCGCTACACGTCGGCTGCCTCATCGAAAGTGCCAAACATCCTTTAATGCCAGGCAAGAAGAGCCTTCAGATGCTTTGAGTGACCATGGATGCATTCCCATGTATATTTAGCAGAAGTTAATATCCTTCCAATAAGCCCTGCTGTTGTAGCTAGCAGGCAGTGCTTTCTTGCTGATCCAGCTTTAAAAACAGTGAAGGCAATAGCACTCAGAACATGGAGCCTCCCAGGAACCTGACACTGCTGTCCTGGGGTCAGCACCCCACACTGGGGCTGCTCCCTCATCCTCAGCTCCCTGCCTGGTTTGCCAGCTCTTGCCTTCCCTCAGGGCCCACCAGTAACTCCCATGTGTATGACTGACACTCATCTTTGTGCAGCACAAAATTTACAGTGTGCTTTTCTTTCAGCAGTCAATGCTCATTTCAGGACTTGGCTTTTGCATTACTCTGTGTGTGTATTGCATCAAGTTCTATAAATGAAAAGGCGTAGAAGTAGTGCCAAGATTTCCTGAACAGGTTATGTTTGTCCACAGTGTTGAACAGGAAACCTTGGCACATGATTAAGAGTCACTGGGCATTTCACATTCAGTGGAGGAAAGGTTTGGTAATGGCTATGACTTATGGTCATGCAGCTGCAAACTTGGACTCAGGATTCCTTACAGTACAGGAAGAATAGACTGGGACAGTGAGGACTTCAAGAAGATGAAAAATACATAATCCTTCCTCAAGGAGCAGGTCACAACAGTTGCAGAAACACTGGGTGTGGTGGACCTGCAGCATTGTCGAAGTCCATGCTGTGTTCTGTGCTTCTTTTCGTATCTGCTTGTGTACAAGTTGCCCTTATCTTCCTGGTCCACATGTTTCCCTTTCCAAGTTCTGCCATATTTCTCAGTCTGACTGTTCACAGCTGTGTTGTACAGAAGCCGTAAATATAAACCCACTGAGTAGATGTCACTGCCCAACCTAAAGCCTTTTGCTGATGTTCGTGTCTGTAACTGTAGTAGAGGCATTGGCCTTCTGGTGGGGTTTTTGGGCTGCCTCTGCCTTGGTGTAAAATTCTTATGACTGCTATTAGGGGTGTGCACAGAAGTCACAGAATCTTGAGCTTTGGAAGGACCAGAGTTGTGGGTAGGGGAGGCAGCACTTTGCAGGTACTGGGAAGGTAACATCACTCCAAGTGTTACATCTTAAAAATTTCACTCAAACAGATTTTCTAGGAAAACTGACAATGTGCACAATTTTTGCCCAGGACAAAAGGTAACAGCTTTAGAATGCCCCATCTCCAGTCAATACAAGTCTTGCAGGGGTTCATGCTGCCTGGACAGACCCTTTTTGGTGACCACATTGCATTCAGCAACACTGACTTCCTTCTTTATCTCATGACTATCAACCAGTGTTACACCTGGGAGTAGTGTGGACTTGGATCCCACCGTGAGCAGGCATACCTGTATAAGAGATGCTGAAATATTAGGGCAGGTTGAGGGAAGGCAAAGCATGGTTTGTGGTCTCCCCATACTCCTCATACACTGAGCAGACAAAGAACTTGACTTCAGTTCGGTGCTTCAGGGTCATTAAGTGCATGAGTAGGAGTGGCTTTGAAAACCTGTGGGTTATGCAAAGTAGTTGCATTGAAGGATCTTTGCAGGAGAAAGAAGGTAGATTGGACTGTAGGAAGTGCAGAAGCCTGGAGAACCCCTGTATTATCCCAGAAAACAACTTTTTTTTTTTCTCCCGTGCGGCATGAAAAATATTTTTTAAACATTTAGCTGCTTAACTCGTAGATGTGGGAGGAATATGTTAGTTCTCTCTGGCTTTCTTCAGAAAATTCTGGGGTTTTTCTGATTAAGGTTGTAGTCGTTGAAAACAGAGAAAGTATCTCCTGCGGGATCTTTTGATGTATATTTTACCTAATATGTTAGTCAATCCGTGTAGTGGTGGGGTTTTCTTAATTAAAAAAGCTGTTTTGAATCACCACATATTTCTTTGCAGACATCTGAATGGATGATAGAAGGAAAGCAGTAGGAGGTACAAAAATCGAAACTGTCCGGGTTTTTTTGTTTTTTGGGTTTTTTTTAAATTTAAAAATTCCAGCATCTATTGGCTGTAGAGATTTCACTTGTATAATGAATTGGCATTCATTCCAGCTCGCCCAGCCACACCCCCTGGGAAAGTCCGAGGGAGGCTACGCTGCACCCGCAGAACAAAAAGTACAACTGTTGCTCAATTGCTAGTCAAACGGTGTGGGGGAATTCCAAGTGCTGTGTAAGGAATTTTGGGCAGTGCTTCTAAATAAAGAACCGAAAGTGAGCTCTCAGAGAGAAAAAGTTTAATCTTATCTTTGCTCTAGATTTTGCAAAGGGAAAATTTTAATGGGATTAATATGTCATCTTTCTTGGTCAGAAGGAAACCCAGTCAGTTTTTCTGTCTTCTTGGTTGTTCTCTGATTTTTGAGCTCAAGTAAGCAGCCTGCAGAATTGAAGTAAGCTTTTGCAAGACAGCATTCAGAAAACAGAAGGCAGTTGCAGGAACCTGATATGCCCCAATCCCATAACAATTTATGAAGCATGAGTAATTTCAATTTATATCTTGTTCGGGAACTGGAGTCTGTTGTACGCTTTTCTCTGCAATTTCACAGAATAAGTAGCAAAAGTGTTCACAAATGGTGTAGTTGAGCTCATAATGTATGTGGCAAACTGGGTTTAATTTTATTTTGTGGGAGTTCTTTGGGTGGGTTTGTTTGTGTTTTTTCCACGTGAGAAAAATCTAGTAGCTTTACCAGGGTTGGTGTCTTCTATTCCAAGAAAATTGCTGTGGTTTCTTAGCATTGGGTGAATCTGTTTACCACTATGGTAAACATCAGACCCAGTTTTGCATCTGAGGACATGACAGTAATGATTCTTGATGTCTCCCTTTCAGGGGAGACATCCCCTTTTGAAGAAGGTGGCTAGAGAGATAGAATTTGAAACCTAGACACAGATTTTTTTTTTTGTGTCACACCTTTTAATTAAGTTAGTTATCGCCTCTGAATCTCAGTTTCCACTCTGAAACTGCAGAAATTTATAATCCTTTGTACGTGTAAAGAGGAATTTTCCAATGCAAGGAGATTGTATAAATGAAAACTGAATCACTGTTTTTCATTGATTTAGTTTTAATTTTGTATTTTTAAAAAGAGCCCTCTAAGTAATATATGTAACAACCCAACACGCTATCATTTCTGATAGGGAGGCCAGAGGTGTTCCTATGATTGCTTTACATAAATCACCTGCCATTCCCTTTCTGTCTCCTTTTTTATTACAATTCCTCCATCAAGCACAGCCAAGTGCCAAGCAGTGCTCATCAGGGGATGTGAGGCTTGATGTTGCTATAATATTTTTTAATGATTTCCATTATCTCAACTTCATGCCATTGAGTCTATATTTGTATAAATACCAACAAGGGAGAGTTACATTTCTTTTTTTGTAATTTTAAGATGACTTTGTTGTTGTTTTAAAAAGCTATTTCAGCTGTGTTTGACCTTTGTAGCTGACCTCAAAATTTAGTTTGTGATATCAGTCAAAGTTAAGTGGGTAGGTAAGGTGCATTGCTGGAGGACAGCTTAACTTGGATTGGTACAGAGACAAAACCAGTAGGGAGGGAAATTTTTTCTTTTCTTTTTCTATGTTTCTGAACAGAGAGCACAACTCTGGTCTCCTTCTTTACAACCCTTCTGTCTGAGGCCTAGAGAAAAGTGCGCAGGGAATATGCATATGTACAGTGTAATTCTACATCCCACAGGCTTGTAGCATTTTATTTAAGTAGCCATTTGAAAATAATGCACTCTTTTTTTTTTTTTTGCAGGTGATGGAAATTGCCTTATGCATGCTGCATCGCAGTACATGTGGGGTATTGAAGATATTGACCTTGTCTTAAGAAAAACATTGTTCAGTGCTCTCAGGGAGATTGACACACGGAACTTCAAGCTCCGCTGGCAGCGGGAGGCTGTTAAATCCCAGGAGTTTGTGGAAACAGGACTCCACTATGACACCCGGGTAAGGTGGCCCAGGAGGGAGTGGTGCTGTTTTCTGACTGCTCGCCAGCATTACCTTGCTGATTCTGTTTGCTTTGTGGCTTCATGGATTATGTCATTAATGGAGAGCAGAAATAGTCTTCCTTTGGAGGAAATAGGAAAATGTGATTATTTGAGCACTGCTATGCTGCAGCTGGTTCCTGCTCTCCATGTCTTTGAATCATTGGTGACAGCTGTTTCTTTCCTTAGAACTGGGAGGAGGAGTGGGAATACCTCATTGAAATGACCTCCCCAGAAATATCTGGAGCTCGAAACAGGCTTCCCTATAATGCACTGGAAGAAATCCACATCTTCATCCTTGCTAACATCCTCAGAAGGCCAATCATTGTCCTTGCAGGTGAGTTGCCTGGCTAGTCATCCCACGGTGTTACTCTTGTGCTGTGTTAGTAACCTTAGTCAACAGCTGTTGTTTTCAGGTAGATGCATTTCAGAGCACAGTGTTTTCAGCAATTATTCTAAAACCCCCAGCATATGTTTTCCTTGCCTGTAGCACGCATTTATTTGTGTTATTTTTTTCTTCTTTATGCAGATAAAGTGGTTAGAAGTTTAGAGTCAGGCTCCAGTTTTGCTCCTCTGAATGTTGGTGGTGTTTACTTGCCACTCCTGTGGCCACCTGAAGAATGCTACAGATACCCAATTGTGCTTGGCTATGACAACATGCATTTTACACCTCTGGTGACTCTGAAGGACAGCGGGCCAGGTATTTTTTAAGTACCTTGTTTGGTATTTTTGTTCCTTCTTCAAAACCACTATGCTGATAAAGCATTTGAAATGTCATCTGGTTTAGATTTACATTTTTAAAGTTAAATAAGATTAATTTGAAAT
Organism: Turdus rufiventris; assembly: GCA_013186435.1. NCBI lineage: Eukaryota > Metazoa > Chordata > Aves > Passeriformes > Turdidae > Turdus > Turdus rufiventris. The sequence goes on along the minus strand of PYHW01010211.1, from coordinate 2,073,280 downwards.
ATATTCTTAAAATGTGAGCAGAAAGAGTTTTGTCTGTGAATCTGAGTAGAAACTAAAGGTTACCTTCAAGATATTGGCTGAAAGTAGAGTGCAACTCACCTGCTTGCCGGCTGGAATTGATCAAAGGATAGCTTCTGATTTATTGTGTTCTGGCCTCCTTTCCACATCGTAAGAGAAGAATGCAGTCTCACAGCAGGGTACCACTGACTGGCAGGAATAATGAAATATATTCTTTACCATTTTTAATGCATCTCTTCTGACTGGACAGCGGTTCTGTAGGTTCAGGTTACAGCATCATCCCACCAAAAGGCATAACAAAGACCTAAAATCCTGTTCACGTGGAGAAGATAGTTGCTATGGGGACATTAAAACCACTGTGGGATGGGGCTAATATGTGATGTAGCTGCGACCGCCTCCAGTGATTCCATACAGAAACTGATTGCTCTGCCTGGCTATTCTCCTCTCAAAATTTAGTGGTGATACTTCCATGTGTTGCATTTTATGGTTAATCCATCTTGTTTCCCCACAGAAATCCGGGCTGTCCCTCTGGTCACCAGTGAACAAGGCCGATTTGAGGATTTGAATGTGCACTTTCTGACAGATGCAGAAGAGAGGGAGAAAGAGCAGCTGCTAAAAGAGTACTTGATAGTGATAGAAATTCCAGTGCAAGGCTGGGATCATGGTACAACACATCTAATTAATGCTGCAAAGTGAGTGTCATTCCTGTTTCCTCAAAGTTATCTTGTTTGCAGAGGTGGGACAAACTGGGCAGCCCAGTGTGTTCTTTTGGTCTTTTCTTCATTCCTAGGTGTCCCATGTGGTTACTACTTAAAATATTAAACATTTACATTACTGTTGATATGATTTGAAGTAGTATGAGCTGAGGCCAGTCTCAAATTTAAAGGCAAAAATGTGTTCAGACTTAGCAACTGAAACTAGCATTTTAGAAGAAAAAATACATTTGATGAGTTTCACTGACATTTGGATGCAGAGGAGGGTGGCTAAAAAGTTAAAAAAAAGTTAAATGCAGGAACTAGTTAGCCCAAGCTCTTGTGCTTTGTGTAAGGGCACATTGCATAATGGGCAGTTGGTGTAATTTTGGCTGCCCGGGAAAGTACTTGGCAGTGTGTTCTGAGCACAGATGCCTCAACACCCTGGGCTGTTCCGTGTGGCAGTAGGCAGGAAGCTGTGGCCAGTGGAGGAACTGGTGTCTCTGCTCATCCCCCTGATGGTTGTGCATCAGTAACATGCAGGGAGCAGCTGGAAACACCATCAGATTCTCATATTCAATGGACACTGGCAGTGATACCCAGCCAGTTCCCTCAGAATTGACAGAGGGAGGTAACTCTCTGTATCCTCTGTCTTTGCTTCCACTACCACACGGACAGGAGTCTTTATGCTACTGACTCATTCTGGTATAGAGACCTTGAAAACTGAAGTCCTTCTACCTGAAGGATTTATGCACACATAAAAGGTAGCACTTGAGCTTCCCTAGTTGCTCTGCCTAGATGTGTTCTGGAATATTGCCATAAATTATTAGCTCCTCATCCTACCAACTGTGGCATGGTGTATCTCCAGTGTAGGGTTTTCCCTGCAGCTGGAGGCAGAGTAAAGATGGTGTGGTGGATGCTAGTAGTGCACACACCACACTGAAGCCCCACAGTTTGTTAGAAGAATTCTGCTGGTAAATGCAGATCCAACAGGGCAGAACCAGGAGTAGATTTCATGATAAACTGTATCATGAAATGCTGAGGCCACTGTAGGAAGGGCTTGTTCTTAGTGTGGACTGGAGAAGAAAGGGGTTTTCTACTCTGCTCAGTTGAGCACTGGTCCTCAGAGAAATTCACCATTTAGGGAAGTCTCTGCTTCTGAGAGATTACCCATATTCTCTGTGCAAACAGCTCTGAGACAGAAAACCCTCACCTAGCAAAGGTGTTTGGCATTGTGTCAGGACATTTATTTCAGTCTTCATCACTGAACACCTGCTTTGAAAATTATTTCCATTTACAGCAAGAGCATAACATCCCAAATCTTCTTGTCTGAGTAATATGGATGTGCATTAAATCCACATTTCCTTCCCACATTGCTTGTATTTGCTTCCACCCCCACCATCTGCTCTTTTCAACCACTGATGCAATCTTCCTTTTTTGGCTGTCAGGTTAGATGAAGGCAACCTACCCAAAGAAATAAACCTAGTGGAAGATTACTTTCAACTGGTACAGCATGAGTACAAGAAGTGGCAGGAGAATGTTGAACCTGGTAGAAGAGAGACATGTTCCAGGAACAGACAGGAACTGTCACTTTCCCAGCTCTCCCTCTTACAGATGAAATGTGAAACGCCAAATTGCCCTTTCTACATGTCTGTGAACACCCAGCCCTACTGCCACGAATGCTTTGAGCAGAGGTCCCAAGGAAACAAAGGAAGAAAGCAGATCTCCAAAGCAGCACCTGAGAAGCTGAAGGCAGCTGGGTCAGGTCCCTCCCGTGGGGATATTTGTGAACCTGGAGGATGGACATCTGAAGGGCCTGTAACAGAGCCTCGCTCTGCACCTCCCACCGCTCCGAGCCTTTTCCTGTACAGTGAAACCACAGCCATGAAGTGCAGGACCCCAGACTGCCCCTTCACACTGAATGTGCACCACAATGGGCTGTGTGAACGCTGCTACAACTCCAGACAGCTCAGTCCCTGCAACAACTTGGATGACCAGAGACACTCAGACTATGCCACATGCAAAATGTGCCGTCAGAAGGCCAAGAGGACCTTCAATGGTATATGCAGCACTTGCTTCAAAAGGTCTACAGAGCAGTCCCCAAATGGCAGTCCCGCTTTCCTGCCCACCTGCCACCAGAGATCAACATCTGACCCGTCCCAGATCTCACAGATCCTCCACCAGCACTCCTGCCATCAGGCTCCCAACAGCTGCGGCAAGGACCCCCCACCACCAGCACTGCCTCCCGAGGAGAACAGGGGAGGCAACCTCTGTAGGAAGCCTGGTTGCAAGTTTTTTGGGACACCACAAAATGAGGGCTTTTGCACGCTGTGTTTCTTTGAGTACAGGGAGAACCATGGTAAGTGAAGATAGAGTGAGCTTTTGACACACTTTGGCTGCAGATCAGCCTCCTTGAACTGCGAAGTTCTGTGTGTACTGAGTGATAAAAGGACAGGGGTAATGAAAACAGTGTGAGGAGAAAGTGATTTTTTCTGTCTGTTATTATCTCATTGTCATGGTTTAACCCCAGCCAGCAACCAAGCCCCACACAGCCACTCACCCAGTCTCCCACCAACGGGCTCAGGTAGAGAACTGGAAGTGTAAAAGCTGGAGAATGCATGGGTTGGGATAAAGCGAGTTTAATAGGAAAAGCAAAAACTGCATATGCAAGCAACCTCCCATGCACCCTTGCCAGCAGGGCAGTGTGAAAAGCAGAAAAGGCTTTGGCTCTGTGTAAGCCCTGCTCAGCAATAACAAAAACCTCTCAATATCATCAACCTTGTGCTCAGCACAAATCCAAAACACAGCACCACACCAGCCACTGTCAAGAAAATTAACTTTACCCGAGCCAAAACCAGCATACCATAACAGGGCACATGGCAGCAGTGTGAGAAATCTGTGAAATCTCTTGTAAAACTTCCTTTCAGCTTTGATGGAAGCAAAAACAACTCAAGAGGGGCTGGCTTTTTGATGCCTCCCCATCATCCACTGCAATCATGGTTTTGGTATGAATTTTCTTCATAGCTAGACAAGTTGTAGAGGTCAGTGAGGGATATGCTGTAAATGTATGGAAAGTACTGAAAATCAATTATATTAGCAAGGTGTTTAAAAAGGCTTGAAGAATGTGTAGATCTCTATCTGTTCTGGATGTAGCAGGTATAATGCTCTGACAAGCACAGCAAGTAGAAGTTGACTGTAAATAATTAACTCGTAATTTTGGAGTAAGTTTGGAGTGTGTTGTTACACCCTGCCTTGAAATCTTCTTTGGTAATACCCTTTGTGTTCATGCGTGTGTGTTTAAAGACTGATCTAAAAGGCAATAGTCTGTGAATAAATCACAGCATGAAATCTTCATCTTTCATACTACTGCCCTGTTTCACAGGAAAAGAGCCCTTAGGTATAGAGCCTGAAGGGCATATGTAAGAGAAAATTACTACTTACATCCTCAGACTATTTACTGCTGATAAGTTTGCCAATACAAATAAAGAAACACGGCATAGGTTGAGTTGGAAGGGACCTTTAAAGATCATCTAATTCAACCCCCCTGCCATTGACAGAGACATCTTTCACAACACTGAGCTTTCCACGTGCGTTCAGATTAGGGAACTTTGATGCCAGCTTGCAATGCCTTATTTTCCAGCATTGCTCACAATGAAATTTTTTTTTCCTTCTGATTGTGGAATATGTAAGATTGCTTCATGAGACTAAAAAGTATAATGCACTTTTTCCCCTTAAGTTCTGTACCACTGTACTTGAATTATCTGATGTGGCTGAAATGGAGGAGGCTGAAACGGGTGACAGATGACAGTCAAAGTGAAGTCAAAGGTGAAATTCATCTTGACTTCAGTGGGATCTAGGTTTCCCACTTAGGGCAAGTTTTTCCCAAATCATCTGTTTCAACAACTTAAACGAAATGCAGGCTGCATTAGCACCCTTATTTATGTAACATGAAGAAAGATGTTCCAACTTGGTGAGGGTCTCAGGATTGTAAGAAACCCATGTTTGAGGCTAGTTGATATTTTAAAATTTATTTTCATTTTTAAGGTGAGCTTTTTATAGCTGCTTTGGGTCATCAGATCTGTTGGGCACATTCAAACTGCTCCTCTCCATGCTTTGCATTACAGACAGTGTTTTGCTACGCCACCAGAGGAGATCTCAGAGGAAGTCTTCAGCAGCAGATCAGACGGGGAGCTCCGCTGCCGGCTTCCGTAACACTGTGTCCTGCCAGCGGCGCGACTGTGGCACCCTGGGCAGCACAATGCTCGAGGGGTACTGCCAGAACTGCTTCATTATAGCCCAGAACCAGCGATTCCAAGAAGCCAGACGGACAGAAGAACAGCTGGTGAGACAGCCAGAAGTAAGTGTGAACTTCTCAAAATCTTCCTTTTGTTTAGCGCTGCTCGTTTTTCTCTTGTGGGAAAAACTTGGGATCCAAAATAAAAAATCCTCAAATGACTGCATCTTAACTATCATGGAAAGACAAGCATAGAGCATATCATGATTTTTTTCTGCTGCAGTTGAGCAACGCTCATAAAAATTCATTCTCAGTTTAGAGTTGTCATGGCCATGCTCAGTTTTACCTCAGCTGGGATTTTGCCAGCAATTTCAATGAAAGCAATTGGACCAACATCTAGGTTGTTTTGTTGATTGGGGAGGGATTTTCCTTTTTACCCTTAGAGCTGTGCAACTGTGTCAAGGGGTACACGTTGCATTTTTGATTGAGTCCATCATAGATTGTCTTGGATCCAGATAAGGCTTTTTAAAATTTGGTTTGTTTTGGTCGGTTTAGAATTGAGGGTTGCCAAAGATAATAAAAAATTCAGTGTTTTTTTCCTAAGAAATGTCAGCATTTGTGATTGTCTTTGGTAAAACTCAACTTGGGTCTTGGTATTGCATTTTGTAGAAGTGCTTGTGAATAATCCCCAAGTGGTTACCTATACAAACCACGAGCAGAGTAAAAAGGAAATGAAAAGCCATTTATGCTGCCAACTCAGCAGCTGACAATGTGTTTTAATATTTTTCAAGAGAACAGGGCAGCGCAGAGATGTGCAGCAAGCAGCCTTGAGTACCCAGAGGAGACAGTGTGCTGTGGCTTCATGTAGAAACAACCTGGCCTGCAGAAGTGATGACCTGTGCCCAGAGTGCCGGCGCCTCGGTCAGCTGCCGCCTTCAGGGAGTGCCAGGGAGCCGGTGGCACAGGAGCCTCCCAAGCAACGCTGCCGAGCCCCTGCCTGTGATCACTATGGCAATGCCAAGTGCAACGGCTACTGCAACGAATGCTACCAGTTCAAACAGATCTATGGCTAGATCTTGTTCTTGGGGAACAGGAAAGCGATACCAGCTACTTCCTTCACTGAAATGGTGCTACGTCCAAAACACTTAACAGTCCTGGAAGTGGGAGGGTGGGGGGAAACATAAGCTGTCTGCTCAGATCATGTTTATTCCCAAGAATGGGAATAAATTTCTACTTCCTCTAAACACTGCATACAAGGACTGCTGAGAAGGTCACGTTGCCTTCTGCACAGAGCTCTCATTTATGACTAAGCTCCTACAATGCCGTATTTAATTCTTGGACTTCCCAGGAGGAAGTGTGAAGCATTTGAATCCAAAGAACTTCCCAGTTTTGCCTCTTTCTCAATACCTCCCCTCTCCCAGGCAAGGAGCCACTGTCGACTGTCAGAGGTGCAGGACCTTTTTATGTTTGCATACGTCAGACAGGAGCAAGTCCTTCCTGCGTGGGATTACACAGGACAGAATGATGCAACTTCCAGTTGACATCTGAAGAAACGTGGTTTGGTTTGCCCGTGTCCTTGCTGTTCTTACAGAGCTCGCCAAGGGCGTTTAGGGTGATAACAGCAAGCAGTTCTGTTTTTGCAGAGCCCTCAGCAAATCACAGCCAGAAACAAGACCAGCACTGGTCTGCTCCTTTAACATGCTTAACCTAACCAGCATTTAGATCCTTCCCCAAATCCCAAGACAGCTGGAAAGGCAGAAATTACAGAAGAAATGCATGCAATGGGGAAAATGCATCCTGCCATTTCCCATTTGTGTGGAAGGAATTACCTCCAACAGACAAGAAAAACCCCAAATCCATTTGTCTTCACTTCTGAAACAAGACTGACTCTTGTTGCTCTTGCACTGCAACTGTCAGGACTATGTGTGTGCTGTTCATACCTTGCCTCCCCATTTCTGTCACACTTTCTGTCATCCTTAATGTGATTCTGTTACCATGCAAACAGTTGTGAGCTCAGTAACAAGAGTTCTTCAGGGTTGAGATTTTACTCCTGAAGTTTGTGCATCCACTTCTCAATCTGTAATACTTTCTTTAGCAACCTCAGCTTTACCCCTGTACCCATTACCTGCTTCTCTCTTCTCCTTTTACACCTTTTAAGTTTTCAGCATCTCTTATGCTGCTATGATTTTGGAGGTGATACCTCTTCTAACTTGCTTCTCAAGTTTAGAATCTTTTTCTAGTTACTAAAAAAAACAGTTTCTAAAAAGAAAAAAAATGTTAAATAACTCATGACTTATTTCTGTTAAATTTTATATATTTTGTGAACCTTAATGTGAACGTATGTTTTATTAAAATATTTATATTATTTGAAACAATGCAATTTGAAATTTGCACAGCTAGGTTTTTTTTTTTACATATATTTACTCTAGTGTTAAAATTACAAACTTAAATGTGTAATTGAAAAACTTTCTCTGGTATAAAGAAATAAATTATTGAAGGATTGAATTTGTTATTTTTATATCTCTGTGAGAGAGCACAGTTGAGGATGGGACACCCCCTGAAGGAAGCCTTCCAGTTCAGCACTACTGTTCAGCATGTTGCCAACTGCTCCTTGGTGCAGATGATGTAGCCGAGTGCTTTGAAGAGGTGATAACTTTCTATAAGTGGGTGTTCTCTCAGGAAGGGCTCTTGGTTCTGTTGAAGGACCAGGGTATAAGGAGTCGGCTTCTGTGGGTGCAGAGTATTTTCAGTTCCCATAAGAATGATTGTGGGAAAGTATGGATAGTGCAGGAGCATATTGAAACAACACTTAAGCTACACTGACTTGCCTTGGCTTTCTTTGTTAATCCATCAGTTGTTTCAGGAATTCCCAACAAGTGGTGCCTGAGTGCCACCCTGGGAGATACTGATGGCAGCCCATGATCCCAGCCTCCACACAGCTGTGTGTGCAGCCCCAAAGGCACAGATCAGGCCCACAACCTTCCCTCTGCCAGGGACAGCAGGGGAGCCTTGGCATCAGAGTTGCTCAGTAGCTCATGAAGAGCAAGTTGCCAACTGCTGTTTGAAAAACTACATGAAAGTGGAGTTTTCTTCTCATCCCAAGCTCAGCCTAATCAAGCTTCCCTGCCAGGGGATTTCTGCACTGTAGCTCCTGTACTGGCACTCAGGTGTTTCAGAACTCTGCCTAGACAGGCAGTACTGTACACTATCATGGCTTTTAGGTATTGCTTGTGACCTGAAAGAAAAACATGAGTCAAGGCTGCAAACATCCCTGTGCAGTTGAGGACACTTTCCTAAGAGGATGACCTCTCAGCTCAGTTGCTGTCTGTCCTGGTTAACTCTTTAATCCATAGCCCAGCTCCCTCTGCACTCAGAGAGCTTACCTCTGCTTTCAGAGCATACAACCTAGAAGTCAGCTTATCCCCCCCAAATCACAGCCTGCCGGACCTACTAACCCCATCTTTACAGCATATTTCTCTTTTAGAACATCTGGCTCTGTTGACCTTACCTCTTCTTTACAACTCACACAACTCCCACGTCCCTGCAATTCATTGAACTTTGCACCAGGCAGACACCTCAGTGCTGAAAAAGCAGGCAAATACTGGGAGGGATGTCTGCAGCCGGGCAGCAGGAGATGGAGGCAGTTCATGGCATCCACTCTCAGCAGCCACCAGCCCCTGCTCACTGAAAAGACAGAACCTCCATTATGATGCCCTCGGTGTCAGGAGGCTGATTTACTCCACTTGCTGTTAATTGCAACTTCTGAAGGGAGGAAGGATTTCAGATCTAATGCCTCAGATCCCACTGATTTTTCACTGCTGTTTTCTGGGCCCATTACTCATAACCCTTGTGTCACATGAGGCTGGTCTCATTCTGAAGCTCCCATGTAAATGAGTGCCCAGCCTGTCTCTTGTGATTTACTTGTGTGGGAACATTAAAGCTAATGGGGCCTTTTTTAAAAAATACTCTGGTATTTCCCTTATGTCCCTAGGGGATTTTGACCCTCTTGATGCTTTCTGCTCTTGGCCCAGACAACTCTTCAAGTTCATCTATTTTTCCTTCCTATTCTGCAAGAGAGAACTTTTATTTGGAGTCTCCCTTTTTGTGACCACTTCACTTAGAAAAGAAGGCTCTTTTCTAAGACACATATCTTTGATAGCCAGAGATTTTTTTCCTGCAGAATCATAGAATTGTTAATTGGAAGAAATTGCCAAGATCACTGAGTCCCACTGTTAACCTAATACCACTAAACCATGTCTCCAGGTGCCATATCCACACCTTTTTTGAACACTCCCAGGGGACTCAAACATTTTCTTGGGCAGGCTGTTCCAGTGCCTGATAATCATTTCAGTGAGGGAATTTTTCCTGTTACCTAATCTAAAACTCCCCTCATGCAATTTGAGGCCACTTCCTCTTGTCCTTTCACTTTTACTTGGGAGAAGAGACTGACTCTCACTTGGATACAATCTCCTTTCAATTTAGTTGTAGAGCATGATAAGGTCTCTCTTGAACCCCTTTTTCTCCAGGCTAAACAATCCCAATATGAAACAAATGGCTTAATCACAACTTGTATTATACTGGAATTCCTTGTAATATAGTGCATGAAGGGATTGCTGTGCAGGCTTACACATTCATTTTATTTGGGGAAGGAATACTTCAGATGAATAGTAGATGATCAGGATATTATGTACATTTCTGCATTTCTCAGGGATATAACCACTCAATTCACAGATAACATGATACAGAGAAGAAGAAAGCACTTACTACTTTTTCAGTGTAGAGAGTACATAGATTTATCTTTTGATGTTTCAGTACTGTGCTTGGCAAGTCTTTGGCATGACCTGAAGTACTAGGCCACTCAACAGTTTCGGGGTCATAAAACAGCGTGTACTGTGTTAGATTGAAACAGCTAACACTGAGCTACTGACCTGATTGCCATTTTGTCAGCTTTCATCCTGATGTCCCTGCACTTGCTGCAGACTGTCCTAATCTCTACTACCCAATTCCTCAAAGGTGTCTGAAGTCAGTTAAACCACTATTACCTGGCAGCTATGGCCTTTATACTGCTGGTGATAGGAATAGGAGAAAAGGCAGTCCAGTGATTAGGATAAACACACAAAAATAGGCCCCCATCATGAGACCAAAGCTCTTGGGATACGCTGAGGTGTCTTTCCCACCTGAGACTGGGATATTGGATGCTCAGCTCCTCTTCTGAACAGGCATGGCAGGGACTTTTGAGCAGCTACGTTAACAGGATAGTCAACCTACTGAACAAAAATTATAAACTTGACCCTGCTCATCTCTAGCCATGTTTAGGAGGCAACGAGCAAGCAGGAATATCTGGTAGAGCCAAGACCTGGCAATCCATGTGTCTAGGTTTGTTTGAGAGTCTTGCTGAGACTGGCAGGAGGAAGGCTTCTATAGTGTGGGAACTGGGACCACAGCTGTCTTCAGTAGTTGGAGATTTTACTGACAGAGGTGATGAAGAACTTTTGGGGATAAGGCAGTATTTGAGAGAGTTCATGGAGACCTCCCTAGTGTTTAGATGTTGAACATGTATTTTGGGTATAATGCCCCAAAAATCATGCTAAGCATAGTTTTGTGCACATGAGTTAATCATGGTGATATAAAGCATGGTTTGTTCAGGTGAGAGCCACGGGGAGCAGTGGCTGCATAATTTCATCCTGCATACTTGAGTAGGAGATTATAGTGTAATATGTACATCACCAAAAGAGAAAACCACAACACAAAGATTACATTAAACTGAAAAGGCCCCTTAATATCTGGAGTTAAAAGTACATTGGAGTGCTCCATTTCTCAGGTCCCATATCTAACACACAGAGCAGCAAACCTGTCACTGATGGGAGTGGAGTCAATGGACTAAACTAAACTTGTCCAGTCATTCCCACAGTGATCCTTTCTCACACATCAGTGATAAATACTCATAGCATCAACGTTTGCCTGGTTCAGAAGGGTTGTTCTACCTGAATAGTAAGAAAGATGAGCGGTTTGATTGAGCTGCTGTTTCATTAACTCCCCTTTCCTTGACCATGCACAGTTACTTTGGAGAAGGCTGCCTGTAGCTCTCAGGTTGTTTATTCATCTGGCTGTTCAATGCAGAAGGGCACACGTATGTACCTCACATCCCAGTCCTACACAAATGTTACCACTCCTCAAGCTGTGGTCAAGCCAGCTCAATGTGACTGCCCAGCACCCTTGCCATGGGGTCTTGCAGCCCTTTTCCACTAAACAGCTGCTGTAGGAAACCTGGGCAGCCCTATGTGATTACATATCCATTTGCCAAGATGAATGTCAATTGGAAAAAACCTCTATGTATATATACTTATATCTATACTAAAAAACACAACCCTATTGTACCGTCCTTCAAAGACAAATCTAAAATAAGACCAGGTAATTTTGCTTGGGAGTTTTATGATGATTTCTTTTTGTACTAACCTTAATTTTCAAAAAAATTCCCTCTGTCTAATACTGAAAGGCAGTCTACAGTATGCTATCCAGACTGCCCCCCTCCTCCAGCTTCACTAAAGTGAATGTTATGAATGCAAACTCTCTCCCTCCCACCACCCCTGATCTCTGACAGCAATTATGATTTTTGTTACTGGTTTGGCTGGATTTTTTCCCCCACAACTTTTTTTTTTTTTTTTTTTTCCCCACATATAGGATGTTGGGCAGGAATCCAGATTTCCCCTGGTGAATTACCGGGGAAGGGGGATCTTAGGTTTTGTTCTCTGTTTGTGGCTTGATGTCAAGGGATTCATATGAGCTCATAGAAATGTGCATCATGAGTTAGTCCAGTTCCCAGCCAGTACTGTTTCTAAAAAGAGCCACTACTGGGTGTCATGACAAGACAAGAAGGAGTCAAAATCCCCTTCTCATTTACAATGTAAAGCAAAGACAGTGAGTTGGGGATCTGCTAAGAGGAGCACAGCTCTGTGTGGTGCTTTGTGCTTCAGAAACAAAGCTTTTCCTACGGACCTCTGTCAGATATGCTGCTGAGCACTGTGGGGCAGAATTTGGTCACGGCATGAAGTACGACATAGCATGAGATTGTCTGCTCAGAGATCCCTCATGCTAACACCATTTTTTGTGGGACTCAATTTCCTGTTGCCTGACACTGGTGACAGAAGAGTGTAAACTACAGTGATACTGGGTGCAAAAAATTTGTCTTGCTGCAAATTCAGTAACATTTGTATTCATGTAAAGGTGTAATAATTTGATTTGCTCTGCAACTTTAGTCCGGATGTTCTGTTGGTGATTTGGTCAGCTATTATACAAAAATAGTCTGTTACTTCTTTTATATGTTCAGGAATGAAAAATATGCATCCCATTTACACCTTCACAATGGGGAGGAGGATCAGAAAAAAAATTAAAACTCACGGGTTGAGATAAGAATAGTTTAATAACTGAAACAAAGTAAAATATATTACTACTATTACTACTACCATCACCAATAACTAAAACCAACAGTATAATAATAATAATTATTAAAAAGAGAGAGAGGAATAAAACTTAAGAAATATAAGTCATACACAATACAATTGCTCACCACTGACCAATGTTTAGCCAGTCCCTGAGCAATGAGATATCTTGTAGAATAAATAGCATGGAAATTTGGACAGATAACATTCAAAAAATAGTCTTTTACTTCCTTTTATACATTCTGGAGGGAAATTTCTGTTCTTGGTACCCTCAGAAATTTCCCATGAAATTTCTGCTCTTGGTACCCTCATGCCACAAAGGCATGCCTACCTGAGCAAGCCTCGTTGTTATAAGTCATTGCAGTTAAACAGATGCATATTTTGGTGGATTGCTACAGTTTAATGGGAACCAGGTGTTTTAGCCTTTGCTGTGGCCCTGAATGCGCAGATAGTTAAAAGGCAACAAAAGTAGCCAAACTGATATTTCAGCATGATAGATTACAGATTATTTATCCTGTAATTTATTATCTGCAATGAGGACAAAGCTCATTTTCTTTCTGGTGGGAAGAGATCATATTATTATTAATTTATGTATTATTAAGGTGCAGTCTAAAAGGAAAGGATGATATTGCATAGCTTTTTCACAATCATGGGTATGTCTAGACCAGCCTACATTTGCCTAAAAGAAAAGTCATCATTTCCAAAGACTTTTTCAAAAAAGGGAAGTTTGGGAAGTTGTGGTAGAGCAATAAATGATAACTCCTGGCACAGCCCTTCTCTTTGAAGGCTGGTGTCAGGTCAGGTGCTTGGAGGCAGGAAAGCCTGCGGTATTTTCTGGCACTCCTGTGCATTTGAGTCATATCAGAAATGTGCACCATTAAAGTTCAAAATGTATTACTCACACTCAACTTGTAGCTCAACCCCATCAGGCCTGGCCAAACATAAGTCTATATGAATGTCAAATTTAACATATTCATCACCAGAATTTCTTCCTCTCGCTTTTTCTTTTGTGCACTCAGCAGAGAGGACCTATCAAGAATTTCTTGTCACTGGGCTTTCATGGTTTAATTAACCAGCTTTCAGTTCAGATAGTTTGGTGTGGCATCACAGCTTTATCTTTGCTCATCTCCTCTGCAAAGGGGCTGCACCAGCTTTCCACTGAGTCCTCGTCAGGGGTAAGATTTTTTTCTGAGGATTTGGTTGGTTTGTTCACCTGCACACTGTAAGTTGACTTCCACCCACAATGTTATCTGACTGACACATGTCTGTCCTCTGACACAAGCTCACTCTCCCCTCCCAGAAGATAAACTTGCCATCAGCTGGGATCAGGAACAGTGTGATCTTTAATGTGCAGATCTTTGTTGTGTTTTCCACATCTGCGTGTGCTAAATGGATGACACAGCATTTCCAGCTTTAGACAACTTCCCAAAGTTCCCTTAGCTGCATTTCACAGCGCAATGAGGCTTCTGCTTCACTGTTTTCCCACTATTCTGCTGGTCTTCGTTTGCTCCCACTGTTGAGCCAACTCCCTGGGCATCACATTCTCCTATTCCCTGTGGCTTTGGAGAAGGTGAGGGTCACAAATGCAGCTTCCTGAAAATTTCTAGCCCCCAAGGCTCTTCCTTTATGTTCGCCTTCTTTGTCTTGCAGATGGATTTATCTGTAGAAATGCAGAAGTCTGGCCATGCTCTACAAAGTGCTGACCTTCCCAATTTCACAGTATTTATTATTTTTGAGTTAACAGCACTTTCTATTTGTAAATAACTTCAAAGTAAGCTCTCAACGAAGCCTGGCAGCAAACACAGCAGTTATGGGTAGGTTGTATCTCTTTCCTTCTTGTCAACAATGAAATGTCAGTCTGTAATAATAACATCTGTATTATAGCTGCCAGAGGTGTGTTTGTGCTTAATCTTTTATCAATATGGTTTTTCTGTTGTAATTCAGGGTGTAACTAAATATTTTCAGTTCCAGAGAAAGTCTAGCTAGATCACACTGGGATTTATTTTTCCCCAGCCAAAAAGCCATAAACTATTTAAAAATACTTGCTAATGCATAAAAGATTGACTAAATCTCAATTTTAATGCTGCAATGATGAAAATGTCATCAGCAGATAAAGTTATTTCAGAAAAGCCTATAATAAATGGAAAATAAGCACAGGACATCAGAGACATCACAGAAATGAGAAAATGATAAGTTTATAGGCATGTGGAGCCAGTAAATGTTAAAAATCTCTTTGTTTTGAGTTGATTGAAGCAGAGGCAAGTAGACACAAGAAAAAGTACAAATGAGTGCTTTATTCTGAAACTGAATTAGAACACTAAAGATAAGATCAAGGACTGTGTGGAAATCCCCTGGATATGTTTTGTAATTTTTTCCAGTGAATCTCTGTATATCAAGGGTAAGTGGATGACCACAGCTGGGGTAGGTTGTGCTTTGGTATTCCGCTTTTGTGGTGCAGACACACACGGGGTGGGAATTCATCTCTGTTGTCTTAACCTTCCTTGACTACAAGGAGTAGTATCCAGGTGATTAGCCCAGATGAAGATCTTTACACTGTAAAGGTGACATGTTTGATGTACTGAATCTCACAACCCATTTCTAAGGAGATGCTTCCTCATGGAGAAAGTTAAAAAATCAAGGCAATACACATTCCTGACTAATCAAGTTTGATGTGGCAAATGACAGAGCCACTCAAAACTTATGGCAACAAGTGCTTCCTGAAATCAATGGGTGTTAGGCATTTAAATGCCTTGCATTTTTGGGTAATTAACCTCTCACCTTTTCTATTTATATTTGCCCTGAATAAAATATGAGAAATTACTCCACTCACTTAGCTCTCCTCATTAGTTATGAGATTAAATTAATTGATGATTACAAGATGCGTTGGCATTCTGAGGTGAAAGATCTGATATGTAAAATTTATATCTGCATTGAGAATTTAGTCACTGCGCACTAATGATCCCATGACATTGGGATCAACTGAGTCTCACTTTTTTGGGGCAATTCCATTTTTCTGAAGTCACTTTGTCTTGTTTTCTTTCAGGTACTCCATGGGATATAGAGGAATCAAAATGAAACTTGCCCAAAGGGAGCATGTGAAACCACATGCATATCTCTGCACTGGACAACATCTAAATATTAATGAATCACCATTCATTACCATTGCTTCATTACCATTTCCTTGGTTATTTTAACAGTGTTCTAGAAATATATTTGAATTCTCAAAAAATTCCTAGTTCAGGGCCAATATGTTCTTGGTGTAGAAAATCAGACCAAATGGAGATGTATTAGGACAGGGCTGTTTGGAATAAGTGTTAACAGCAATGGAGTTGCCAAAAACAATATATCCTCCATGTGCATTAATAATGCATTCAAGAAAATAGGGTTTTCCTCTGTAGTCAATGGAATTGCATCAAAGATCCAACTGGCTCCATTATCAGTTTTTTTTCCTGACAAAACGAAAATCTGAAATTTTTTCAAATAACAAGGAAAAGTACTGAGTCACAATTTTCTGTACACCACTTGCAGCTGGCTGCAGATCAGTGTTCAGCTTCTTTGATCATAATACAGTTGAGATGTACCAGGGAATTTGTATACAGCTTACATGGTGATTAATATTATAAATTGGGGCAAATAGATGACCCACTGTTTACTCTGAGGTTTTCAAAGTTATCAAGGGAGATGAGAATAAACCATTGTGGCATGAACAAGGAAGTGAAGTGAGAAGCTGGCTTTTATCTGTTTCTGTATTGACTTACTGACATAATCAAGGGATAAACACCCTTTTGTAGAGGAAAAATATTTATAATAAAAATAAAACTGTGATTTTAGTGAATCCTGAAAAGAACCAGTAAAAAGTTTTAGAATTACTAAATTCTAAGCATGAGGAAAAAAATCTCAGCAATAAGAAATACAGGGGCAAGAAACACCTTTTCTGTTAGCTAACCAGGACATCCCTACACATTTTTACCCCGTAAAACTCTGAGCTCATACTGCGCCTTTTGCTCACTGTATCCCCAATTCTCTTTGTTGCTCTCAGGATGCAATACTCTAGTTTGACCTTTCCTGTATTAAAGTGCATTTGTTTCAGCAAGTTTAGTTTGCATATCCAGCTATTTTACACTGTCTGACTCCTCTTCCTCATCCATATTTAGTTTTCTCAGTTTCTTGGGATCTTTGGTTTGCACAAAAAAAATTAAGTAATGATTTAATATTTTCTTCCTGGACAGAGATGAAAATGCAGAATGACATAAAATCTGGCACTGATCTCTGCAGGAAATAACTAGAGAAGTAATGTGGTAAAGATTTCTTATGGCCACGGTATTAGTATTTAGACCAGGGTATCAGTTCTCAGTTTAATGGGCATAGGTTTTTTTGCCAGCAACAGTTGCTAGACTTTTCTGTCCAAACATTCTACAATACCAAAACAAATACCTCACAAAAGTCTATGTATTTGCTCTTATCAACCAGACTTGAAAATGACATCAGCAAAGCATTGAATCAGATTTATTAAAGAAAATTTTTTTCTAATAATTAACATAGAATGGCACTGTTTTCTTTCTTCTTCAAGCAACTCTTATAGGACTTGTGGGTGTAAGTTGCATTTAAGAAGTGGTGTTATTTAGTTGCACCACATATGAACACTAATTCCCTTTACATTATTACGTAAGAGGAATGTTAGATACAGAATCAAGATGTTTGCGGAACATTTTCTCCCTCTTTGCTTAGAATTTTATTATGTCCAAAGGATAATGACTGACAATAATTAGATTATAAAAATCCTTTATTGCTTTTAGATTTCCCTCCATGTGGGCACAATTCAGATTTGGGAAAATATACAAAATGATCCTAAAGTCATCCTTGTACTAATGTTCATGTTCTGATAAAGGACAGTTCCTTTGAAAAGGTCTAATTATTTTACGCAGTCTATTGACCTTCAGTTCGGAGCTGCAAGAAATTTTAACTTCAGACGAAAATTTACCTAGGGAGATCACCTACAGTATAAAGACTCTGCAGTGTCATTAATCTCTGGTAACCCCAGCGTACCTATCTAATCCGCAAGGAAAATAAGCAAAGTCAAACCCTTGAAAAAGTTTCATGCTAGGTAAATTTTTTTCCTACCTCTGTGGAAAAGATATAAACCACCCTATCTCCTGGCATCTGAAGTTAGACTTCAGGGAGTTTCAATCCCCATATGTGGGAGACATGTTCATGCTGTAAACAAGTCAGATGTCAAAAGAACAAATGGATGACACACGGGGTGCTGGGTTAGGGTTCAACCGTCAAGTTTTGGCATTATGTGGCAATGCAAAAAGTTCCCTACTCCTACATGTCTGCACCATCCACGCAACTCCTCTGCTGAGCTGCTCCAGCACAGCTGAGGGAAGGACCTTTCAGTCCCTGGAAAATGTGATGCTCTTTATTTTTAATTCTACAAAACTGCTGGGTTGTACCAGGGCTAAATGAGCTGCAAACACAATACGAGAAAATGGTGTGATGCTGGTTTCCTCCATCAGGTCACTGAAAGTTTTCAAGAGGGCAACATTAAATTAAAAAAAAACAAAAAACAAAAAAAACAAAAAACAAACAAACAAAAAAAAAGCAACAAAACAAAAAAAAAGGTACTAAGATTTAATAGGAACACAAGTAAAAGAACCTAAAGTATATTTGTTATCAGAAGCAAAAGTGCCATGTAAATGAGAATAAAATAGTTCTTGGATTAGTTTATATACAGGAGGGAGAAAAAGCTTAAGAAGAAATGAAATCTTTTTCTTTTCAAAATTACAAGAAATAAAAAACGATAAATTTACATTAGACCAATTAGCATCAGCCTCTGTGCTATAGGGTGCTCCATGGTGACTAGAAGTCAGCATGACCACACCTACACTTGTCTACGCTTGCTGAATCCTGAGGCAGGTTGCTACGTTCCTTTCATCCAGCACCTAGCCTCTTTGTGAGCTCAGCGGTGCTGCCACAAAGCAGCTGAGATATGTGGCAGTTCACCTGGACAGAGCATAGGTAGCCTGTCCCCAGAAGACAAATGCATAACCCTTCTTCTACAGGAGGCATTTCTTTCTCTGGGAAAGAAACACACCCTTGGCCCACTCAAGTGGTGGGCTGGTGTTGGAGCTGGCTTTGGACATAATCCAAAGGAAGTCTGTTAAGACTTTAACTCAAAAGAAACATCCTTTTGGAGATCTCTGTCACTCTCAGCTCCAAGGACTTTAGGTTGCAGCTTGAAGGACTAAGGATACCTCAGGAACATTTTTCTTCATCAGATTCATGCCTGATAGGTCTGAAGAGGAATTTTCCCCTTTGGAGGCTCTGTCTGGGGAGAGTCTGAGTGGTACTTCTACAAGGTGGTGTGCAAAGAGGGGGTTTCCCACCTGTGACCACAGGAGATTACCATACTGCCTGCATAAAAAGAGTTAGTTACAACAACAGCACCTGTTGACTCTCAGGGCAGACTGCAGGGTAGAATCTGGGTGAACCAGCCAGAAGTTCACACCAGTGTCCAGGTGCTTGGGCAGTGTGGTGGTGCTGGGAGAGCACAGCACACTTCTGTGCAGCTGGCACCTGGCACCTCATCTTTGGCAGGACTTGCATTTTTTACTCATCTCCATGCATTTTTTATGCCAGCAAGCACAAGTACTGTCACTTTACTCCGAAGTCCCTTTGTTTGTAAGCTGAGGCATTTATTTCCTGGCAGAGTATCCATACCTATCCAGCAATACCCTGAGTGATCCCTGAGTGCAAGGGCCAGAGCACTCCCCATGGGCTCAAAGCAGTATGGAAAACTGGGAAAGTCAGCTCATTGAATCCGTACTTTTTTTCCAGGTTTTGTCACATATTCTGTGAATTTTGAAAGCCTACATCTCGGAAAATCCCCGAACAAGTGCTTTTCCAGCATGGGAAGAAGGAACACCTCAGGAATGTTTCTCCTGCTCAACCTAGCCATTCACTCCAATTCAAGATGTGCAGTGAAACATGAATTAGATCTTAATTTCTAACCACTGACATCACCCCAGTCACCCATAAACAGACAAGCTTTTTTGTCATTAAAGTCTGGTTCATCCATTCATCTCTTTTCAGAAAGATTCTCTAGAGAGTTGGAGGCATGAGTGCAGATGGACACATTTACACTGCACCAGTCACTTGGGACAGACCAAGGTGCAGAGCAGTGACTGAACCAGGGTATCTGTGCCCTAAATAATTCCAGGCTTAAAAATTTCAAGGGAATTGTAATTATAAATTTAAGACACATCATTTTGCAGAAGTAATTTCTCCTGAAAAACTCTGTTCAGGGTGAAGAAAGAGAAAGCAGAAAGTTTTGTTGCTTTGTTGTTTTTGGAAGTTTTATTTTTTCAGATTGCAAATTACCATTGTAAAGTTATCTCTGTCAAAGCAACATAAGTTTTTTCCAATACTAATGTACACGTAAGTCAAAACCTTAAGTCCTTACCTGGCACAATACAATATTACTGAAAGGCTGGATAAGAGGATAGGGTATATTTGCATTGTACCTTGCCTTCCTCCATAAGTAACATAAGCTACTTAACCAAAGAAACTGATAACAGGAAAATGAGGTCTTGCTTACAACGTTATGTATTTTGTCACCAGAAAGTAGTTTATCACGTAAAGATAATAACTGCACTTACAAAGCCATCTTCTCACTGAATAACAGTGAGAAACAGGAAAAGATAAGTCACACCACACCCAGAAACTTCTCTTGCAGGTGATTTTTCTCCAACCTTCAAACATTCACTTTAGTACTCCTACTTCTAGCTTAATCAAAGACCATGTGAAAAATTTAATTTAATAATTTACCCTTAAATACTCACCAGACTGTATGAGCCTGCCTTCATGCCATTCAGCATTGCAGTGCATGGGCTCCTCTCAGCAGAAGATCTCCCCAGTCCCACCTCCTCTGTTTCTCCGGGCATGAAGCAATGGGTGGGATGATATTCCACCAGGCCCCATTGCAGCTCCCTTGATACTTTGCTTGGACTCTCTCCAGAGGAATATTGATACAAAAGCATATTAAATTTCATTTGATCAATACGCAGTTGAGGGTAATGGGGGATTACTTCACCAGATGTACCCTACTTTTCCCCTGAGTACTAATTATGCATATTCTTCCCCACCTCTTCTCAGTAACACACACGGGAGACTAGCCACTGGTGATGGCTTATCTGCACAGATTTCAAGTGGTTTGTCATCACAAGACAGGTTTTAGTAGATTGTACCGCTTTTTGGTAGACTGAGTGGTTTATTCTGATTTCTGCCACTTTGCGTTATTTTTGTCTAAAGTCTAGGATTTCCACAGATGAATGCTTTAAAAATAAATCCTGCAAAATTTAGATGGTATCCTTCCTCCTTAAAACCTTTCTACTGAAAATCTAAGTTGGAAGTATATAATGGTTCCTGCAACCTCTTCCTTTCCCATGTGAAAGCAGTTCTAGTTCCTCAGACACTTTATCTAGGTACTTTTCACACTTCTGTGTACCTTAGGTGAAAAAACTCATGCATAAGTCTCAGTTAATCTTTATTTCAGTTCATGATGAGCTGTTTTAGACACACACTTATCTCCAGCCACATCTCTCCAAGCAACATGAAAATACTGCTGTATTTTTTCAAAATGTCACAGGTACTTTCGTATATTGCAAAAGTGATTGTGGCCAGAAGATGTCAGATGGGAAGCAGGCCTTTGACTGGAGCAGCACATCCTGCACACTCATCTGATGTCCTCGGATGATGCTTTCAGTTCCCACTGCTCCACTGTCATCCAGGGGCTGGTGGACCTCCAGAGCTTTGCTGTGTGCATGGTCTCCTGTCTGCTCTCCACGTCTCCGTGACGGTGCTTTCCCATGGCAGAGGCTGGCTGTGCTCCAACCACTGAGCCGGCTCAGGCATCAGGGCACTGCCCGTGGTCGGCACAGCTGCTGTCGTGCAGTGAGAGTTGTCACACTGGCAGCTAAAATAAGTTTCCTAGTGGGTAGATTCTTCTTCCTAGTTCCTCTTTTAGCCTTTTTAAATTTTTTTTTTTTGTCTCCCCCATGCTTGTCACAGCCTTCTTCTGCCTGCCTGGCCAGCAGCTGGCCTGCCTGCTTGCCGCATTTCATCTTTCCCTCTGCCAGTGAGCACTTTGCCCTGTGACCAGCCAGCCCTGTCCCAAACACGCCGGCTTCCCAGCGCCAATCCTTGCTGGAGCACCCCGCGCTCCACAGCCGCTCTGGGAAGCCCGCAGCACTTCACAGTGCCTGCCTGTCTCTGCTCCATCTCAGTGCCTCTCTCCCTCTTTAAGAAGGTGTGGCATCAAAAGGGAAGCAGCGTTTGCCTTTGTTCTAGGAGGTTATTTAAGGCTGCCTGTTGCATATTTAAAAAATGTTTCCACCAAGTGATTAGCAGCCTACCCAGCTGTATTTTTTTTCACCGTGTACCTGGGAACACTCCCAACCTTTTGCTTTGTGCTGAGCTATTTGCACTTTCCCCCTGCAGCGCTTTTTAGTGGAAAGGGCCGAAGGCATGCTCCCATTCTGGGAAGAGCCATGCAAAGGCCCCCGGAACAGCTGGCCCCAGATGAGCTGCATGCAGTCCTTCACCCCAGTGCGACAGACAGAAGGGGCTCCATCTCAGCTGGGCAGGGCAGGGCTGGCTTTCAACTGTCCCACTGCATTGGCTGTGTACCAGAGAATGTGATGTGAGTGTGCAACTTCACCTTGTCCCTTGCTAGCCAGAACAACCAGAACGACAACCGCTCTGGCACAAGATGAAGTTTTATTTCTAATTATAACAAAACCAGGGAACTTTGTTACATAATGGGCAATTAAAGAAGTAATTCTCTAGACTTCTAATAGAAACAATCTAGTCGTCTGTAATCCTCTACAGACATTTTCTATACCTACCTTTTCTGAGGCATCTCCTCCCCAGAGGCAGGCAGGTGCCCTCTCTCCCTCTTCACTCAGACTGTGCAGCATGCTTGCACATGCCCCATGGAGCCAGCAGCCCACACGCGTCCTTCAAGAGCCGCTGTGTTCTGCTTACATGGTCAAGGCTAAAAATGGCACGAGACCTTGGGAGAATTATTCCCTTAAGAACCACTTCCTGACATTTAACTATATCTTTCTATATTTGTTTGTTCTGGGTTTTTTTGGCTTGAGAAGTATCATAGCTACTATTTGTCAATGTTTCCTCCCTCTTCAATAATGTTCTCCATGTCTTTCCAGTGTCTGTTGAAAGCAGAGGAAAATAACAGAGGTTTCATTAGCCCTCACACATTATTGAGTTCAGTAAAATATTCACATACCACAGCAATGAGCAAGATACAGCAATGGGGGCTACAGCTTGATCCTCAGAGCTTCATGAGAAATTGTACCCATGTTTCTTTCTAAAAGCTAAAAAAAAAGAGGGATGATGCACTCTATGAGAAACAGGTAAACAAACCGCACTTCCCTAAGCACTCAATTTATGGACTGCACTGTAGTCATCTTGAAGGAGGCAGACAGTCAGCAACAGCATTCCTAGTGAGCAGACTCCAGTTCAAACCCATCACTCTGAGGGCCAGGTTACCAGCACAGCAGAGGAAGGCACATTTACCTAAGCATACTCATTCATTGATTAAAACAGCAAAAGGAGAAGACCAGAGAGAAATCTCTTCTTAAATGTAATGCAAATTTCAGTGTTGAGACTGGAAGTGACCCAAAGAGCCTCTAATACTGTTATCGTCCCAAGGGGCATCACAAGTCAGGCAAGATGCTGCTTGTCAACACACTTCAGTTCTTCCCTACAGAAGGCCCTAGAGAAGCCCACAGCTACACTCTGCCTCTCTGCCTGCAGTTTTACAACTTGAAATCCTTTTCCTTAGGAAAGTGTCACCTTCACCCACTTCCAGAAAACCATACAGAACTGACCTGGTTTTACTTGCAGCTTGAAGTTCTTACATTGCCATCCTTAAAATCTAGTTTGAAGAAGCAAGCCAGTGCCTGGGTTAAGACCACAAGCTTTCCAAAAAAGCTTCCTCTTCACTTCAAACCTTGATTGTTGGTGGAACAATTCAATACCAAAGATAGCAAATGCTTAAAACTACAGATACAGAGCAGCCAGGGGTATTGTGTGTGGTTGAATAAGGGGAAGTACTTGACCTCGTGGCACCCTTAGTTCCAGATGAGCAGTCCTGAGTCTTTTGAATCAATATCTGACAGCTTGTTTTTTCGTCAGTGCTCATCCTTGAGGTTATGTGTCATATTTTTAACTAAATAATAATAACTTCATATAAACATTTGGTGATGGGTATTGATGACAGCTCCTAAAGGAATGCAGAACAAGCAGCACAGTACAGCTGCTGCAGCCCCTTTAACTTTAAGCCACAGAGAGAAAGAAGGAAAAAGTGAACAAAGTATTCATTTTAGGGAGAGAGGAAATAAGCACTGGAGTTCAGTTTCTAAGGAATATAGCATTTAGATGAATCCTATCTGGAGGCCTGTCTGTAAATAAGATGCTTTTGTGATTTTGGGAGAATGAGTGGCAGTTCTTAAGTCTCCCACCATTTTCCTGTATAACCTAGACAAGTCATTTAACCTGTCAATACTTCAGTTGTCGGTGTTTTTAAAATAGCATTCTTAGCAACACTGCTCTGCATAGCAATTTCATTCAGGTGTTTGAGATATTCTATAAAAATTTATATTATATACTCACACCCCATCCCATCTTCTAGTGAAGGTGCAGGTGCAGCAAACAAAAGCCACTCTCACCTCTTGAAGGTACAATGTTTCTGTAAGAGGAGATGGCCAGAACCAGACTCATAGCTGACAAGCACTAAAGGAAGGCTCATAATCACAACTCACTTTCTATTTGGCATCAAAATGGGCAGTTTCATCTAGGACTGACTAAACAGAGATGCAAGATTAGCTTGACAGCCTGTTAAGAAATCCATCATTTCCTCATTTTAGAAGGTTGCAAGTATGTGTTTTCTCCAAATTTGCATGAGTCTTGCTCCTGTTATTAGAAACAACAGACAGAACTTGGGACACTTACTGGCAATTGACAGAAATGGACAAAAAGTTAATAAATAAATCACCACTTAGCGTAAGAAAAGTCTCTAGAGTATGATTGTGTAACATTTTATTTGCATACCTTGAAATGTATTGATTTATATTGTCATGACATTGGTAAATAAATGTTTGAAAGAGTTTTTCACATTTTAAATTAAGTTTTGTAAATAAACTTGTAGTTGCCAGTTTACATTATATACCCTGGAAAAAGAGCATCTTTTTTTTGACTGAAAAACTCAGATGAAGGTAATACTTCTATTAAACTACTTGAGCCTCAGATAAATCTCATTGCAGACACTTTCAGCTGGTCTCAGTAGTTCTATTTTGAATATTGTAGCTAGTAATGTAGATTCAAATCTCACTGCAGAGAAAAGGTATAGAAGAAACACTATTGTCTTCATCATTGAATTTGTGACAAGATTTTGAAGACAATTGTCATGGTCAACAAGATACACCAATCCCTGTCTGTGGGTCAGTTATTTCAGTAGCTATTGCCTGGCCTGCCTGCCATTCTCCATCTGTTTCTTCTTAGCCCTGGCAGTGCACATCTGAGTTCCCACCCAGGAACTTAGCCCTGCTGGGCAGAGAAGGTTTGTGGTCCACATTATCCTTCCCAACATCCCCAGAGATTAACCCAGTGCTGTACTGACTGCTTACATTTCACAGTTTTATGTCAAGAAATAGGAACCTAATACGAAGATTTTATCAGACACAGACACAGAAGCAAAAATTTCGTATCGCTGGGCGCTCATCTTAATGCTTGGCAGCTGGGATGCAGCATTGCTTCAGGTCAGACAGAACTGGCTTGAATTTTGACTCCTTTCCTAAGATGAATCCACAATTTTCCCATTTTAAATGTGCAAGGAACTGTTATAGACTTTCTATTAAAAAAAATCTTCTTTTTCTAATCTGTGTAGAAATAAAACAGCTGTTTTACAGGAAAAAATGTCCTTAAAACAAGTAATTTATTTGCCTGACCAAGAATCAGAAAGGTCAAGGAATCATAGATGGAAAAACTTGCCATACTGAAGTCAATGACAGATTTTCCTCTTGTCTGTTTGTGAGCCCAGGTTTCCATATTCTGCTTGTGAAATCAGCCCGGGTATCATAACAGCTCTAAAAAGAAGTAGTCAGGAAGAAAATGCATAAGAAAAGTAAACTGTATCTGAAGTGGTTGAAAGAAACCTGACATGGCACTTCAGAATTAAAAAGAAGCAATGCTATCAAAGCAATATTTGCAATATTATGTCAGTTCTGCCAAAATATTATTTCACAGGAAGTGAGAAACCCATGACATAATCAGGTGATCTGCGTAAAATTCTCATTTAAAACAAATAACGCTGAAACTACAGATTTTTTTTAAAGTATAATTTCTGTGTGAATCTGAGCTAGAGTAATTGTAGGCCTAGATTTCTTCTGCTGAATTTTTATTGCTTATCTGGAGTTCTTGGATGACAAGTTCAATATTCAGGTTTCAAAAATTTCAAAATAGGTTGTGAAAGAAATTCTTCAGCCCCTCTTAGTGATTTTTCTTTCTCTAAGATTTTTAACATGAGAATTTGATTTTAAAATTGTAATAGAAACAAGCCAATGATTAATATGCAATGTTTCTTGCTCTGTATGTCCTATTTCCCTTATGGAATGGATCAACATTTTCAAATAGGGCAGCATACCACTTCTGCACACCCTCTCAGAGGCACTGAAGAAATTCCAGATCTGCCCAGGCTGCTCCCATGGCTGCAAAAAATGTGTGAGCTCTTTTCAGTGCAGCCAAGGGCAGCTCCTTCACAGCTGATAATTGACAGAAGATTCAAGACCAAGAAGACACACTAGGTATTACTTTTCCATGATTTCTAGAGGGTGTAAAGACTAAGGAGGAGGCAAAAATGAGGGAGAAGCAGCAGAGGGAACACGAGGGTCAGAGAAAGGGGGAAGAGGTGAAATATTGGAGCTCCATATGGGAGCTCATGCTCATGGAGGATGCACATTAGCACACAGGAATATTCCTGAAGGGCTGCAGCTTGTAGAGAGCCCACATCAGAGCAGATTTTTCCTGACAGCACCTGCAGTTCTATGGAGCAGAGGAAGTGTGAGGAGGAAGGATTAGCCGAGAGAAACTATCCATATTGATCATATCCACCCTCGCCATTCTACACCATTTGGAGAGGATAGAAGAGTCTGGACTGAGGGCGTTAAGTTCAGACTCGAGAAGTGGAGAGGAAGGGTGTTGTTTTAATGTTCTTCTTTTTGTTTTCACTGTTTTAGTTGGCAATAAACTATGCTGATTTTCCCTTAAGTAGTCTGTTTTGCCCATAACAGCAATTGGCAAGAACTATCCTTATTTTTATCCTGGCCCATGATCTTTCTCATCCTATTTTCTCTCTGCATCCTACAGGAGAAGGAGGGGAGGGAGGAGGGAGTTAGCAGCTGGGTGGGTATTTGGATGTTAGCAAAGGTTAACCCACCACAGCCTTCTTTTGGCATCCAAGGACTTCTCCTTTGTATGAAGGGGCAGAGATGTCATACTTTTTCGTTACCCTTCCTCTGCCACCCAGAAGCATGGTTGGCACAGCCACTGACAGAGCAGTGCTCCATATCTGGGATTTCTAGCAGCATCTCAAACTGAGTCAGGGGCATCTCCCCATATTTCTGGCAGGAAATGTCATCCTTGGCCTCCGTTAAAATCATGCTGGGTCTAGCACTAGGGGACAGCTCAGGACCTACATGCTCAAGCTCCACACTATCCAAGCTGTCCTGCTCAAGCTGGTTTTGTGAAGAGTTTCATCAGGGTGGGTTGTCCTGCCTCTTTGGCCTGTCCACATTAATTTTACCAAGAAAAGGCTAAATGATTTTATAAAAATTATACTGCATCTTTAATGCAGGCTATAGTAGAATAAGAAGGCACGTGTGGCCTTTTGTTGCTGAACACAGCCATCTAGTGGCTACTTCTTGTTTAGTTTTCAAAAGAGAGCTGCGCTAACGGAAGACTAAGAGAATGACAGGGCATAAGCCAGAAAATTTCCTTCCTCGTACCTCACACAGAATTACCCTGGCAGCCTTGGCCCCCTTGGCCACTTGGCCATCTCAACTTGTGGTTATTGCCAGACTTTCTAAAAAAGAAAGCCATAGTAAGGTCGGGGCACTGAATGCCCATCAATTCCAAATGGGTAATGTCTGATAGAAATGGCAACAGTCCTATTACTCTTTGTATTAATTGAGTATTTATGTGAATACACAGCTACAAAAATCCCATACACAAACACTTAGCATCCTGGTGTACTTTTGATCCTTTTCTTTTACACATAATGGGTTCATTTCCTAAATAAAATTGCTACTTATTTTCTAAAAAATCCTAGGCTATTTTAGTATTTCCATTTTGGTTCAGAGCAAGAGTCTTAAAGAAATGCACAAAAACTGAAATAAAAAAGAACACAATTATTTAACAGCTTTGTTTCATATAAATTGCTTCACACATCCTAAACAGGCCATGTGGGCACACTTACTGTTCAGCTAATAGTCAAATCATGAAATAATAAAAAGGAGCTGCAGAAGAAACTGCAGAAATGTCTGACAACAATCAGATCATGCCCACGCACCATGCAGAGGATGGCAGTGTGAGGAATGGGTGTATTTCAGCCAGACAAAAGCTGTGTCACATGCCCGGCCTTAGGTCCCCCAGTGTTCCACTGCCTGTGTGCTGGAGGAGCTATTAGGGGCCTCACAAATCTGTAGCACCCCAGAGCAATGGTGAAAGGAGGCAGGACTCCCCACCCCATCTCTTAATACTGTTTGCTTTAACCATGGAGATGCACTGCAGTCTAGATCTTAAAGTGTCAAAAATAAAATTAAACAGAATAACCTTTAGCAGCTATGTGTATATTCTCATGCCAGTGCAGTTTGCTCTCCCTTGGCAATCTGTCTAGAGAAGCAAATCAGCATTTTAATATGAATGCATACTAATGAGCCAAATCCTTTTTTAGCAGATTATAGACACATGATACAGCCCATTCAGGCACGTTATTAACATAGGAGAATATATGGATTTATGCTTGATGATTTATATATATGGATTATATGGTTTGTGAGAATAATGTAAAAATCTAGGATCAGAGGAAGCATTCCAGTTCCCTGGTTTAACCTCCTGTATCACATCAGCCATTTGTTTCACTGTCAGCCTTTTATTTGATTGCAAATGAGCATGAGTATTATTCCTGCAATGGGAAATAAACAGTTACAAATTGTAGTGAGTGGAGAATATCCTACAATCCTAAGAACATAGTACAATGTGATCTTCACATCAAGATTTTCAATGAGAAGGGCTCAGGGCCTTCCTGTTGAATGTTCTTTTAATTTTGTACTACTTAGTGCCACTGAGCTTTCAAACATTATAGGGCTGGCTGGGCACTGACCCCACAGGTCTCCGTTTGTGTGCTCAGCTCCTAAAAAAGCTACAGCCCAAAGCAGTGAGAGGGGTCGCAGCCCACAGCTCTTCTGAGGACAAGGTTCAGCTGCAGTGGGCTCTTCACCCGCAGCCAGACCATGGCATCTTCCTCATCTTGGCGAGAAGTCACCAATCCACGTGCCTGTCCCCATCTGGGGAAGGCCTAGCTTTAATTCCAAGGTACTTCTGGCACTCCGTCCCAAGTTTCATATGTGGCAATCGATGGGACAAGGCAGTTTCCTGGCTGCTGCTAATCCCTTCTTTTGGGCAGATGAGGGCAGCGAAGCCGGGGTCGCCGTTCGGGAGCCCGGCAGCTGCCAGAAGGAGCGGCTCCGCCCGCGGTGTGGGAGCTGCTGCTGCCCGGCCCGGCGCGGCCCTTCGTGCCGCTTAACCCTGCACAGGGAGCGAAAAGCTCTGCCCGCTCCCCCCCGGCCGTGGCAAAGGCACAGCCTCGGACCACTCTTCAAAGGCCGACTGCCCAAAGCGGAAAGGCATCTGTCGCCCTTGGTTCCGCCTTTGCCTTGGTGCTGAAGCCGGCCCTGCTGGTGAGGCCCGGCCCTGCCTTGCCGTGTCGTATCCGGCCCTGCCCGGCCCTGCCTCTCCCTGCCCGGCCCTGCCTCTCCCTGCCCGGCGGTGCCGGTGCCGGTGCCGGTGCCGGCAGGGGGCGGGCGCGGGCGGGAAGGGGCGGCGGAAGAGCAGCGAGCCGGCAGCGGCAGCAGCGGCCCAGGAACGGCTCCATGCGGCACTGAGTGCCTGCTGGAAAACCGTCCTCTGGCAGAGATAGGCAGGCACTGCCCTCTCTCTGCCTCATCTCCTTTCCCCTCCTCTCCGTCTCCTCCTCCTTCTTCCCCTCCTTCTCTGCTCCTTCCCTGTGCCACTAAGGCATTTTCTGACAGGCTTTTTCCAGCCCTCCTTTCTGCAGCTTTCTTGCGTCCGGCTGTAAATGTCTGCCGACTCTCCTAGCACTGGCCAAAGGAAATATTAGTTAGTCATCTAAAAAGAAGCAGGTATGGAGCAGCAGTAATTCCAGAGGGACCTTACACGCTCTATACGCGAATCTCATGAGGTTCAGCAAGACCAAGTGCTTGTGGCTCAGGGCAGTCCTAAGCGCAAGCACAGATTGGGTGAAAAATGTGTTGAGGGCAGCCCTGAGGAGGATTTGGGGGCTGAAAAGCTTGATATGACCTGGCAATGTGCACTTGCAGCCCAGAAAGCCAAACAAGTTGTGGACTGTGTCAAATCAGCATGGCCAGCAAGGCCAGAGAGGGGATTCTTCACCTCTACTCCCCTCCCCACCTGGAGTACTGCATCCAACTCTGGAGCCCCCCACATTAGAAGGTCATGGACCTGTTAGAGTGAGTTCAGAGAAAGGCTACAAATATCAGAGGAATGGGGCCTCTCCTCTGTGAAGACAGAGTAAGAGAGTTCAGATTGTTCAGCCAAGAGAAGAAAGAGAAGGCTCTGGAGAGATCTTACAGCATCCTTCCAGTACCTAAAGAGGATGTACAGTAGAGCTAGAGAGGGATTCTTTACAAGGGCAAGGGGAATGGCTTCAAACTGAAAGTAGGTTTAGGTTAGATATAAGGAAGAAATTCTTTACTTTGGGGGTGGTGAGGCACAGGCACAGTTTGCCCAGAGTTGTGGATGGCCCATCCCTGAAAGTGTTTAAGGCCATGTTGGATGGGGCTTTGAGCCATCTGGTGTAGTGGAAAGTGTCCCTGCCCATATTGGATGGGTGGTTGGAACTGAATGATCTTTAAGGTCCCTTCCAATCCAAACCATTCTGTGATCTTACATTAAAAAAAAAAGTATGTCATGGCAAGTCTCCCCATAGTATCGCTTATAATTCAGCAACTCTTTCCACAAAAGCTGAAGGTGGCACTTGCTGCAGTCTGTGACACCTTCAAAGAGCAGCTCACCACTTAAGTGCCTCACTGTGATGGCTTGGAGTCACTGTGGGCTTGACACTATCACATAAGTTCACAACCCTTCAGTATATTTATGCCTGCAGTTTGCTCATAAATATTCTCTGCACTTTTGTATCAGAACTAACATCAAGGACTCTGAGCTGGGAGTCTGAAGTAATTATTTCTGTAACAAATATAATAATCAGAATTAAGTCTGTGAAGGACACTGTCCTAAAGCAGACAAGGCCTTGAGTGGGAAAAGTGATCCAAATTAATTTGGTGAATGACTGATTTAATCATATTAGGAAGATCACAGCTTTTCGTGCAGCATAAGCCCTTAGGGTCACCATCATATATTACTTCAAGCAAAGGAAATAATCTGGTTTTTTTTGTCAAATTCCAATCTGGGTTACTTCATCTAATATACTGGAAGTTCCCCTTCAGGTTCAGCTACCCTTGTTGCTTCTAATGCAGCATGTAGGTACTTTCCCACTTCTCCCACTGCTGTGGTATGCTGTAAATCAGCTCCTTTTGAACCTCAGGTGTGGAGGGATGAGAAATAAATTCCTGTACAAATTGGTGAAACTGCATTCTCTTTGAAGGACAGTGGATACAGTGGACACACTTCTGTAAATCTTTTCCAAAGAGATGTGCAAGTACCAAATTAATCCCCAGTGCCAAATCCAGGCCACCTTGTTCCTTTCCCACGTCTGGCCTAACTCCAGAGTTAGGGCAGTGGAGTGTGACTGGCAGAAAAGTGAGATGAGGAAACAGTATTTCAGCGTGGAGTTGCAACTCTTTGTACGAATCTGTTTGATCTTGTTCTCCCTCCTGCACAGGGGTGAGGCAGCATGCTGTGAATATGGCTCCAACAAAGGGAGGCAGAAACTAATCTCAAATCACTGAGCCACTTTATCTTTTCTTCAACCTGTGAACATGCCTAACCAATTTGAGGAGACATCAGCTTCCACCAAGGATATAATCATGGGTGATTGCCTCAGTGCAGAGGAACTTAAGAGTTGGAGAGCTGTACATGATTTCTGCTTTCTGTGCATGCAGCAAGGCAGGACAGGCAGATTGACAGGTGCTTTCTGTCTGAAACCACCCTAGTTTGGGTGGAGCAGGCTTCGCAAGGCTTCAGTTGGCAGACTCACTCTGTCACAAAGCCAGTGGAAGCAAATTAAGCTGCCTGGAGTTGCTACAAATAGATATTAATCTCTGCCTCAATTATGATTAACTCCTTAATGCCATGCTGCCTTACCAAACAATTTGTTAATCAGCAGTAAACACGGGTCTCTAACTCACTGCCCCTCCTGCAAGCACGCAAGCAGTGACTCTTCTTCCCAAGTCAATGGCTTTTGTTGCCATTGGGACTTGACAGAAATGGTACCACCTCCTTGCCCCAGGACTAGCACAGAGCTCCAGTCAGAGGCAGTAGCTGAAGAAACCTGCTCCAGGAGAAAGGATGTATCCACAACAGAGATGGAGATCTCCCTCATGGTTCTTAAAGTGCTTTTAGAATAAAGGCAGTGCCTGACGGTGTTTGCTCATGCTTCTTTTATGCCTTTGGGAGGCCTGAAGCTGATTCCCAAGCAACAGATAATCAAAATGGGGTTATGACATGGTTAAGATTTTCAGTACCTGGACAGGAGCCAGAATGTGTCTATACAAGCTGAAATTGCATCATTAGACGTGGTTAATGTTGTTCCTACATTGGTTGGAAAGGAATCACTTAGGTAACTACTTTATCCCTAACTCAGGGAGCAGAACACGTTAAGTGATTTTATTATGTATTCTGAAATTTTGCAACCTTTTGGTATGCTTATTCCTGCAGTTTACTTATAAGTATTCTCCTCTCTCTCTTCAATTTTGGGCAGAAAGATGGAAATATTAAAAAGACATAGGTAATAAATTGTGCACTGTCAGAATGAAGCACATGCGTTCAGATTAACAAACCCCTGTTCAGCTGCTCTCTGTTCCTCTTTCTAAATACTGTAAGTATCTTGTTTTTTGACAGGCTCCAGCAGGTAGAGCTGTCACAATGCCCAGGGAGCCTGAGGTTCAGCTGTCTCCCACAAAATACATGGCCATAGCACTTTCTCTCATGCTGAGTCTCATGGCTTCACATCCCAATGGTCTGCAGAGGTGGCACAATTATTCTTCAGCACAGTGATGAAGATCCTCGTGTGGCAGAGAAGGGAGAGAACGAGGAAACTGAATTATTGCCACCCTTGTCCATGAACATGAATATATGTGTATAATCATGTTTTTGTACCAGTTCTTAAATAGATAACCAGCACTTAGAGAAAAGACAGAACCTTAGACAAAATCCCTAAGACATGCAAGGCATGCTAATCTCTGAGACCAGGGCACATACCTTCTATCTCTTGCTTTACTGTTTTACTTACCTTTATTCTTCCTCAGCGTCCCCCACCTCAGGAGGGAACGTGAGTGCCACCTGGCAGAGAGATGCCATGTTTAAAACCACCCCACACCTTGTCCTAGCACAACATGCCCATGTAAAAAGTTGTTCTCCCTCTCTTTTACAAGCTTCCTTTAACTACTGGAAAGCCCCAGTGAGGTGTCCCTGGAGCCTTTTCCAGGCTGAACAACCCCAGCTCATTCAGCCTTTCCTCCAAGGAGAGGTGCTCCAGCCTTCTGATCTCCTTCATGGCCCTTCTCTAGACCTGCTCAAACAGATTTATGTGAAACCACTCTATGATTCTGTGATTTTTTTACTTCTGTTATTTCACCTTAGTGACACTGAACTGCATAAACCACGTTTCTTCCTCTGATAAACAGAGCAGACAGCACCCCTATTGAGCATGACTTCCTCAGCACCTAATGCAACCTTCTCATTTGCAGCGCTCTTCGTGTGTTTATACCCTTACAGGTCATTCTCCCTCACACACCAACACACAACAGTTTCTGCATCAGCAAGTCTGGAAAATTGAATCCTCCCTTCTCTAATCTGCTGAATAAAAGTGGATTGTAGAATGGCTCTGTAACTTCCCTTACCTGCAAGAGCTTAATAGTTCTGAATGTGCAAACACTGTCATTTTAATGTGACATGAAAAACAGAAACAATGTTCTCATCTGTTGCAAATGTGTGAATCTTTTAAACAATGTGAACAGTGCCCTCCAAGTGACACATGATGACAAGACTTAGCCAGTCCATTAAATGATTCACTGTCAACCACTTAAGACCAGAATTGAAAAACTGAGCCTTGGTTTCAGCCTGAAGGCCTAGTATTTTTGAGCAGGATCCTACACTGAACAATGTGTCAGAATGTGTGGATAAGGAGATTTCTGTATGTTTGTCCACCTAAACAGTTAATTGACTATATCACAGATCTGTGTGTTGGTCTGCTTCTGGCTTGAATCAACTGAGGTTTTGCTGTGTGCTTGAGTGTGGACAACATGAGACCAAATTTAGACATATTACTCACAACAGCTCTGTTTGCAGGTTTTAGGCCTCTACGAACTTTCAGCCTTCTTGATCCCATTCAAAAACACTCAGGTCACAGGACCTGCAACCTGGGCACTGACAACAAAAGCCATCTGCTGCCAAAGGAGGCAGAGAAGCTGCTCTGTCACTACAACATTTCCATCATCCTTTCCTATACGGGGGAAGAATTGATTTTGTTTACACACAAGGAAGTAATTCCATCTTATAGAACAATGAAATCTGAACTGTTTACCATATTTACTCCTAAATTTCAAACTCATCATACCACTGAGTCTTCTACATTTCTTATTAAAAAGTCAGTGTAAGCCAGTGTAAGAGCAGGTGAATGGAATATTTAGAGCTTACAAGACAGTTAAAATGCAGATGGCCCTAATATTTTATAGAAATGGTCCAAAATTGTAGCAGTGTAGGCTGGCTTCTCAAAGGATCTGAAGGGAACTGGGAGCCCAATTGTCTTAAAAATTGATAAGAATGGGAAGCATTTGCAAATCTCTGTTTAAAAATCCATGTTTTCTCTCTTATTTTCAATTAAATATTTTCTTCTGTTATGTCAACTCATAAATTATGATCAGCTCTAAAATAAATAAATGAACAAGAGACATCCAAATGTCTGTGACACTGAATTTCAGCCTTATTCATGTGAAATGGTGTGCCCTTCTTTCAAATTCTTGATCCAACACTGCTTCAGTTTAATGCCAAAAGGACATAATACAGTTCAATAATAACTGACTGCTGGAACCTTCTAGGAATTTTTCCAGATTTCCAACTAAATTTTTAAATGATGGGGCTGAGAGTCTTGAAAGGCTCCCTAAGACCATCAGACCACCTGCACTAATGTTTACAGCCCCTCTTTCCAAAAATCAGCACACCTTTATAGCCACAAGGTTTAATTGGCCATGTCCACTCAGGAAACAAACTGAGAGCAGATGCTTATAGTTTGCCAGATAATCCCTGCCAGAGATTACAGACTCCTTACTACAAAAACTACTTCTCTAAAAATGAGATAGAAATGGGCCAGTATAGCCACTAATATTAGAGAAAGCTAAGGTTGCTTTCCAAAACACTGAGGAAAATATAAATTCAGAAGTCAGCCTTTCACCTCCTCAAAAACTAAGTTGTGATCCTTGACGGAGTTTTACATGGGATGAAACACCAATCAATTTTAAAGCTGTTATAGCTTTACATAACAAATTATTATTTTTCCTACACAACAACTAACTTCTTATTTGCAAAATGTTGTTACAAGGGCAAAGTCCTCCCTGTTCGCCACAGATATGGAAAGGCTCAAGCTGGTCTTGTGGTTTGAGCAAGCAAATCGAGACATAAAACAAAAAACAAACCAAACCAAAAATGAGCAAAATGCCCAAAGAAGATCATTGATACCTCCAAGCTTACTTTAAAAGCTACTATTCTAGTTGTTGTACTCAAACTGGAAAGGAGATTGCTTCTTCCAGACCAGTTTCAAAAGGGTAAAATCCTTAAGGTTCTTGTGAGATGTTTTTAGGAGAGCCATTGCAAATCCTAGAACTTTTCCTGGTACAAAAGAATTTATAAATACTAATCCATTGTGCCTTCTGATTAAGACCCACACCCATGCACAACTAATTATTGTTTACCTGGATTTGTTTAAGATAAATTTCAAAGAATATGGTAAGCTGTAGCTGAACTTGCAAGTCTTCCTAGTGAAAAGTGCTTCTAAACCCTGTCTTTGGACTATTTTTTTCTATAAAAGAAAAATCAGCACAGAGTGGAAGAGGTCTGTTGGTAGTCTGTTACAGCTGCAGAAGGCTGGCTTGTAGGTCTTTCTAGTAAAAGTTTGCACCTGAAGGTTGCTCATACTGCTGTCAGTGGTAGCAGGGCCAGTAAATATTGGTAGCCTTTCTGAATGCCGCAGTTCATTCTTTCTCTTATGTGCACTGTAATACTAACTGTATTGTCCCTGGCAGGGGGTCTGAGTGGGTTTTGAGGGATGCAGAATGAATGGGAAATTCTATCTGTAAGATTGGTTAAGCTCAATGGGGAGTAAAGCAAAGAACCCAAGTAAAGAGCTCCTGTGCTGTGTCTGTGGCTGCAGGATAAATTTCAGATACATTATGGAGCTCTGGCTGCAGAAAGCAGGATCATATCATCTATGGAGAAGGAGATTTTAATGAACCATTGAGTTGCCATCCATAAAGTGTAGTCAGAGGGGATTTTGCAATTCACTTTCCCTGGGAAGAGGCCTGGGAGAAGCTGCAGGGGCCACAAATCATCAGAATCATTTACCTGCTAACCCACAGGAGTTAGCACTTCTGTGCTTCCTGGCAGCCTGGTTGAAGTAGGCTTCATCAGGTGCTGGGGAACACTGTAGAGATGGCTATTCCGGAATCCAGCAATGTCACTGGCTGTCAGGGATACAAGCCTAGAAATTCAAGCAAGAAGGTTTCAGTTCTTTGCTTTGCCCCATAGAGCTCAGCCTTTTCATCTCTTAGATAAAAAATGTATTCCTGTCTCAGGGCTTATGACTTTAGACAACAGAGGACAAGTGGTTTGTTAAAATTTTCACAGTGAAGGCACTGAAACCAAATCCTTTCAGTTTTTCCTTTGTTTTACAGGCCGTCTTGTGCCCAAGGTCTGCTGGAGGCTAACAACTGAGCCCCTTTGCTGCAGAATAAATGGAGACTTGTCCCTCCTTCCTGGAAATTCCTGATCCTCAGAGTGTCACCCCCAGCTTGTCCCAGGAGAAGAAATCCTGGGCTTGTGTGGGTCTTCTCTGGGTCAAGAGGTCTCAGCAAAGCATTGGATTGTAAGGCTCAGATCTCTATGAGAACTCAGTCTCAAGCTGATCCCAACTCAGCACTGTGGGAAAAAATCTGTAGTCTGAGCAGCATGGTGACCAGGTGTCAGATAATCTAGGGATTAGAACAAGCAAAGAAGGTTTACTTGGTTTTGTTGTGGTTTATTTTGTCCTACTAATTCTTCGAAAGAATAAACATTTAAAAAGTTGAAAAAGTGACCTCACTATAAAGGCTGAGTTTGGCAGAACTCACATTTTACTCATTAATAAATAACATTATTTGTTATCTCATGCAAGAGGCAAGACTGTAGTGGTAAGTCCCTTGCAGCCTTGAAATCTGAGATCACTAACATTGATACATGATTTAAGAGAAAATGAGACAGACACATAGATTGGTTAACCTCTCTCAGGTATCTATGCCAAAGTTGCTCAATCAGGGCTCACCCCCTCAGGGGAGATGATTTCCCTCAGACTTTGATGACTAGAAAATTATTGACTGTCAAAGGAGGCTGCACTGCACCTAAATTTTTATTTCAGATCTATGTCAAAGGTCTCTTCCTAACTTTCCTTGTTTTCATGTTTCCTCACACTTGTTTCACGTGAAATGCACCCAGCTGACAGTGGTGGTGGAAGACACAATCCTGCCTTTGCTTACCAGCAGGTACAGCATAAGAAGCAATGATGTGATCTTCCCCAACACTGCTTTGGTAGTGTGCTCCAGCTCCTGATTTATGAAAGGAAAAAGGTAGAAAGGTTGCTTCAGCTCAGTCAAGTCCCTCCTCCTTCCTGATAGTGACAATTAACTGCATTTTTGTTTTTGAGAAATGTGGAAAAACTTTGGATCTCTGCATCAAAAGAGAATTTTTCTTAGAATGATAGAGTGCCCAAACCAAATACAGATCTGTTGTACTCAACATATGACTTGGAATAATAATACAGACAAAAGGTCTTGGTTTTGCTTTGTTAGTCTGGATTATCTGTTATAAATACTGATAAAGCCAGAAGACCCCAAGCTCCTGTAGATAATTTACATGTCCACTTGAAAATATCTTGACTGTTTATGTACTCTGGTATCTATCTTTTTGTTCCCTCCAGGGTGCAATGGATTTTTGCTTTGAAACCAGAAAAAACATTAATGGAGAATGAGCTGCATATGTGGGCTACAAAGAATTGCTTTATATTGTCGCTTTATGGAAGTATTTCTAAAGGAGGTCTCTGGGGTTTTGAAGGAAGCAGATAAAGAATTAAGTGTAGTTTGAAAAATATAATCACATTCATATATTCCTGAAGAAGGGCTTGCCAAAGACCTTGATGAAAGCCTGGTAGGGCCCAGCTAGAGAAGCTTTCAGAGATGCACTTCATAATGCTATGAAAGGGGTTCTCTTCTGGGTCCAGTGGTAGTAGAAAAAGTGATTCTCAGCTACTTTTTCTTTCACAGCTCACCTGTTAACATCACAATTGCAGAAGCATTTTCTAATTCATGTCATTGTAAATCAACAAAGCTAATTCAGAGGAAATTAAATCAGAGGAAATTAAAGACTTGGTGGGAAAAAAGCTTGAAATATTTCAACTGACTGTGAAACAAGGTAGCAAACATTAAGACAAGTCACTCTGCAGATCAGAGTTACATAACCTATAGGAGGAGGCAGTGAAAACTAAGAGAAGGGAGTAAGAAGAAATTTAACTGCAAGGAGATGCATCTCTGCAGGCTTGAAAGACTGTCACCGCCACTGCCAGGTTCTGGGAAAGCAAGAGCTCTAGTCTCATCTCACTTTTATGATGAAAAGTGGTTTTCTAATATTGACAAATGAGAACACTTGTGAATCAGAGCTTCTGATATGAACAGAAATCCTTATGGTTCAAGCAAGCTCATTTTAGAACAGGGCTCAGTTTCTGGGCTCAAACTCAGTCAAGCTTGACTTATGTTTAAAAAGAAAAAAATAAAATTAGTGGTTTGAGATATAGCCCCATGTTACATGGTATAAAGAGTGTAAAGGACAAGCTTTCAGTCAGCTATTTTTACATTCTCGTCTGGGAGGCTCCATGGTGAAGAGGTTTGCCACAGCTCTCATATAACCCAAACCAAATGTATTGCTATTTGCACAGCTTCCCACTAGTGAAATTCGAGATTTACACACATAATCATTCCAAAATTGCATTTCATGGTTTGGCTTGCTTGTTTATTTTCCAGACTTACCAACCTGTGTAATTGAGACAGCCCCACCATTCATTATTTCCTATTTTATTAGCAGGGAATAGGAATATTTGCATAATGCTAACTGTGGAATATTAAACTCTCATAAATCTGTTTAAAGTTCAAAGAAATTTTTTTTTTTAAAGAATCAATTTTTAAAATCAGCATATGTTTCTCAAATTGGTACTAAATTTCAAAGCTTCTAAGTCTTGCAGAAGCCCTAAAATCCATTAAAGACACTGTTCTGCCAAAAGCTGTTGGCTGGATCCTGTTAGTCTCTTTGTGTTCATCTCCACACACACAAAATATAATTTGTTTTCTGATCACTACCTGTCTACATGGCACCTCTGGCTGTGCATCCAGGGAATTTTTCCCATGAAAATAGACTGTAGTTTATTTCACAGCCTGGTTCCTGACCTGGACAATGGCAACACTAGTGTTTTCTTTGATTTGTACAAGATTTGTTAGGCTTCCTTGTTCAGTGCTTTCTCCAAGCCAAACCCTGCTAAGCCTGAACAACACCCTCATGATTCATCATCCCCCCATGCAGCAGCAACATGTTGCTCAGTTACTCAGAACAAACCAACATCTGCCACGCCACAACTTCCAAGGCAAGCCGGGATAATCACTGCTGTGCCATAAACTGGGAGGGGAGTGACAACACTGACACTGCTAACGCCACAAGGATTGTTATTCTGGCATCCTTAGGGCACTGCACCACCGCTGCTGATCACAGAGGGGTAGGTTTTAATCTTTCTAGCAATAAAGAGCTTGAACTTTTAACCAGGTCTGCAAAAAGAAGCGATACTGGTTTCTGCTAGAACATATATAACTCACAAACAGTTTTCTGTCTGCTCAGAATCATCCAGAAAAGTTGAAATATTGAAAACATTCTTGCTATTTTGAATATACTTCTAATGAAGTTATTTTCAGCTGTCACAATTGCTCTCTCTAAAATCTGAGAAAGGGCATAAAAGGCAGTATTGCTTCACCTGCTTCAATTGGTGTCTGACATAAGCAAATTGGGATGCAAGGACAGAGAGGACAAAGAGGAAGGAAGGCAGCTTCTTCCTTTCTTTTCAGATCGGGCTGTTGGTTTTGTTGCCATGGGTGTTGCGTTTGAGGTGTGGCTGCATTGGCATCTGAGGAACAACAGGCTCAGATTGTTTCCCAGCTTTAGAAATCAGTTAAATTCAAAACCGTCCACAGTTTCAGTGTACCTTTGAAATATGCATCCTTTTAACAACTCTGGAAAAGGTGGGTATCCCTATTTTACATAGAAACACATGTTTGGAGGAGGTAAGTGGCATTGCAGAGTTCCAGCACTGTTCCTGCACTTGCTGGGTTGTTGGACATTTTCTGTTCATCCCTCATATCCCTGTGTAGGCAAAATTGAGGTTCCCACTCAATAAAATAACAAATAAGGTCAAGCCCCTGTGGGTTCTCTTCCCTCCTAAACCCTCACCAAACAAACTGCTGAAAGATGATAACTTTCCTGAAGCAAACTGCGACACTGAAAGCCCAGGTTGCACATTCAAGTCACTAAAATATTTCCCCACAGTACATCCACATGAATCACAAGCTGCAGCAGTAACAAGATGCAACTGAAAAATAACATTAAGAGCAAACCCTTGCAGTATTTGGAATTTTGGCATTTCACATCAGGGTTAGCTGCTATTCAAACATTCTTGAGCTGCTCCCTCACTGACACATTTTTCTTACAAAAGACTTTCAGGATGCCCTCCTTGTCAGCATCACTCACTTCTTCTGTAGTTCACTTACTGATTTGACCAGTCACAGCCACTCTGCATTTTCTGGGAGAAAATAAAAGTATATAAAAATGTAACTCCTGATGCTTTTTATAATTTCTTTGTGGTTTCAGGGTTTTCTTCACTAGAACACCTAGGAAAAAAATGTTTTTTGGAAGGACATGTTGTCCTGAGTGTCTGCTCTCAGAAGACTTCTACTGTAAAGAGGCAAGAGGAGATAAAAATGTGGGTTAATATTAACCGATTGCAACTGGAATGACACTTGTCTAGAGCATGTACATTTGTCCTTTGCTCCCACATCTTTCTTGACTGATGGCTGAAAGATTTTCAATTAGAACAGCTGATAATTACTCAGTCCACTACTCCAGGGTAGTTTGAAAAAGTTTTAACATTAATAACTGCTGAAGAGCTATGAGCAAAAACTTGTGTCTTTTATGTGAGAAATGGCTCCTTGTTTGTGCTGCTATAAAAGCTGTTACTAAGGCAGTAACATTTCAACATATATAATTTGCTAATTGTACACTTGATAGTCTTCCCTTTGCTTGTAATCCATCTTGTTCTACACAGGGAGCAAAGGAAACATCATGGATGCCACCCTGCACTGAAGAAGAAGCCAGCACTTCACAACATATTATCTTCAGCAACAGCAGCCACATCGGTCATAAACTGGTCCTGCTGCAACCCCTCCCACTCCAAACAAAGTGGCAGATCCAGATTCAACTTTGTCCCTGGATCCGGCTGTGTGTCCCCAACAGCCTTGTCCCAAGATTTTTCCTCAATAGACCTGGGGAGTCCAGTGTGCCAGATGCAAGCAGTGCGGATGGTGCTGGGCACAGCTTTGCTTTAAGGCAGCATCTGACCCTACACCAAGAGGCTGCAGCCTCAATGACAGAGCTCGAGGTTTGGTCCTCACTCTTCAAATGGACAGGACATTCACTGTCCCTCCAGGATGAACATTTCTTTTCATTTCATTACACGTAACTGCGAAAACATTTATCTCTTCCACATTTACTCACTTTTTCCTGAACAGAAGTTCCTTAATGAAAAATAAGTTATTATTATTATTATTATTATTATTATT
>PYHW01010211.1:1982549-2029283 GCA_013186435.1 Turdus rufiventris | reverse complement strand
CCGGACTATAAGGCGCACTTCCGGGTTTGGGGAAAAATTTTAGTCAAAAGGGTGCGCCTTATAGTCGTGAAATTACTGTATATAAACCTGCAGTGGTTTATAGAAACTAGGAGATTGTTCACAAAACTTAAATGAAAAGGTGTATTATAATACTATTAGTTGTACAGTTTTGATGTTCTACCTTTCAAAAGAACAAGATTACTGAACAACGTTGGTTTCTGGGTGCAGTATCTGGGTCACCTAGGATGAGGTAGGGGTAAAGAGAGGAGTCCTACTGAGAAGACTCTGTCTAACATCTAGGTATGGTTATGAAATCGAACTAGTAAAAGAATATCTCTTGCTGATACATCCAGCCTAGCTCTTCACTCTAGACAGTCGCAGTTGGGTGACAACAGGAATAACATCCAGAGTGAAGCACTGCAGTTTCGCCACTCCTTTTGTTCCCACCACATTTCCGTCCCACTTGTTGTCTATTTTTCCTTTTGGCTTTAAATACACCATCAGTAGGTCTAGAACAGAAAATTAATTAGGTGATGAGGTTGAGTAGCTGCTGGTTGTGGCATAAAAGTAATTTCTCCAGGCTGCTGTCTACTACTGATCTACACAGAGTGGTCCTTCCTGGCCTCTTCCCCCTGTTCATAGGATGTTTGCAATCTCTCCTGGGAAGGGTACAACTTTAATTGGAAATTAGGGCAAGAGGGTGGAGGCTTCTAGAACATAATTATAAAGCACCCTGCTATGTCCCAGCACAGCCATGGGAAAGCAGCCTGTAAATTTAATTTCGGTGCCGTGATGGCTTCTCTGCCAGCTGTCTCACTGCCCTCAAGCGATCGCAGAGGAGCTGCTCCCCAGCACCGAGTGCTGGATGACTGTGCCTCCTGTGTCCTTGCCAAGGTTTGGAGCAGCCCAGCCCTAGCCCGAGGGGCATTTTCTACCCAAGAACTGATACTGAATGTCTCATCACCAGCGTCTCAACCCAGGGTGTTCTGCCGATTCAGCTCCTTAGGACAGCACGGTGTATTTCTTAATCTCTTGTGACAGTAGAAATACACTGGCTGCCCTAAAGCTCTGGGAGAGGCTTTCTGTTGCCCAAACCAACTGCGTCGTGCTGAGCTTAATTTCATGTGAGTAGATGTTCTAGATGCCTACTATTTGCATCTAGATAGTGTTTTGTCCCAAAGCCTGATGGGAATTGCCCTTTGAGGGATATTAATTCATATATTTTTTGTTTGCAAGAGGTTGATCATAGTCCTACTTACATAGCCATGGGGGAAGAAGGAAGTACCATGATAAAGCTCTGTGAGACTGACAGCACACATTTGAACATCCGCTGCATGTTAGTTCATTCATTTTTTTATTGCTAGGCCAGCCTACATTTTCATTATATTAATACAGATTGAATGAAGCACCCTGACATTAGAAAATTAAAACACCTGTAGAGCTGTAGCAAGGCATGGGTCACATTTTTAGTGGCAGGAGAATAAGGCAGAGACACTGTGTTATTTGGCATTTCTCTGCCTTCAGAATGTTTTTCACAAGCTGTCAAAAAGTCT
Organism: Turdus rufiventris; assembly: GCA_013186435.1. Classification (NCBI taxonomy): domain Eukaryota; kingdom Metazoa; phylum Chordata; class Aves; order Passeriformes; family Turdidae; genus Turdus; species Turdus rufiventris. The sequence continues at coordinate 2,027,730 of PYHW01010211.1, read as the reverse complement.
TTGTGTTTGACTTGGCAAGGACTCTCAAAGCCAGGAGAGTAAATATGGAGGAGCCCTAGTACAAGCCCAGTCATCTGTAACTTGGCTTAGTCCTCTGTGATCTCTCATCTGATAACCTTCAAAGCCAGCCTCTCTGTTTGGATGGTGACTTGAAAGAATCTCTTTGGATTACATTAGCTTTACATTAGCTGTACTACTGTTTTTAATAGCAAAGCAGCTACTGTATTTACAAGAGAACCAGGCCAGTTCTGGGGCAAATAGATTACTCACTACAAAGCAAATCTGATCTCAGCTTCTCAGATATCTTTAAACTTTCAAATTTGTCATTTATTACTACTTTCCTGCACTAGAAAATAAAAATTAATTATCTAAAATGATAGGCCTACATGCTTTGGAAGAAAGTTCAAATTTTTCATTTCAAAATTTTATTATTCTAAAATTTGGAAAGAAGTACACCAGGAAAAGGAAGCTGAAATAGGTATTTTGTTTTAAATCCCTGAAGAATCAATCATTTAGGCAGACTTAATATCAGACTTCTGAGGTTTTTTATGCAGTAAGCCACAAACAAACATAGATCAGACTGAGGCTGTTTTGATGATACAAGGTTGATGAATATCAAGCCAAATTTCCAATATTAATCCAAGCTGGTGCACCAGCTGTAGCAATGTTTACTACATTAGAGCAAACCATCCTTTTCCAAAACATACACTGTCTATGATCAGTGCAATTTTTTGTATAAACTAATATTATATACAGTAGGTGATAGTCCACTACGATGCCTGAAGCCACCTTTCCTCCTCAGAACTATTCTGGTTTGTGTAAATTACACTCCTGTGTCAGATTCCAGAGCAAGCTTTGAGTTGTTTCACCAGAAGGAGGTGGAAATGAGGTGGAAATGTATGTGAAGAAGAATTCTTTCCACTTTCTTTGAACCTTTAAAGGACTTATTTCTGCAAGCACCACAGTTCCCAAGTACCCTCACAGGAGCTTGGGAGATGAAGGCAGAACATGTCATTTCAAGTCCACCACTGCAAAAAGAGTTTATCAAACAGTTCTTGTGTCCTTGCTTGTCTTTACTATGTAGATGGAGAACCAAAGAAGCTTGGTTTAACCTTCTTCTTCTCCTTTTTTTTTTCCTTTTTTTTTGCAAAGCTCCCTCATACTGGCCTTGATGCTCTTTAAGCTTGTGCTGCCAGAGATGAGCAAGGGTCCTCACATGGTCACAGTGAGGAGTGCTCCAAATCTGGCTGGTGCATGGCCAGCTGAGAATAATTGTGCTCTAGGCTGGGTAAGAGAAAGGAGGAACTTAAAGGACGCCCAAGACACCAGTGGGGATGAGAGTAATCACCTCTTGTGGCAGTCACGGGAAATTAGGCAGCAGCTGAGATAGGAGTACAGATTTGGAAGGCAGTCTGCTACTTAGGCAAGGATGGTTTGAAAGTTATGGAGCAGACAAAATGCAAGTTTTTGCTGTTGAAACAAGAAGTTGTTCTGGAGGAAACTCAGCATTGTCACCTCTGAGTGACAGTGCTGCCTCTGGATATTGCCATAGGCAGTGCACAAGTTTAGGGGCTCTTGATGTCTGGCTAGTGATACATGCTGGATGGAAATCAGAGGCCAGCCCTCAGACTGTTTTTCAGATCAGCCTCCTAAGACAGATGGATGGCAAAGCAGAGCTGGGATAAGATAATAACAAGATGATAAGCAATTTTCTCTAATAACCAGAGACTGCACTTGATGGCTCAGGAGATCCTCACCTGTGCTCTGACTCAGGGCAAAGTGTAAAGTTTCACCTCTTTGTACTCACCCTCCTGTTACTAACTCAGAGAGAATTTCTTGGTGTCAAAGCATCAGGCCTAACAATTACGAACATAAATAGGTGTGTCTGTTCCCTCCCTTTTTCTGTGTATTATACATTGGGAGTATTTTAAGAAAGGTTGTAAATTTTGACATGGTGAATCCTTGATTTACAAAATTCTTGAGCTAACCACTGTGAGTCTCCAAATCTCTAACCTTTCTCTGCCCCCACACAAAAACCTCTCAGATGAATAAAATGGCAGTTTCAACTTGCTTGGGACTGTAGGCTAAAACAGAAGGAAACTTGCCACTTGGGTGGGCAACCATCCCATCCTGCCGTGAAGACACCAGCCGTGTCACACAAGGGCCAAATGAGTCCTTTGGGCTTCTGCCTTAAAAGTGCCTTCCCCGTGAGACAGACATGATGGGCAACTCCTCTTTCTGCATGCTGGTGCATTCAGAAAACAGTGCCCAGAAGATTTGTTGATGCTACTGAAAAACTGCAAGGCAACACAGAGCACACACTCACATGAAGGAGTTGCAAAGGCAATTTGGCTGCTAATCACCCCAAGCCATTTTGCTGTCAGGACTGCAAGTAGATTTTGAGATAGTTTGTACTAAACTAGGTTTTTCTCTTGAACTTCAGCTCTTACTTCTCTCTTCTTTTGAGGGTTAATTCTAAAACAGCCTGAGAAAAATCTCAGTTCTTATAATTTTCCTAATGTCAGCAAGATTTTATTACGTCAAGCCTTTTTATTAAAGAAGAAGAGAAGGAGGGTTAAGGGATAAAAGCCTTGTTGCATTAATATTTTGTATAAGCTTCAGATAGGAGCCTGGTAAGCACATGTGTGCTTGTCAAGACAGGGTGTGGTAAAATGACGACAACTTATGGAAGAAGCAATAAGGCTGCACAGAAGTGAGGTGAGAAGCATTTCATATGGGAAAACATAAGAATGAAAATCTGGAAATAACAGTGCAGCCCCGAGTGTGGTTTACACAACTTTGGTCCATCCTCACTCACATTGGGGTCAACTATGGACCAATTGTGATACTATGGACGTGTTCATATAAATATTTTATGTAATATTTGTCCTTCATTTTTCATGTTTGCATTTTACTTGTTTGATGTTTTCCTGAGGGCAAGGTTCTAGGCCACCAGTTACTTGGTAAGAAATGGGAAGCTGGGCATGTAAGCCAGGTCTACAACCAATAATTAAATCTTCTGGGTTTACACTATCTGTGGAAAAATCCTGCAGACAACATCTGCCTGTCTGTTTGATCTACATTTGTACGATAAAGGGCAATTTAAAGTGCTTTATGATGGATTCTCCATGGATACCTAATATAATTTCCTTTTATTATGATAGTAGAGTAGGTTTTCACAAAACTGTTTTTACAAAAAAAAACAGATGGCTTGGTCAAACTAGGGCACAAGTAAAAGCATGTATCATAAAAGCTACTGAAGAGAAGACAGCTTGATCTAATCTCACCACATCCGTCTTAAACAGGAAAACTTTGCAAGTTTGAAATCCTGAAATTTGTTTCTGTAAATTTTCCTCACTTCCAGCAGCCACATGCAAAATCCAATGATACATCCACATTTTCACTTTGATCATGAAAAATGAAAAGCAAAATTGAAAAAATAATTACTGCATCACTTCACATGCAGGAAATCTGTGGAACTAACCGCTGTGTGCAGATGGGCATAGGAGCCCTAATATATCAAGTCATTTAAGGAACCATCTATGAAAACAGGTCTGGTGGCCCCATCAGAATCATTTGCAGCCTTAAGGTTATTCAGGTGCTTGTTTGCATTTTGGCACTTAGCACCGAAGAATTTTTCAGATAAAATTGAGGCCCAGACATTCCTATGCATCTGCACCAAAGCAACAATTCTCTTGTTGAAAACAAAATTTCTGGTAAAAGCAGTATTTTGACAGTGTGGAAAAAGATAAAGGAAGACCCCACTGATTTAATCTCTCTTTCCCTATTATTACCAGTCTTTTAAATCTCAGGTTGAAATTTCTAATTCCAACGATTCAGAAGGAACTCTTTGTTCAGATCACTATCCTTCTAACAAGATGGTTTGAATCAGAGTGTGCAAATGGGCCAATCCCTTTTTCCCTTATCACGAGCTTGATTGTTTCATTCTTTTCTTAAATTTGTTTATCTTCAGAACACGGAGAAATCCACTGAATATAGAAATGTGTGAGGAAGTGTTCCAAGAGATTGAATTATGAGAATAACTGTCACACAAAGTGATGTGTCAAAAGGAAAGATGAATCTTTTGCATGTGACCATGTTGTTCATCTAACAAAATGTGATTTAATTATGACCCAAATTTTGCTGATCGTACACACATTGAATTGTCCTTTATTTTGAACATGATATATCAGGTGTAATTCTGGCTTCTTACCTTATATATACCAGTGTCCTATTCCAGAAGTAAACAGAGCTGCTGAATGGAGCATGCATTAGAGATAGCATTGATTCTGAAYGGATATAAAATAAAGGGGTTGCAYTTCAATAATRAAATGTCAAGAAAATAAATTAATGTTTTGCAAGTGATGTCAATGGGGTCAAAMCTTCAGTCTTGTCAGTAGTTCATACAACAAAATATGCACAGCAAATACAATTGCAAACTAGATTGCATTTGAATTATTGATTAGCAGAATGTATTTTAAGACAAAGTGGCAAGTGCCTGAGGAATGTAAAGTGAAATGTGGACATATTTGCAGAGAAAATTGAAAAGACCAAGATGTTCAAGCTCTGGCAGAAACACCAGAAATTAAATTGAACATATTAACTTATCAGCAGGAAGTTCTCAATTATTTCTTTTGTTTCATTTTCTGCCTGTAAGGCTGCTTGACATTCCACTTGTTTTCAACACAATTTCATAATTGATTTTCAGTACTGCAGTTGAATTAGATAAAACATGCTTGTTGGAGGATGTTTCCTTAATTCTTAATTTGACAGGAATAGCAGCAATGTGTTTGGCAGTCATCGTTATTTCTGTTGTTGTAGCAGATCTAATGTTCCCAAGAGCTTCAGACATCTGTTCTTCCCTGCTCTTTCTTTAGCACTGCCGTTGGGCACACTGAAACTTTAAGTCCTTTATTGTGCAGCTCTTAGTGTTTCAGTGTCCTTTCCTCTTACAGACAAGACTTAGATTGAGAACCCTGACTAACAGAGGTAAAGAACTAAGGCAATGTCTTCTCTTCTTCTAGCTTCTCCTTTGCTTGAAAATCCAAACTTTCTGATTGTGACTTAGCTCAAATCAATCTAACAATTTGCTTAGTTAACACTGTATTTGGCCTTAAATTGTAGACTAATTTAACTATTTAGTTCAAAATCTAGCAGTTGGTAGTTAATTAACAATCTGATAAATCGAGGCACATCCATGGCTCCTGGATTCAGCTTCCTTTTCTGTCAGAACTGATTATATTTGGCATGCTGTTTTTGCCATGCACCCCTTTTGCAGAAGTCACAGAAAACAACGCTGTCATCTGTAAAACAGTTTTATCCTTCTTTTCACTGTTTTTCTGCTGCAGGATGTAGGATATGTTTTTCTAGGAATCTGTGTTGAACTGGCCTGCCATGGCTGGAAGCAAGCTACCCTAAAGGCAGGATTTCACTTGAGTACAAATAACTGTGATACTTCTGCTTGTTGGATACCCACCCACCCACCCACCCACCTTGTTCTTGAAGGGAAAGTCTTTCCAGTGAGGGCCTGGGGCAGGGAGCCAGACTACAGTCCCTGATGCTCTGCTGGGGTCAGCAGGTTGCTTCATTCCTGCTCTCTCCCAGGAATGAAAAGTGGCAGTGGGAAATGGGGACTGGGACTGGTCCCGCAGTGTCACCAGCCCTGTCACTGCTCAGACACCCTTAGGGAGGAGGAGGAGTAGGAAAAGGGAAGAGAGGAGGCGGTGAAACTGCCAAAATCATCAAGGGAGAGGAGAGAGGAAGGGGGATGGATCACTGATGATTTTCATTGCTTTTTAATTATGCTCTGCTGTCTCATCAAGGCTGGAGTCACACTCCTAAACCTTGTTTTGTGCAACCTTTCCCCACTCCAGGTATTTTGTCAGTGTCCAGCTATTGCAAAAGAAACTGTAGATACAAACAATGGTTGCTTAAGTTTTCTTTAGCTTCCTGGGGGGATTGCCACACCTGTTGGAGCAAAAGCACTGAGCAGAACCGTGCTGGTTTCTTATTTGGTGAACACCAGTATGTTACCACTGTGCCAAAATGAGCTGCAGCACATCATGGCACAGAATCAGGTGTGTAGGCACCCAGCACTACAAGCCCATAAGCAAACAGAGCCGTCCATAAGTGTCCACTATTCTCATGTGATTCTGAACAAGGCCTTGGGACACAGCCAGCATAGGACAGAAGAATAACACAAGCTGCAGTTGTGATACTGGATGTCAAATTTCATCCAGCATACTCCAAGGTGGTGCCTGAGAAGAGAAGGCTTTGGGGGCTTCTACAATTCCCCACTCTTGGTAGAGAAGAAAAGTTAAGACTAATTTTTGAAACAATACATGAATGTCATCTTTTATTAAGTGTAATAATTGTAATGAAAATATTTATGATAAGTTTTTTCTCCTGAATGGATAATGTTACACAAAGAATTGCAAGTAATTTTGTACAAACTGTGTTCTAAGCTGTATTTCACTTTGATATTCTTCCAGTGAGGAAATATTTTTAAAAAGTATTTACACATTCTTGTCTAATTATTCCTTGTTGCATATACTCTCCCCATTGTTTATACTCTCCCCATCTCTCATTCTTATTGATCAAAGTTAGGAGACACACCATAAAAGTGAATGGAGTTAACTGCTTTAAAAAAACACAATCAACCAACCAACCAACCAATCAACCAAAAAACTTCAAACAACACAGGTGAAGTCCTGTGCCTTTATTAATTTCAGCTACCAAGAGCTTTTAACTAAAAAATTTTCCACCTCCAATTCGCTGAAACAAAGAACACTTGGCAAGTCTTTTCATAGTACACATAGTTACAAAATTGTAGATGTGTTACAAACTAATAAACTTCAGTAGTTAAGGATTTAGATGAGACTAAGTTTCCATATCACATATTATCCAATTTTTTTCACTTAAGAGAATAAGCGGAATGTTATAAAGTTAGGTTTAACAAGGCAGAAACCAGAGGAGTCTTGAGTATACTTCGTTGCTTGCAGTTTATTGAGGCTTGAGACACTGTGGAGTATAGGATTCTGGAGGATGGTTTATGATGTGATTTTCTCTATGAGTGCTTTAGTGTGAGATGGTAATGAGTATTTATGCATTTCACAGTTACATATGACAGTATACACTTTCAACTTTTAAAATACTTAAGAACAGCACATGAACAAAAAAGGAGCCTTTTAGCAACTGCATGATACTTACACTCACACTGCTCCAGCTCAACTCCTGAGGTGCAGGGAAATCATACCTGACCTTTCTACTGGAATCTACTGGATTAAAAAGCTGGACCAGTATAACAGAGACTTTTAAAGTCATAGGTTTTGATACAGGCAAAAAAAAAATCCCAGGACACCCAAGAAGAAAGTCACACCACTAGCTTTATCAAATCAGGTCTGCAGGTTGCAGGAGTGGCTTGAAATCTGCTCTGCCTCTGCCCACTCTGTACTGGAACCAGCAATGGCACACCAGGATTCTTAAGGCTTTACTGGTGTTCCTTGCTTACTCTTGCAAATAGTTAGAAAAAAATACATTCCACATGAATGAGAAAAAGTCAAGATGCTGGCTCTTGTAGGGAGCTTTACTCCCTTCTTTACTCTCTCCTTATGGCTTAAGTGAATGAATGAATGAATGAAAAGTAGAAGCAAAGCTATGAAGTGCCGGCTGATTAACTTACTACTTAGGCGGTCAGTAGGTAAATGTATTTGACTTTTTGAAAATTGTGCAAAATTTTCAGGCTAAAGATGATACATACAAAATGGCCCTTTTTTAGTTGCTTTCCTTCAGGATGATGATACATGTTTTTTTGTTTATTGTTAATTTAGTAAGTTTTTCTGAATTTAATTACAATTTCGAATGTATTTAAAATGCAATGGAATCCTCATTCATGGGAATCAATAAGGAAAACCCTGGGGTTTTAACATTTGTGCTTTATGTAACCAACCCACATCAGATATGAAGGTCCAAAATAGAGTAGATAACTTTATTGCAGATGCCAGTGCCAAAGTTTCCAGCCTTTTCTACTAACATCTGATGGCAATATTCTGAAAAACATAGCTAGTCTGTCAGGTATTTCTGGAATATGAACACATTTTTCTTGGTGCTTATGGGGAAGAGTAAAAATATGTGGGTTTGACATTACCCAAGATCTGATCTTCATAGAGAGGAAGGCAGCAGAAGAAGAATCCCAAGCATATTTCCATAATAGCGGTGGTCCATCCAAAGCCATAGGCCCAGCTGAACATATTAATTCCTGTCATTTCAATTTCAGATGAGAACTTTACTGGATAAATGACCAGGCCCATGATGGAGAACACAGCTGAAGAAGAAATAGGAGAAAACAAAACAATGTTTAACACCCAGCACCACTGCCTTCCTCCATAATCCCTGTATCTACACCCATCCATGTTTTGGAGGATCTGAAAATCGATCCAATGCCATGACACACTTTTTTTTTTCAGAGAGCTCTGTTGCATGCAGGCAGAGACTTGGGTACAGAGTCAGCTGAGTAAAATATCAGTTCTAGTATGGATATGTTTGCACAAGCTAAACTTGACTCCACATGCTGCCTTACCAGCCACGAAAAGCAAGCCTCCAATCCCACGGATGAAGTTGAAGCGAAGTGTGTCAATGGCAAATGCTATGATGGCCAGTGCAAAACAGATGACCAGAAGTAGAAAACCGACCAGGTATGTGGCAGCAGCGGCTCTTCCCCAGGCTGAAATCAGAAGGCAATACTTTAGAAAGGAACAAAACCAAAAACTGGTTTTATCTGTTTAGTAATTAAAGGTTAATTTTAAAACCTGTGAAAAGAGGATCATCTCCCAAGAAAGAAAGCAAGGGAGCTTTCTCTCCTCTTACAGGGGAACATTTCAGTTCCACAAGAAATCATGGACAAAGGGCAGAATGCATCAAAATTCCAGCTTTGTCTTCTCATGTAGAATGAAATAGGGGCTTGGGTGTGAGCTTACTGTTTAGCTTTAACAATAAGAATTAAGATAGAAGTGGCTTTAATGATATAAAAATGGACACTGTACTTCAGTAGCAAATATTACTTCAACAGATGCCACCGAACCAGCTTCCTTTTGCACAGACAAGGAGCATTAAACTGTCCCTGGAACTAATACAAATCTTCCTTTGAAACAAAGTTTTTATAAAAGCACTACTGATCTGGCAAACTTAAAGGTATGGAAATAGCCCATAAATGTCAAAATTCAGTTATTTCTGTCTTTCAGCCTTAGTTTAGCTCTGTGTCCTAAATGGAGCTGAGGATTTGGAATCTGTTTTGTAGGGAAATTGGATCTCTGATTTTGATCCAAATTTAGAACCATTTAAATTCAAAAAGCTTGTTCCAGATATTAATTCTTTCATTTTCAAATTATAAAATTTTATGTTATAACATGTTAAAGCAAAGCATATTGTTTTGGCATAACAACTGGAAAAATAATATTTATTTAATATTTCAAGACTTGAGGAGCAGCTACTGCTCAAAGACATCAAAGTGTCTCTTCTTCTGGATGTAAAAAAGCCACTTTGACACATTTTAAATTCTGTATTAAATTGAGTAAGCAGTTAAAGTCTGCTAGGCATCGGCAGACTTCATCCCCTCATCTAGCCACTGTACCTTTGTCAAATGTTGGCTTCTAACCAAATATATGCAACAGCAGTGCCAAAAAAATTATCACAGCCCAAGCAACCCTGACAATAATTACAATTCAACTTAAATGCAGTGCATGCTGTTAGTAAAAGTTCCCTCTGAAACTAAGTAACCTATCACTTTGTTTGCTTTAAGCATGGAAGTAATAAAACACAGTGTCCTGACTTTCCCTTGACCAGAGACAGGTAAGCATGAAAGCAATTGTCCTGTCCTCAGTGAGTGACAGCTTGGTGTTCAACCTGTCTTTCCCCAGGGCCTACACCACCACTACTATTAGGCAAGAAAAATGGATCAGGATTTTCCAGCTATCCTTTTCTACCCTCAGTCCATCAAAACCAATTTCCCTTTTGTTTGCTTTTCAACATTCTCCTCTGCTTATGAGGCTTTTCAAATGGATTGTTTTCCCAGTAAGCAGGCAGCTGCTTGAGAAGGCTGAAAGGGGCAGCAAAAGTGCTCTTACATCTCATTTTCTAGCCCAGTGTTTTAGCTCAAACTCTTCTCTCTAGGAGTTTGCAGGGTGCTCAGAGGTAGAGTTTGCATTGTGGAGGCACAGCAGGGAGGGAGACATCTCAGGAAGTGTCAGAAGAAACAGTGAAGAAGAAGAATTTCTTATACTGCTCAATATACCCCACTGAAGATGTTCCTATTCCCAGTCTCTCTGTTTACTCCTTTAAAACAGCAAGAAAAACAGCACCTAGCCGTAAGAGAAGTTTGTCAGTAATGGTGACCTCATTGCTCTTGGATAATAGAGTTTTAGATATTTCTATCAAACGGGTGAAATGACAAGAACATTTAGAGATGATGTTTTTTCTTAGGTGCACAACTGCTTGTGGTTAGACATAAAACTCCCAGGCAAAGGAGCAGACTCAGAGCACAGCTGGCTGCCCAACAAGTTCTGAGACACCAGGAGTCCTCAGGATTCCACCTCCCCTGCTGCCAAATCTCAGCCTTGCTTCTCAAGAGCAGCTGATGGTCGAGCACCAAGCCCTGGGGTGGGAGCAGCACCTGGGCTGGGGGCTCAGGGAGCTGTGCCTGGCACCTTGCCCATGCCAGCACCTCCCTTCTCTGCCAGGTGTTTTTCCAGAAGTAGTGTTCCAAATGCTGTGACTGTATGGAAGCAGATTGGGCGCACGCCCAGCCCGCCGGGCACTGGCCATGCGGCAAGAAGAGACATGCTTGTTGCAGGATGCTTACACCATTTAGAGGCATTGCTCAATCACCTAACAGCCAGTTTTGTGTCTCTCAGTTCTACAAAAGAGAAAAAAAAATCCCTCAGCATTGGACGAAAAACAATACACAGCTCCAAGGCAGCAGAGCCATACGGAAGAGTGAGTCTCTTCAGGGTTTTTTTGAAGAAAATATTCTGAGTTCATCTGTCCTTAACAAAAACCAGCTATCAGTAGCCCAAGACCACAGAGTGTAAACACCTTTCTAGAGTAAAAGGTAACAAAGGCTTTGTGCAACAATAATTGCAACTGTTTCTATATTTGAGATGCTTGTTTTATCTTGTGCCAGCCAGGAGTACTAGAGCAGCTTAGCTCTTTACAAATACAACTAAGAATTCCTTTAAAATGTCAGAATTAGAAAAATTAAATTGGTTAAAAAACACTGACAAGCAAGTGGCTAATTTGGTCTCAAGTATTTTCTTCTCTTCCAATGTTATGGGGGTTTTTGTCTTTAACATTGAGTAAAAATATGAATAAATTGTTCTATCTGCAAAGCTTTGAACTCCAGGTCAAAGAATCCTCACAGGTACCACACCAATTCGGTGTATCCTTGGCTGTAAAAGGAAGGTAGTTAAAACCTGAAAGGACCCAGTCCACCTGTCACCAAATCAAATTGAAATAGAGCAGCAGGTTACAGGATACCAAACTGAGTTTGTAAAAATATTCAGCAGTTTTTGAGATCTATTTTCTCTGCCCCAAAAATGATGGTGATATTTTGGCGGTTTAAAAGTTAAAATGTGCTTGTGAGAAAAGAAGCATATGTTTACACAGAAGTGTCCTTGAATACTAGCAGCATCCTGTAATGCTTTGGTGTCAGTCCCATTTCTTCCTTTTTCAGTTCTTCCATCAGCTGAAAGAACACCAGTGAATATTATGGAAGGGTTTGTGGGCAGCTACACACCAGCCAGTCTTCGAAACTCCTTCTAACTGGCAATTTTCTGAGCAATTTGGTCTTAAACAAGACACTGCTATCCCAAACAGGCAAGAGGAGCCCATGCTTTCACACCTGTCTCAAGCAGAGGACAGTGCTTCTGATAACAGTTTTGAAAGTCAATCAGCAATGATCTATGAGAATCTGGGCTACCCAAAGTGAATACAGTAATATGTGACTATTGGAAAATGAAAATAAGTACCTGACTTCTATAACTCTCTGCTGTGTGAGAAGACCCCTGAGCTAATTTAGAGACTAGAGAGAGCCCTCCATGCCAGGACAGAGCTCATGATATCTTATGAGCTACATAATTAGCTGAGACAGAATTCAATAATAGCACGGATTTATTACTTTGTTATTAAAGCTAACTGAGTTTGGAGGCAGCATGACTACCTCTTGTGTTGCCCCATATAAACATATTCTGATTATCCTATATCTGGCTGCAGCCATAGGGAAGCTGTTGGACTTAATTAGACATCCAGGGCTGAGAATATCTCCATTTTTCTGCCTTCCTGATTTTACTCCTTCACACATTTTACAGTTTATGAAAGTGTAAACACTGTCTGTGCTTCACACAAGAAGAAGCAAACTTTCTTTCTCGGAAGTAAGTTCAGCCAAATCTTTGAACTACCAAACCTAGTATTTCCTTAGCCTGCCATCTTTCATGCTTCAAATGGTGCCTTTAAAAAAAGAGCTGCTGTGTCTTGAAAACAGCATATGATCTCTACTTCCTCTCCGACAAATATGAATGCCCATGTTCCTGGTGCATGTGTTTCAAAACATGGGAACATATTCACTGAAACATTCTCATGTTTTTCTTGATCTGATACTCCCACACCACATAAACTGCTTAGTCTTTCCTTGGGTGACATTTTCTGAAAGCTACCCCAGAGAGTTCAGAAGTACTGCTTCTTGTATAATCAATAAGAACATACTTCTCCAAATTTTCTTGAAGCTAAATACACAACTATAATTGGAAAGAAAAATAAATATTTATTGCCAACTCAAAGACAAAAACAAGAGGCTCTTGCTGACTGATCATTTTCATACTGCAGTAGGAATTATACAGTGATTTGAGCTTTAATTCACAAGAACCAGGGAGGGGGTGAAAGAGAATGTAACAGACTAATATTTTGCTCTGTTATTCTCCGTACCACCTAGGGAAAGAAACATAAACCCTGCAGTTCTAGCTACAGTCTTGGAAAGCGATTCGTAGGAGAACTAAAATCTGCAGTGGTAGCAATTCTTCTCTGTGTTGTACGTAATGAGAATGTTTCTAGGCTGAGTTTGCAGAGCTCAACCTGTTTAACATCTCTCTGATTAAAGGGAAAGAATATTATTTTGGAAACAAAGCTGAACTCACTGGAGTTTCTCAACCTGGCGTTCTTTGTCAGGGCGTGGCAAACACTGCAGAGTGTGTTTCACTTTGAAAAGGAACTGCTTTGGCCAGGTTTTACCCATTTCCCTTTGGTTTGCTCTCCTCAAGAGATTTTCTGTGTGAAAGTGCACATGTTTGCAGCAGAACTCATGTTCCCTTGGCATGACTCTTAAGGTGGTTCATCAGACCCATTTACCCACATCTCTACCAGCCGAGGGGTTACAAGCTGCTGGTGTGCATGCACACCACAGTCATCAGGATTCTGGATTTCCTGTGTTACCTCTGCAACACTACACAGTGTAAAACCCTGTCTTCTGGAAATACTGACTCTGCCACAACTATGGGGAATTTCTGGGCTCTTTCTGGAAACAAATACACACTATAATCTCTGCAATTGTTTGCTGACCATGTGAGCTGACATTGAAATACCAGTGTGCATGTGTTTGTACACAGCCAAGATAAATCAGAAACTATCAAAAGCAGCTTCTTATGAATAAACTGCATGTGCAGTCTGAAAGCCATTAACTGAAAATTATTTCAAGGGAAGTTTGTACAAATGAGAAAATAATCACGTATTAGTCATGGATAATTTATGAACAGAATAAAATGAGGAAAATAATATCAAAGGTAAGATTGGATATGTACTGTTTTCTGAGTTTCTCTCTTCATTGCATCTGGATCATTCTTATATCTGTTTATCTTTTGTATGGGTAGCCAATACTGGAGGCTATTATTTGGATTTTTTTTGTGTGGAGAATACAGAATTTTTAGACTTTCTACATGGCATCCTCTTTGGCAACTCTGTTCTTTTACCCCTAGCATTACTGTTTTAGAGTTCATTAGCTGTAAATATGGATTTCACATTTAATAACAGAGTATTATCTCATAAAAGTCATTTTTGTGTGAGCCAGAACCAGCTTTTATCTTGCCGCTATTTAGAAGACAACCATGGAAACAGAAAATGACCTATTTAGGTTCACACTAAGATAATGTCATTGCCAAAGTTTCTCAATGATTAGTAACAGGTCCCATACAAATGAGAAAGGAGTAGGACTTAAGGACAATTACCCTACAATACTGATTTAAAATGGCAACTTTAAGGAAAAGCACCTCTATGAGTAGTTTTCTATCAATGAACTCAGTATATATTAGCAGAAGGCCATGTTTGGTCCATAGCTGCATGCTAAAGTGATAGCTCAGTGTGGCTTTGTGGGCTTCAACTCCTTTAAAGGAAAAACCTATTAATTCCCACAAACAAACACAGGCAAAACCCTTATGTAATCTGCAACCCTCCTTTCTTACCAAAGCAAGCAATTAAACTTAGAAGCTATTCTGACTTGAATTTGAGGGGAGGAGCAGTTACGTCTCGAGGGAGTGGTACAAATTCATCTCATCATAAGCTCAGGCATGTACAAGCTTGATTTAGAAGCTGGCTTCTGCAAATCTTGTATTAATGAGGGCTGCTCCCCGATGCTTACTTAGTGCTAGGAAGGCAGAAGGGGCAGAGGGTGTAGAGCCATCATCAAAGGGAGCACCCAGGGAGTAAGTTAGCTATTAAATATAATGCACACACAGTGCCTCAAAATTAAAGGTTTGCTCATGAGAGAGCCAGGGAGTACCCCTATCTCACATTATCTTCAGAAGTAGTTGCACACACTGAGCAAATCTCAGGATTAAGGCTCAGCATCATACACTTTAATGCTACATTTTTTCCTTCCATTTTCTTTTCCTATTTATTTTAAATTAAAGGAGGATTACTTGTACTTGGATGTGTACATGGGGTTTGGGAGGGTCAGGTAAATAAAACAGGTAAGGTATTGATTAATCAGTTCATATACATAAGCTCAGTTAATGAGAATAGCAAGATGTACCAGCTCCCTAATTACCCCTTAGTGGGTTGAAATACTTAATTTGAATTAAACAGCATCAATTTTCATGATAACACAGGCTATGAACTAGACTTTTAATCAAAACAGTAGAGTGGAACCTTTTCAAAAAAAGTTCTTTTCAAGTTTTATATTCCCAGAGCCTTTTGGGACTGATGAACACTGAATTTCCATCTTATTTTCATGTGCAGCAAGAATTGTTGTCACTCTTGGTCTGCAATTTTCATGCTGTGAGCAAACTTTGTTCTGAAACCTTGATGAAAAACACCTTTTGCACAAGGGAATTTCCCACTAACAGACAGCAGCTGTGAACATGTATCTGATTTTCTGGTAGAAGCAAAATTTTACTATTTGAGAAATGAAACTCTCAGCATATAAGCAGAAGTCGTGCTTTGTGCTCATAAAAACATATTGAATTTATTTACCCTTCTTGTTAATGAAACAGCTTTTACAATGCATCTTGAAATCTGAAATCAAGAAATTGTCCCTTGCTGCTTACTGCTGATGAGGTTGTTAAATGAACTGCACAGCCACTTCCTATTTTTTGGGGTCTGTTTTGGGCACAGCATGCATATGTCAGCACAGTAGGTGACATCAGATGTATTCAATTTCAGATTAGTAATTCAGCAGGACTGAAGTGAAGTGTTATTTAGTACTAGTAGAAGGAAGCCAGGTACCTCTGGAACACAGGCTAGTGTCAGCACTCCAGAAGCTACTTTGAGTTCCTGGAAATTTTTGGGCAATGAGTTATTTTTTAATGGTACTTGACAAAGAAGAAATATGGCACTATAATGCTCGCTGAGTCAGTGTGTTTGAGGTGTCTCAGAACAGCACAGGCTGCCAGTGAGAAGTGATACAGAAATATGAAAGAATGTTCTGAGAGTTTTGTTTCTTTTGCTGTGTAACACCTTCCCACTTAAACAATCTTTTTAAACCTACAGGGGAATTTGAAATACATCTTGCAGCCCTTATCACTGTTCAGACTATGGAGATGTTATTACAGCCGTGCTATATCAGATTACCTCAATAAACTAGAGGAACAGATGAGGTGAAGAGAATTGAGAGTTTGGCCACAAGTTTCCACATGCTGTAAGCAGAGATGCCTCCTTTGTCAGTGAATGGAATCCTCTCTCCAGCACTTCGGGACCTGAAAATGCAAAGTGTTGAGGATCTTCTCAAAATCCTCAGCACCAGCAGTTCATATCTCCGGATGAGCAGATGAGAATGTTCCACATGACTGCTATTTTTCCACATAAGCTAACCGTAATTATTAAGGGCAGGCTGGATAATAAACAGTGGGATTACATGTGCAATTGCTCTCTGGAGAGTTAATTGCTCAAGAGCATTACTATTATTTAGAAAAGAATCTGATTAAATTCATCTGCCACTGAAGCTACAAAAGTACAAACTCTTAAACTAAAAGGGAAAGCACACTAGCAATTGCAGACAAGGAATAAAAATTGCCATGGTAATTAAATGCTCTGGCCTTGTTTCCTTTCTCTTATACCTGTTTAGAAACAATGGAATGTCTCCTACAAGCTGGGGGGAAATCAATTTTTTTCTTTCCTTCTTGCATCATTCCTTACAAACACTGTTGTGATTTTTTCATTAGCTATACATTTGAGATGTATTTTTTCTCATTCCAAGCTTTGAATAATTATTGAGTATTCTACACTATTCATAACTAATCTTGTAATCTCATTTCTCACTGGTTAGTCCCAGGTAACATTCACTTTAAGGAGAATAATGTCTTAGGAAATTATATGCTTCTCTACACACTGTCATTAAAACTACAGGCAATCATTTAATATAAATATAATCATTTTATGCTACAGTGCAGCAGGAACAGCAGCAGCCTTTCATTTTCAGTTCACCCTGTGTCAGAGATTTGCCCTTTAATCCAGGCCATGCACAGTGCAAAGATGGGCTCCATCTTGGGGTCCCCCACAGCCTTCCTTGAACTGGTCAGAAACCTCCCCAGCCTCTTCCCCAGCTGCAAAGACACTTTTGCAAATCTATTTGGATTTTACCAAATTCTGAAAACTGTTAAGTGCAAAACCTTGACTTCAGGAAAAATCTGTAATAACGGCTGAGTGACTTGAGCTGCTCTCTACTTCAAAAGCACAGTTACTTGTTCACTTCATTTCTATTTTGATGTACAGACACTCTCAGATGCCAGAGAGCCACTGGGATGTCTTGTTTGCCCTCTCTCTGCTGTATCTCATCCTGTCCCTCTGGACATATCCCTGTGTCACTCTGCTCAGGGTGCTTGCTTTATCTTGGAGCAAGTAAGAGTTTCCCCATGCTAGAATTAGGTGCTGGCTCTCAGATGTGATGGGAATGTGGGGGAAGGAAAAACAGTTTTATGTAGGTAGTGTGGCAGTGGCAAACCTTGGTGCCTGGTCTGTCCTGTGCCCTGGGTGTGATGAGTCACTGCTCTGGTGGAGAAGGTGATTTTCCAGTGGGAGAGCTGTGTGGCCAGCCCTGCAAGGCCAGGGGGAGGTGCAGTACCAAGAGAGAGACTTTGGAAACTGGTCCCAAGTACACCGTGTAACCTTGCTTTTGTATCATCACTTGGGGCATTTTTAGTAAGTGATTTCCATTTTGTTCTTCCTCCAGCATAATAAATGGTGCTTCACTGTAGCAAAAGATTTCCCAGAAACAAAAGCCCTGGTACAGGCAGAACAGGGGGAAAAAAATCTACTCATCAATGGAGATGCAGAATATTTATTTTCTCAAAGAACAACAATGTTTTCACAACATTTCCTTCTTTCACTTATCCTGTAGCCATACTTATCTGCTCATATTTGAGGTAGTTTTTGTTCATTATAATCATACTATACTAGACTTCTTATCTTGTAGTATTGCATTCATATTCATAGACCAAAATAAAACTGGATACCTAGAACATAGTTGCCCATTATTTGCCTGGAAGACAAGCTGCTCAAAGGTGTCCTTTCCAGATGGCAAAATCATTCATCCCTCCACTAATCTCCACAGCTACAAACCTCTCCACACGGCCCATGAAAAAGCTATAATAGAATATTCCAATGAGAAAATAATTGAAGATGTGAATTCCATTTGCCATATAGAAATGCCTTTTCCTA
This sequence comes from Turdus rufiventris, assembly GCA_013186435.1. Classification (NCBI taxonomy): domain Eukaryota; kingdom Metazoa; phylum Chordata; class Aves; order Passeriformes; family Turdidae; genus Turdus; species Turdus rufiventris. Next base: position 2,009,541 of record PYHW01010211.1, on the reverse strand, counting down.
TTTTTTCCCCCAAGATCTCTGTTTGCACAATGCAAATAAGATAATCTGTTCCACATACACTTAGAGCTTTAACATTTCAGTTGTTTTGAGGGCAGCAACTGCAAATGGAAGAACTGCAAGGCTGGGTGGGAGATAAGATGGGACAAGTGTAGTCACAAATTTTTCACCCTTTGTGCATCACATTCAGACTAAGAAAATAAGTTATTTCCCCGCACATTATTTATGTTTTTACCTACACATGTTTAAACATCTTCAAAGCCTGCAGTGGAATAAATTATATACTGAAGAAATGTCTCAGGGTAAGACACACCTTGCTCAAGACAGGTAATATAGCCAAAGAACAAGAAAAACAAAGGAGTGCTGTGCCAGCGTCATGATGGGGTTTAACCTGTGCATCTTCTTTGTAAGCTCAGCCATGTCTCACAGAGAGACATTCCATATTGCTCATTATCTATCAAAAAACTCCTAATCTCTCTTTGTATATGTTCAAGCATGTAATAAGATTGAGCCCTTTGTTTTTTCAAGCGCAAGAACAATGAAGAGCAAGAGCAGTGAATCTCGCAGTCCCCCTTCTTAAATTCCATGTGTTTTGAGTAAGTGCCCTAATGCACTGGATACTTTTTCCTAGAAAGTTCTATTTATTTGAGCTAAATAGGCTTGAAAAGCAACAGTCTTTGACAAAGTCTACATGACTGTCATGTGTTTAAAGCAGATGATCTGAAGTCCTGGAGAAGATAACAGAGTGTATAAACTCTTCATATTCTCACTTTCCACAGAGCTGATAAACTTTGCAAAAGACCACAGATGAGCAGATACTTTCACAAAAGATAAGTGCACCAGTGGAGCTACTCTACCGCCTTTCCAAAAAAAAAAAAAAAAAAAAAAAAAAAAAAGGAAAAAGAAAAAAATCAAAACATCAAAACCTCCAAACTCCACTGATGCAGTCAATTAATTATTCAATCTTCTTCCCTTCCAATATAATCAACCTCAGTAAGCTGGGTTTCTGCCTTCCCACTGTATAAACATATCTTAAGTCAAACAGCCAAGATTCAAGGGGAATTATAAACATTGCACGTGCAGAATTTGATTTAAATTCGCACATTATAATTAACAACTTGCAAGGATGTTGCAATTATATCTAATTATGATATGACAAAGATGACTGTAGTGGATTAAGATAACTACACTGTCCAAGTCGTGTTGACAATATTTGCTGGCAGCTACTGGGGTACACATACATATCATGTTTATCAGTGAAACCACCCCTGCAGGAGGGCCAAATTTCAGAACCTCCCCAGCCAGGGGCAGATTAGGCAGGGAAGCTGAGAGTAAAGGTCATAAGAAACAAGATATAAACTGTGGAACAGAGGGGGGGGAAAGAGATCTCATCTTAGGAAGGCTGTAAAACATTACTGTCCTTTATGTTTATATCACATCTTTGTGCTCAGGAAGGCGTGTAATTACACTTCGTTTAACCAGCACTGTGTTTAGCTTGGCACAAAGTTAAACATCCCACAGAACATGATGCTGAATGCTTGTTTTCCATGACCTTTCTGGTGCACCGTAGATAAATGTAATCCCAGAATTACTAAGACCCTCTGTTTCATCACTAAGCCAGGTACAATCAGGCTCAGCACAAGACCAGGATGCTCACAAGTGAGATGCTCTCATGGCCTGGTCTTTTGGGTGGAATCCAAGACCAGCATCAGCTGCCTCTGCCCTTCATGAGAAAAGGTGGGAGTCACAAAAGAAAAATCCCAACCGTGCATCACTGAGCAAGGAAAAATGAAGAATAGGATTGGATCTGAGCACATCTCCCCTCTGGACAGAAGGGGTCTGAGGGAAAGGTCTGGAAAGGATTAGGACAGTGACATGAGTTTGCAGCCATAACAGTCAGATCTACAATCTGGGATAACTCACCCCCATGAAGGGCAAGATCTGAATTTTAATGGCATCATCTGGCACAGGCGGAAGCCTGGCAGTATAACCCACTCTTACCTGGCCTTTGCATACCTTATTTACGTACAGCCTTCACATGTTCTCTGGCTAGGTGACTCCATTGTGCCAGACATATCCAGGAAATTTTGTCCTGAAGAATTTTGAGGATTTGCTTAGGCTTGCTAGGTATTTAATCACCTTGAGGAGTTCAAGTGATCGATGCCTGTCTGTTGAGGGCATAATGCAGGAACACAGCTCACAAACAGCATTTCTAATGCTTTCAGAAGTATCAGTGGACTCCCCAAGGTATCTGCTGGATAATGCTCTGCATTGTGTACCAAATCCACAATGTTTGTGTTTGAAGTGCTGGACTTACTGTAGATGTGATTCATGGTAACCTCAGATGTTACGGGACTGTCTACATAGAGGATGACCTCCCTGGTTTGTCTGTAGATGCTGTCTAGTTTCCAGGGAAACTGTGCACATAGCTGCAGAATTTGAAGCTATCAGATTCAGGCAGGATAAGGAAGGAAGTGAAATGCCAAAAACCTATCTAGATCTCAAAAGTAAGGAGAAAAATCTCTTGTATTATCAAGAGAAGCAAGGTGAATCTTCTCAATGTTTTCTGTCCAGTTAAAGCTGTCATTCATGGCATTCTCTAGGGTCTAACCTAGAGATCAAGAGGAGAGTTCGCTTTTCAGGAAACTTAGGAGGAAACTCAGTATTGAGAAGCCCTCTACTAAGCATCATGTTCTTTCTCCTTCTCTCAAGTGCCATGTAGCAGAGGCCAATTTTCTAGCCTGACTTACACCCAGCCACAGAGCTGATTCTGGAGACCTGAGAGCAGGACTGGATGGTGATGCTCAGTGGAGCTGGTCATGCCTGGAGCCCTACACTCACAGAGCCTGCTGCAATTATCTCACTACAACTGAATTTTGTGCATAGAAGGTAGAGTTTCATGACATACAATAAACCTTCAGGAACAATTTTGAAACGCTGTAATAAATGATCCCTGAGATTGCTTCAACAAGTGCTTTTACTCTTATTTTAACAAGTAGAGCTGAGATTCTGAGGCCTAGAGAAAAGGCTTTTCCTTGTAATTTGAATGAGCATAAATTGTAAGAACTCAAACTTCCTTTCCAGCTCAAGCTAACAGCTCTTCATTCACAGTTACTTGTTTCAAACCATAGCCAATAGCAAATACACATAAAATAAAAAAGAAAGCAGAAATATAAATAAACAGAAAAATAAAAAATAAACAGAACACATACAGAGTGACCCTTCTCTTGGGCAATTCTCCCACACTTGTGTTTTACATCTTTTCAAGCTGAAGATTGCACCTGGGTCAACACGTTTAATAGCATACTTCACAAAAACTTAGTACGAACAAGAAATCCTTTCATCTTTTAAAGCTTTCTTTCATCATCACAAGGAGACTCTTTCACACGACCCACCTACCAGAGCAGTTTCAGGGCAGCATTCTGAAGCCTGACACTCCCTGGGAATATCTTGCTACCATCTTACATTTTTTACCTCCCTTTTCCTGGCACTCAGACCTGCTTGTCACACTAGCGCCAGGCTTACTCCACACACCTTATTTGGATGTTTGGTCACCGGTAGCCGCTAAGTATTGAAAAGTAGTGATTAGTGAGAAGAGCTTATTCTGAGAGAGGAAGCAAATCCTGTGTTATTTTCTGCACCGGTACAATACCATGCGTGGGTTTTCGTGCATTGTGTAATCGTCTAGGTTCTTTTCTGCACAGGGGTGTGAGGGCATTTTATTTCTTCACCCAGTTAGTCAAAAGCCTCGGTGTATTTAGCGCCAGTCCCTATTGCCCGTGGCTCCATACAGCAATGCCGGGTGTTGGGTGATGCAGTCAGGGCACCTGCGGGAAGGTGGCCTGGGGGATGTGACCCTCCGCTCCAAAGTCTGCTCCCTGCCAGCCCGTAGGCGCTTACCGTAGCCCATGAGGGACTCGCAGCTCCATTCCCCGCCCTGGCCAAGCCTCCGGCAGTTCTGCCATAGCGACGCTTGCTGCACGTAGGGCAAGGTCTGCGACTCCAGCCAGCCCCTGCCCGCCAGGGCGATGATACCGAAGATGACTCCTATGCCCAGGAGCAGGGGCAGGATCCACCTGCAGCGCGTGTAGTCGAGGCCGTACTTCACCATGCTCAGGGCAGGTGTTTGCCAGGACAGGGCCCTCTGTGCTCGGCGACACAAAGCGATGGGTGCCCCTGCAGAGCTCCCCGAAAGGCGGTGCCGTACCTGCGAGCGCCTGGGCAGATGTTGGAGAAAAGCTTTTCAGCCGGGACAGAGGGAGGGAGGGAGGGAGGGATGGAGGGAGGGAGGGAGCTCCACCTAGATTCGGATGAGTAAGAGCTGCGCTGAGCAATAACCAGTTGAGCTGGGAAGAAGCTTCGAGGCTGGGTTTATCTGTGAGATCTTCTCTGCCCTGCTGACTAGGTAACAAATCGGGAGATGTTTACCCTCGGCATTTAACACTTTCCTTCCTGCGTCCCCATCAGCCGCTGGGCTTACACCTTCCTATCCTCCAAGGGATTTGCATTATGGCAGGAGAAAGCAGAGACGAGAGGCAACTGCATGACATGCTGGATGCTTCTGAAATTTGCCATCTGGAAGCCTTTCAGGACCGCCTTTCTAGGACTCCATTCAAAAATAAAACCATACCGTGTTTTTTACAATTAAAGAAACTCCCATAGCTGTTACAAAGCCAAGGCAATAAAGAATGCCACTGCCCGCTCTTCCTCTTCTGGAGCATAGGTACAGAGGAAAAGAAAAATGCAATATGATCTGGATATAGCCTTATTGGGAGAACAAAACCCGAGTTCTGCCTTGACTGAGCCTCACAAGCACTCCCTGAGCGTGGATCTGGCTGTACAGGCATTGCCTGGGGCCTGTCAGAGCCTGTCTGCAGCTGCAAAGAGCACAAGGCAGAGATGAGCCATCACCTCTGTATGCCCCGGGAGCACACCCAGTCAAGTGCAGGGTACAGTTTGCTGGCTGTCAGCTCAGAGGCGATATTGCTGTGCTCCCTGCACTCTCCCTTTGAGCTAACACGTGCTACAACCTGGTATTTTGGTAGGGCCCAATTGCATTTACATCTGGAAGCAGCTGCAGCCCTTGATCAAAGCTGGTTTGTGTGAAACACAGTTAAGCCCAGAGGATGCAAGATATCCTTTGCTCCCATGATAGATTTTGTCAGGTGGGACTGCATCCAAGTGCTCACCTCATTTACTCAAAGAAATTTGTTATTGTATTGCAGCTCTCATGGTGCAATGTGACAGCTATGAACTGTTTGTGAACTGCAAACTCCACAGCATTTTTCTGAATTAATATGCAGAAATCAATAATGGCCTAAATCAAAGAAATCAATAATTTACATTTCACTGATACACTGTGCCTGAAGAGGCATTGAGTTCTGAGAGAACCAAACAGGAACATCCTCAGCAATGAGCTGCAGCACAGTGATTAAGTAGTAACTCCACAAAAATTTCAATTTGAAGAAATTGACACCAGGCCTTTTCTCTCATCAGACACCTTCTTTGCCTGCTGGTAGATCAGCAGTGGTATGACTGTGTTATCTCTCATTCTGGCCAGCTGAAGCATCCTGCCAGCAGCTGCCATGTGTCATAGACAGTCCAATATCCCTGTGGCTGTGAGAGGTCCATCAGGGATATCCAACAGACCTCTGTGACAGCAGGAGACATTTTTACTCTTTTGGCCATTGAATTTGAACCTTGCTGAAAGCTACAGCTACAGCCAACTACAAAGACAACTCAGCTGCTGTTTTGAGTTGGAAATAAGGGACAATCTCAGGGTTTGTTGTTTTTTGGGCTTTTTTGTTGGTTTTTGGGGTTTGTTTTGTTTTGTTTTGTTTTTGTGAAGTAAGCTTTACAAAACAACCATTTCCTTAGAATAGAATGTATCTTCCATTGTAGTCCACATTTGTGCTATTCACAAATTCAATTATCATTAACCTAATGTTTAAAATATCATTTACCTGTTCTATAACACTACAATATAGAAATTTTTATGCATGATTTCAAGAAACATTTTCACTAAAGCCAATATAATTTACAGCCCAACCTTAATATACCATGCTGTTAGCTGCAAGTTGTCCAAGTCATTATATGCATGCTGTTTCTGTTGCCACAGCTGAGGTAGAAGTGGACACAATAGAATCTAAAAGTTTGAGAGAACACAGGTTTGGACATTAAATGGTTTTTAAAAGATGGTTTCAGAAATACTCATGAATATGGACAAGCCTTCACTCAGCTGTCTGTATCTAGACTCTTGTCAAGTTTCAACCTTTCAAAAAATTACAGCTTAATAAGGATACAGACAAATCAAATTAAAACAATTTTGTACCTGAAATCTAGTGTGAAGACAGGTACAGTCATGCATTCTAGAGCCAATGTCTGTTGAGGACTAAGATGGTTCTCTCTGAATTTAGAATGCTCAGCCATGTTTCAGGCGGGCGCTTACTGAAGAGTTTGTCATCAGTTTCTATTACAGCTCATCTGTGGATGAATGCATACTGTCACAAATGTTAGCATTTGCAAGATGATACCACAGAGAATATTATCATGTTGTGAAAGAAAGATGAGTAGCATTCAGTCATCACAAATATTTCTGTGTCTTTCCCACCTTTGTCATACTTAAATAACTTAGAATTACAAGCAGTCTTCACATTCAGTAGAAGGGTAATTTAAGATATGTTGAACAGTAGAGAGGGAGGTACATCCAAAGGTAGCAAAATGATGTATCTATCTCATGCAATTCTGATACTCCTATGGCAAACGGAAAAACTATTGGAAAGTTTAAGTGAAGTGATGACTTACCTTCACCATGCTTCATCTTTTGCAATGTATAAGCTTGGTGTTTGGATGAAAGCAAATGCTTGTTCTCCTCCAATATCCAGGATAATAGACCCTCCTGGCTGACACCATCATCATCTGTCAAAAATGAAGATACCTTTTCAATGTTAAACCTGTTAGATTTAGTGCACTTTCTGCACCTGAAAGTATTGCTAATGAATCTTCATTATTACTTGAGGTAACCAAGTAAGCATTGATAGAGCAAATAACTCTACTGCATTAGACTTAGAAATAAAAATATACTTTTTTCAGCCAAGACACAAATGTTTTCCTTAGTGCAAGAAGAAGCTAACAAATCACTGGCAGAATATTTTCATTCACCTTTAGTCTCTGAGTGGTCACCTAAGCTGTATAAATGACTGGATTGGCATAAGCTGACCAGTTGCGGTGCAGGTTTGTGACTTTTGCAGCAAGGACATCTTCATTCTCTGATATTCATACTGCTTATGAACAAGAAGTCCCCAGAGTGTGAACTTTAAAAGCTTTGCTAAGATTGTTTTATGATCTGTTCTCTTGTGTGCTACCTTACATCTAACAAGTCACTCTGAGCATAAATGTAGTAACTGTTACTACTATCTTTATTGGTCTATTTACAGCCATAGGTCCTTTTCTTTTGCTGGTAATGCCAATCTACTGTTTCCCATTGGAAGGAGCAGCACTGCAGTTACTGTTACAACCACAGCCCAAACAGTGATGCAACTCAGCCAAATTGTACCTTGTGGTCACTCCCTGCACCCTGCATCCCCTGGGCAGTAAGACAATAGCGTTCTCATCTGACTAATACCTCATCCACAGCAAGCACATGTAGAAAAAGACCTTTAGACATAATTGTAGAAATCATCAGGTCCCCCTTCTCCAGGCAAAAGGTTGAAATCAAGGCTGTTCTGTAAAGCAGCTACTCAGTTAGGAGCTGAAATGGCCCCTGGACACCTGTAACCATTGTGAGTGTCTGTATTTTCCTTGAGTGGCTCTCAGGAGCACAGGCTCTCCAGTGAACATGCAGAATCATAGAATGGAAGAATCGTAGCATGCTGTGTGCAGAGATTTTTTTGAACCTGTTGGTAAGCAGTTAGAGTGGTACAGCACAGTCCTGCTCTACATATGGGATAAATTTACTTAGGCTACTTGCTTCGGGCTCCAAAACTTCTCTGTGGCATAGGTAAGCTAACTAAATTCTTGTCCTGCTGTAGTGGATCGTATCAGTAACTCCTTGTAAAGCATAAAGCTCAGTTGCCTTAGGAGAGTAATAAAATCAGCTTCACCTAGGTAATTCCCAGGTGCCAGAGCCTTGCTACTTACACTTCTCTGCCAAAGAAATGGCTTTTATCTGCTCTGCCTGATGGGTCAGTTGGGAATAGCTACTTGTTTAAACACTCTGATATTTACAGATATGACATGCACACTAAGCACGTCTTATGGGGTTTCAGCCAGAAATTTCCACTTTGAGATTCTCCAGCCAAAAGAAGGATTTTGTTGAAACTAATGTGTAACATGGAAATGATGGCTTCAGTTTTAAATGTTTGATGTGGAATTGATTTGACAAGAGGACTAAAATTAAAGCAAGTCTCCTAGCAACATTTTCAACTTATTGTCTTACTACCAAATGCCAAATATGATTTTCCCAAGTTTTGTTTTGCGAGTTGTTTTGTCTTTCTATTTCAAGTCAGAAGTTAATTTTCATGTATAACAATTCACTTAAATTATTTTTTCGTTATAAGTTCAGCTTATTTCCTGTTGTAAGGGATCACTTACACAAAGAGAGCTTAAAAATAGGCTATTTCCTGAAAAGGAACTGTAATAGCCACAGGTCAGCTCCTGCCACAATCATATGCCTCCATGCATATTCAGGACTGTGACCATCAAACCAGCATACTTCAACCTGTGATCTTTTCCCAGGGCAGCACACTGTAGGACAGGACTTGCCTGACGTTTATATTCAGTTTCATCTGAGTGCTCACTCCAAACCTTTCTGGGGCCTCTCAAACTCAGTGAACACTGATTTCCAATGTATCACCTTGTGTCTTGGTAAACTTTGATGCTTATAAAATATTCAATATTCACAAAGAACTCAGTGGAAATTAGCATGTGTTGTCTCTATTCCCATGAATAAATAAAAAGCAGCAGCCATACCAACTCTTCTCGTGTTATCCAATCCTGCAGAGATGAACCCATGAGGAATATAATTAATTTATATTTATTAATTATATTATATAGTGCATAATTCTTATCAAAAATTATTATTTATCTTGTTTATAGCTGTTATATTTATATTATAAAGCTCCAGGCATGTCTGTATATGTTCTACAGTTTTTATTATAAATACAGCCTTATTAAATCCATGCATTCAGAAATCCTAATGAAAAAATCCATTGGATCATTATAACCATTCTCAAGTACAATAATTTCACGATTATAAGCCGCACCATTTTGACTAAAATTTTGATCCCATCCCAGAAATGCGGCTTACACTCAGGAGCGGCTAATATGTGAATAATTTTCTGACATTTCCAACCCTGGAAGTGCCAGCCGGGGTGCTGAGCCGAGCACCTGCTGTAAAACCTGGCTTTCCATGACTGTTACAAATTGGTTACTCTGTTGTGTGGCAGGTGGAGCCGGGCTCCGTGCCAGCAGCGCCGGGGTGGGGGAAGGTGGGGGGCTCCCTCCTTCAGGCAGCGCAGCCCAGAGGAGAGATGGGGGGCTCCATACTGCCATCCCCGTGGTCCGGGGGGAAAGCAGGGGGGCTCCTGCCCCCTCCTGCCGCCACCACAAGTGCCGGCGGGCTCCGTGTCCCCCTGCCACCGCGGGGTAGAGCCAGGTCGAGGCGAGCGAGCCCAGCAGCAGTGGCGGCCAGCCCCAAGCGGCTCTGCTGAGCAGCAGCACTGAGCTGGGCCACCCTGCCCCGTCAGCAGTCCTGAGCGGGCCGAGCCAGTAAACCCCATGATCCTGCGATTCTGTTGCATGCGGGTCCTCGCTGCAAATGACAGAGTGGCTTATAATTGGGTGTGGCTTGTGTATGGACAAAGAACGAAATGTTGCCGACACCCGGAGATGCAGCTTATAGTCAGTGTGGCTTGTAATTGTGAAATTACTGTAATTTAAATGTAATTTTACATAGGCAAAATTTGAGGCATTGGATTTTTGMCTGAAATTTCTAGATGTCAAGCTTCATAGCTGATGCAGCTTTGTCCGCACCTTAGGACAACAAGAAATCCCAGACAAAAGGCTGCTTACTGTACCAGTGCAGACCTGCATCAGGGAGTCATTGGAATTGTCTCATAAATACACAGCTCACACGCAGGAAATGGGATCAACACATAAAAGCTGCTGCACCTGTGCAGTAACACTAGCATTTGCCAGGTTCTGCGAACCCACTGCATATGGATTTCGCTACTCCTGCACCAATGCCTATTACAGGAATTAAATTTAGAAACTTAGCATGCCTGTTTTTGACAAATGCATCCTCCAGATTTGATTAAACTTCATTCCAGTTGCAAGCATCATCTCCTAAATCCATTCAAAAACCTGTGTAACTTCACCTACTGGCACAGATTAACCTGTTTTTTCAGAGTGCTGTTCCGTATTGCCAGTAACCCCCACTGCTCTGAGGTGTGGGACCAGTACCTCAGTTCTCAAATGTTGTGCATGTCCTGAGGCATTTTGGTTTTCATAGATATGTGTGCTTGGTTCATCTTTAGTTAGTAAGTGCTCAATGATCTCAGCAACTCTCTTCATGTGTGTGTGTGTGCGTGCGTGCGTGTGCACGCAACATTTTCTCTTAGCACACAGTTGGGTTGTTTTTCTTTCTGGAGTGCTTATCACCATAACAATCCTCCCCCCTCCCAAATGATCTGTTACTACACTCCCTTGATTTATGTATGTATTCTAAATCCAAAAGCCCTTGTATGCAGGATGTAAAGGTCAGGTGAATAATCTTTTAGAATTCTACCTTGTCAATGAAGTGTCTAAAAAATTAGTCACTTGTTACGTTAACTAAAAATACAAAAACCCAGTGGGGTGTGGCAGCTGTTTCCCACATCCATGAGATTTAAGCATTAATCATCCCATTCAGTCAATTAGTCTTCCCTAGCACTCAGTCATGCGCATTTTTGATTGTTCATAACTCCTCCTGAGACAAGGGCCAAGTGTGCTCAGATTGCCCTAAACTGCTCTTTCTTCTCAGGAGCTGGATTAGAAGGAGCAACCCTGCAGCCTGAAGCTCATTGGAGATATTCAGGTGATTTTAGTGAGCACAGATTTAGGTTGCAGCTTAATACAGACTGGTAGGTAAACAGGAGTACAAATTCTCTTCCTGTTGAAAGAAGGGCATTATAGAAACCCTGCAATTATCCTGAGAGCATTCAGGAAAATCTAAAAGGAACTAAAATATTTTTCCTATTTGTTTATTTAAAATTAGAAGTAATTAAAAAGGGAGAGACGTGGAACCAAAACCCAAAAAGAAACACATTCAAGGCACCAGAATCCAGGGTAGTAAATGAATTTTGAAATTAATTTAGGAAAGTGGACAGATTAAAAAAAATAAACAGGAGAATGATGAACCTGTCTTTCCAGAAATCAGAAGCCACAGGCTGGTATAAGACAGCAGTGACTGATTTGCTGTCTTTAAAAACACCACTAGGACAAGGGCTATAATATGGGCCATGAATAAGCTGAGGTTAGAAGTGGGAAGCTTTCTAATCATGGCAGAAGTGCAGCCTTCCACTGAAAACAGCAGGCAAGTACACCATGTTTTTTTCACTATTTAAATTTCTTGAGCATTGGAGGAAAGGCACTTGGAACAGTTTGATAAAGAACAGACTTCCCACATGCAAGACCTCCTGTAGACTGTGTGTATTTAAAATGTTTAGAGTTCCCCCTTAAGCTGTGATGCACTTAAGAGGTTTTGGCTTTGGAAAGAACATTCTATGCCTGGCACTTCAATGAAAGTGCACAGACATGTTTTGCAGTGTATACTGAAGCTCATTTGAATGGAAAATGAAGTTGCTGCCTCCTGGACATGAGGCCTTTAACTTCATTTTATTACCCTGACACTTTATGGATATTGATGTTCAAGTTAAGAGAAGAAAAGAATGTCTTATTTGTTTGATTTTACAAAATTAATCCACGTACTGCAAACACTACCAAGTTTCTACAACTGTCAGTTAAAACATTTTTAATTAAGCCGCCACATTTGAAACGAGTGTCACATACATTAGTGTCACTTGAAAGTCATTCATAAGTATTTGCAATAGCTTTCTCTGGAACATCTTAGTTGTGTAACATGCGGGTTATGCTTCTACCCCTCCCAGTACATTCAGAGCCAAGTTTATTTTACATTAGTGCTCTTTTGACAAGTTATGCCAATGCTTATAAAACAGCATACAAAAGACTTAAATTATGCTAAACCTGATTACCATATTACCATACCATCCTCCCTGTCGTTAGAAAAGTGTCCATTTTCTTACACTTTTTTCTCCTTTTCAGCTTTAGTTGTGCCAGGATTTTTGTACTTGAGATTCTCTGCTGTGTTTTAAATTCACCTGAAGTAGATACCATCATTACTTGTGATAAAGTAAGCCTACACAATATTCCCCAGAAGGCAGTACAGTACAGAAAAGGGGGGAAAAATTTAAAGGACACGTTTGTCACATAACTCTCTTACTCAGCAAGAATCATAAATACAGTAGATTGTATATCCCACAACTGAGCTCGTAACACAATTCTGAAGTCTGCAGACATTTATGCTCTGTAAAGTTATAAAATACAGGCCTAGAAGGGACCTTCAGGAACCACCTGGCCTCTCTAAAACATGATCACATGCAATACATAGCATTATCAAATTCAAAAAGGTGTTACAAAATGTAAAGCTATACAATATATAATACAAGAAATAGAGGGCATTGCAAAAGATCAGCTGTAAATTACTTTAGCTTTACAGTCTGTTGGTTAATGCTTTCTAAGTTCTATTTTGTACATGTGCATGAATACACATACCTACACACTTGCCCTCTCCTAAGTACCAGGTTCATGAGAGTAAGAAATAACACAGAGAAACATGCAGCATTTGCTTTCCACCCCACCTGTATCCTCTTCAGTCTGTCTTTGCTAAAGCTACTTCTCCCATAGCTGGAAGAGGAGTTCAAAGAATGAACTTCTTCCTTCTTCCCCTGCTGAACAAAGCTCTTACAAAGATTATAGACCATAATTAAATTTGCTGTAAGGTGCTGCAGGTCCATGACCAACACAGACATGGCTATGCCCTGCTGGAATATTTACTTGGAATTGCTGGCTGCAGAAACACAAATGAGGAGCCAGCCAGATTACTCCAACATGGATGTCTGTGTGAAGTTTACATAAATTGCCCACAGAACTGCTTTCTATTTCTACCTGTTACCCCTACTCACTCACAAAGCAGCCTCGAGTTCACTAAACTCTGAGGTATCTATAGTGTTAGAAATTTTGGAGGTTTTTAAAGACTTTATGTTATTCTCCTCCAAAGCACACTGATGATTAAAAAGGTAGACAAATAGGATAGTTTATGTTTCTGCTCAAAGATGCTTTCTAAATCAGCATCACTCATACACCATGTAAAAATATGTGCAGTTTAACATCTGAATCCATGACAACATATATATGTGATTCCATTCACAAGTCTGCTGTGGCCATAAATGCACCAATGTTACATTAGCCACTGTTATGTTATACACACCAGCTCCATGCTTCGGAAGAGACCTTGTCCAACAGCACCAATTGGAGGAAAATAAATTTTAATTTTATTTTCCCCTTAATTCAAATAGCTAAAAGTCAACAACTGTCCAGTAACAGGAATGAGAAAAGATTTTTAGGCAGCAGGTGACTGTGATAGTATCACAGAAGTTTCTTCTTTTGGACTGACTTTGACAGAAGAAAAAGCATTCCTTGGAAGACTATGGTTTTTTCATAGCTCCATCTAAAGCAGTTTTGTCAAAGGTGAAAAAAAACAACCCATCTTGCAGGACCACTAATGGGGTTGTTTAAAATCTATCCTTTTCCTTTCTACACTTGAAACACTATCATCTACATTCATAAGAAAATATTTGAATAAAATAAGGATGACTCAATTAATTGGGAGGGAAAGGAGAAAGTAAACCACCCAAACTGAATTGACATGAGAATATGTAAATAATACTTTAGGTAAAAGCTATTTGACTTAAGATGCCAATTTTTTTCCTAATTTATTGCCATGCACAGTGAGGAATACACTGGAAAAATAAGCTGAGTTTTTCAGCCTCCCATAATGACACCAAATGTACATCAGAAGTGCCCCTCTGTTTTGGCAGTTGACTGTACTTGGACTTAATCTTTCAATTTAAGTATGGTGCTCTCTCTGGGGAGGAGTAGTAATAGGTAGGCTTGATGTTTCCCAGGACTTCGTCTTCCCAGTTGGGTAGGCAGCAGAAGAAGAAAGCACAACCAATTACAACAACAGTGCTGGCCCAGCCAAAGCCATAGGCCCAGCTGAACATGTTGTCTCCCGTCAGTGGAATGTCTTCTGTGAACTTCACTGGGTAAATGACCAAGCCAATGATCTGGAATGCAGCTAGAGAGAGAAAAGAAAGAAAATCAAGAGCAAGTTAGAGTGAATATATTACGGTTCCCATTAAGAAAAGGTACATGGAGATAAGTGCATATTTCAGATATGTAAGGATTAGCTTCAGACCTGCAATCAAATCTGCATTGTTACAGAGGTATGTGACTTCTGTTCCGGGCAGATCCCCACGCCTATGTGGCTGTGGCATCTCAGCTGCCATTGCCAGGTTGCTAAGGCACACCCCTGCATGCTGTGACCAGCCCTGTCCCACAGCCAGCACCAGGAACCCTGCCAAGCCAGTTACCTCCCAGAGCCCTGCTCCTCCTCCTCCTATCAGAAAGGTGGAAAGCACCCAGGTCTCTCAGCTCTTAAGTCTTAGCATGCGACATGCAGGGTCAAAGGTGTCCCCATGTAGTGCTTTTGGGAAAGTGAGAACTGACAAAAGGCACTGGAGCTTCCCTACCCATTATGCTTTCAGAGTGCAACTCAACCTTCCCTTGTTCCCCATGAAAATGAGTCATCAACCAGACAAAGAGCTAATTCCATAAGGGAGGCTCCATCTAGCATATTTTTTTGCTGATGCCAGTCTCACATCTAAAATAACTTTGTGCCCAGCCTTACCAACAACAAAGAGCAGGCCTCCAATTCCGCGCACGAAGTTGAAGCGGAGGATCTCGATCGAGAATGCGATGACCGCAAGGGCGAAACAGATGACCAGGATCACAAAGCCAACGAGGTATGTGGCAGCTGCTGCTCTCCCCCACCCTTGAAAAAGAAGAAAGGTATTACACACAGCAGTACTTTCCTGTAGGTCATTGCAGCTCTTTGGTTTTCTTTAATAATTTTTTTATTGAAACTCTTTATGTAAGCAATTCAAAGCAATACTGAATGCTTGCAAAGCACACAGCTGCAGAGCAGGCAGACAGGACTCCCTGCCTGCTAACTTGTCTTGCTGAAAAGGGGCACAGAGTGCAGCATAGAAGATAAATAATACCTTCAAACTTCATGTCTGTAAGACAACCACAGACATCTGAGCAGATAGGGCACACAACTGCTGACAGTGCCTTCTATCATTACAGCTCCTGTTCGATATGCAAGTTTACAAAACCACTTCCATGCAAAGGGAAGTGTGAAAGCAGACAAGAGGGTACGGCCACGGGGGATAACTGCTGGGAAATAACAGCGCTGTCTGAATAAAACTTCTGTTTGTTTATGACAAGAATGGAGCATGTGGAGCAAAATAAGCATGACCAAAAAGAAATAAACCTTCACAGTTGAAAAGATGACAAAAAGAAAGTTCTTGTAAATAAGTATCTATTCACAGTTAAAATGTAGCAGGTGGGTGAGAAATAACAAAATCTGAGGTAAAAGTTGATGAGTCCTCTTTGAATCATTACTTTGACATTTGCTGGAACAGGGTGTACCAAGCTACTTAGTATGGAGCTACTGCGTGCTGGAGAGGCTCAGGCATGAAGCAAGTGGCTGTACTCCAACAGAGCTGCACCAGCATCCAGAACTCACCTGCCACAGGGCAGGGCCAATGCAACAATGGCAGGAAAGCCTCCTAGAAAAACAGCCAGCCAGTCTACTTTGGCAGCAACACTGCCTTGTGAAAAGGTCCTCAAGCATCTTGTCCACCTCAGAAACCAAGTAATTTAGGTGAGCCCAGTGCAAACAACTACAAGCAAAGGTGTTCCTGCCCTGGAGGCAGGATACCTGCCCACAAGGGCTAAATCATACTGGCTACTGCTTTGTTTTCCAGTCAGCTGTCATCACAGTTCAATTCCCACATCTACATATTGCGGGTTTCTACTTTCACACACTCAGACAGAGGTAGGGCTGGATTCTGAGTTCCCTCTAATGTAGGAATAAAGAGGCCAGTGAGATCTAGGTCAGAACATTTAAAAAAAATTCTCTTTCATCATAGCTGTCCATTCCAACACAATTGAAGTGACTTTGGAGATACCCTGCATTCAATGCAGTCCTTATTCTTTCTTTGCAACTTGCTATCTGAAAACAAAGCATTGTTTTACAGCTATTTTAATTAGATCTGTTTGAACTGGTTTCTTTCTTCTCTAATCCAACAGCAAAAATAAAACACAGCTAGTATCCATCAGCCAAATCTCTGCCAAAACTCCCAACCACCACCACTGCCACCTGAAGACAATAAAACTGACACAGAAAAGATAAGGAAAAGTTTTTCTTTCTCCTCTCCCTTCCTGGAGCTATGCAAGACAGTAAAAACTTCTCCGATTTCTTCTTCAGCTGGCTGTGCATGTCTCATACCCCTTCCCTGAGGAAATGCTGAGGGGAAGAAGTGGGGAGGAGACTGATGAGAGGCTGATGAGTGTCTGGAGATTAAAGCTACGTCAGTTTGATAAAATCTTTTCATACAAAATATCCTCTGTCATACCTAAGGCAGGTATTGAATATTGTCTCAACAACAGGATTTATTTAGTGGTAACTAATATAAAGGGATATGTAACCATTCCACACAGCCAGCCCAGGAAAACCCATTTGGACTAGATGATCTAGGCAAACTTTTTAATCAAAATTTGCCCTATTAAGAAAAAAAATAAAAAGTACAAGAAGAAGGAACACTTAGTTACAATAGCATATTCCCTTTCATTATTTATGTATTATTTATGCTGACAAGGTGTAGGAAGACAAATCTGGCAGCTGTTTGATAAAATTTAGGTTGTAAACTCAAATACACCTGCATGTTAGACACCTTGAGGTTTAGTGCAACACAAACACAATTGGAGGAATACAAGGCAGAATGCCCACAGTGCTCTCTCTGCCATTTGCATATCATCTGTACCATCTTCACAAGTGTAATAAGCTTTTGGATACTGGTCAGCCTTGGTTCTGCTCACAGTGATTTATTTTCTTGTTTCTGGCAATAAGCAAATGACAACACATATAGCTGCAGGAGATATCTTGTCAGGAAGATTAATATCAAGCTCAGCTTTGCTTCAGGTTTTCACAAACAAGGCAGCAGCAGGTACCATCATTAGGAAACTGAGTTTTGTGCTCCTGTGTGACAGAGCTCAGTGCTGGTGACCCAGCACCTTCCACTCTTTCTTCAGCTGGGTTATCTCTTCCAACAGCACTTAGCAGCAGGTTAATGCTGACAAGACCTGATAAAACTGAGTCAGAGGTGCTGCCCACAGCACTAGATGGGTGTGCTCTGGGCTGGACTAGTGTAGTCAGCCACAGAACTATCAGCCAGACATTTGATCCCCTATGGGAATCACAGGAAGAGCAGCAAAAACATCTGGATTTATGGTTAATTTTTGAGATTTCTCTTACATTGTGTGCATATATTAATATTTTAATAAGTGACTGATAGAAGAAATTGAGGTGAGAGGGTGCACCTTTCCCGAGCATAGGGTGTAGTCCTGGGATATTCCTTATCCACATGACCTCTTGCCATCTCCACTGACAGGGAGAGTTTTCAGCAGAGGGACTGCTGCAGAGCTAAAACTGAAATTGTTGTTTCTCCATGAAGGATCTCCCTCATCCCCACACATATCAAGTCAGGCTTTCCAAGCTTCTTTTCTCCTAAAGGCTTCTGAGAGCTGATCAAGCCCCCACAGCACCCAGCTCTTCCATCTTTCTGAAAGATCCTCCCCTCCCAGCTTCCAAGAGGGGAGAGGTGCAGTTTTACCCTCTCACTGTTTACTGCCATAAGAGCTGGAGTCAGAAAATGACAGCTTACCTGGTTTATGCTCAAAAGTACCTTGTAATCATAAGATATTTAGCCAGAATTTAAGCTTTTCCACAAAAATAGTAAATTCTCAGATCCATTCATTTGGCAGAGAGGGTATTTTTTGTGTGAAATAAACTTAAGTATGATGTCTGTTTATGAAATCAACCAAGAACACCACAGTCATTTGGAGCTGCACAAATAAGAAGGCAGACTAATAGGAGAGAAAAAAACCAGAGAAATATTTGAGGGTATTAGTGTTTCCAGATCAGCTTGGTCTCAAAGAATATTCAAGTTCTTTTCATCTAATCAGCAGAAAAGCATTTAACAATTATGGTGGTGTTGAAAGAACATTTAAAAACACCTGTTCAGAAGCTGAAGGTCTGTAATTATTAGGAAGGATTAAGAGTTTTATTACATAGCATTACATTACATTAATGATTACTATGGAAAGGAACTAAGCTGCAAATGTTATCATGCAAATAACTAGGAGGGGTCACGATTACTTAAGTTTAATGATGAGCACCAGTAATATGATGAAATTAAAAGAAAGCAAGCAACAGTGCCTTAGTGTTAAGTGTATTTCCTGATTTCATTTGGCCATGCCTCAATCTCACCAGGGAGGATGTGGAATCTCCATAGGCTAAGATTTTTAAATCTAGATTTCCCTTTAGAAATCAATAAAAGAGCTGTGAAAATAGCCTAGTAGGAAGATGAACTGCTACAGGATTTGAAGCAACAAGATTCTCATCTTTGTTCATTCACTACCAGAAGCCAAAGCTAGTTTGTTAGCTCATGAATAAACGGAAGTATTTTTCATGACCTGTAGAGACTGGGCATATTTTTGCAATGTAGCTGTAATATTCTTGTGTATATAAATGGCAGTAGCAATCCTTGTTTGGCCTCAAGAGCCCATTACACAGAACATCCGAAATAGCTCCCTTTTTTTTATGTAGTAAAGGATTAGTGGACTGCAAGTAAAAGAGCAGTGTCAGCACTACTTTCTTGCTCAGATAATGTGCAAACTTCCGTGGTAACATGACTGGTGAGAGGAAGCTGTGTGCATACCCACCACGAGCATAGAGGAGCCCAGAATGGAATGTTTGCTGGAAAGGTAGGTTGAAAATTAATACTGGGAATAACAATCTGTTTTGGCTTTAGGAGTGCAGGAAGAGCAATGCTAAACTACCAAAATATTAAATATGAGCCTTCTAGTACAAACTTGGCTTCAGTTGAGAGCTGAGGACAGGCACAATCCTACAGATTTCCAACTTTAGTCTCTGGATTGTCAGCAGAAGAAGTGTGCCTGCTCAGGAGCCAGTAAAGTGCACTGGCAGAGACACCAGCCTCACATTTCACTGGGATCTTTTACCAGGAAGTTGCAGTGTTTTCTGGGTGTAGGCAAGGACACCAACTGCTACACCTTTCCATTAGCACTTCCTGAGTGCCTGCACTTGCCTGACACCATAAACGATTTTAGTTTGTCTTGAATGCATGTGTAAATCAGACAAAAGTGTGCCTGAAAAGAGGTGCATTGATAAGGTAAGCATACACCTAGCATTCCTCCTTTATTTAGCTGGCCCCTCAGTGAAGCCTCCACATGCACTCAGTTTCACCAATAATCTGTCTTATCGAAGTCTATGCCTCTAGGGACATAGGTACAGTGGCACAGCTGCAGTGAAACATGATCCACAAAGGTTGGGCTCCTACTTCTAGGTTCCANCCTTTTTTTTTTTTTTTTTTTTTGGCACTTACTAAGGATCCAGAAGAATGCTTCCCTTTTTCTTTGTTTACTGGTGTGTACTTAAGTGAATACCAACTGGCTAGTAATATAAGAAAGAGTTAACCTAATGGGGTTACCTTTACTGCACATGTACACACCCATTTTTACAGTGTTAATTCAAAGCAAAGTCACTGGGACCAATCATTCAGAACCAGGAGGGTATAGCCACCCTGCCATAAATATTGCTCCTAAACTTACAATCTCATCACTATAAAGACAATCATCCTTTCCAAGTTACACAGTGCAAATAATCTTTGTCATAGCTGATGGCTTTAAACACACAGTCAACAGTTAAATCCTGCAATGGTCTAGACTTAGTCATCTTGAGTCATATTCTAGTGCACTACAGCACTTTTGCATTGCAACATTTTGATAATACACAGAGACGCTGCCAGCCAGGACACTTCCCAGACACAAACCAGTACAGAACTCCAAACAAAATCCCTTCCCTGCCTCCCTACCACGACATCCTACTCTTCTTTTTCCCCTTCACTTCTTCCCTCTCATGTGGTATTTGCAAATGTGCATTAAGGACCTAAGCAGTTTAGGAGATGCTCCTATTTACAAATCTTTGTTTGTCTTTTCCTGCCCCTTTCCCTTCATTTAAAATAAGTGACTCGCCTGCTTTTTTTCTTCCTCTTCCTTGTACACATGCCACAGCTCAATTAAGAATTTGTCTAATGGAACATTCTGTTAATGGAGATCCACTCTGAAGTCTTCATTTCGTCAGGAGAGATGCAGGATAGTTAGTACACAGCAATTATTGTATGCAAAACACAAGTTATGCATCTCAATTAGTTAATCTTTATTTTCCTGCAGCAGTGCTGCAAATGCCTGCTAGGCATTTTTTCCTTTGCAAATGCCCTCACCTATTTTGACAGTAATTACGTTAGCATAGAAGAAAACAAAACAAAACAAATCAAACCTGAACTCATGTGTTATATCCTGTCTCTAGATGTAAATACTGAGTAGACAGTGGCATTGACGTTATGAAAATTTGAGAACAGGCAAATTCATATAAATAAGCCAAGGATTTAAATAAGTTTTGGTTTAAATAAGCCAAGGTTTAAACAAGTATAGTCAAGGATACTGTTCTTCTGTTTCAGCCTGTTAACTAGAGAAAAACCGCAGAAAATTACTTTTGTCCCACTATGCTGAGGGCTGACGCAAAGCACACACCCATCAGTACTCAGGGACGTGTGAAGCAGTGTCACTATAGAAGAAAACAAATTCCAGCTGTACTGTATTAGCACTTTTTCCCTGTGCAATGCAAATTTCAGCAACTCTGCACTGGCTTTTCTTCTCTGTCTAATGCGAGAGATGGATATTTTCATCTCCCTAGCCAGATTTCTTCCACCTGCAGTAAAGCCCAAAGTGATCACCGGCTGAGAATCAAAGCCACTTCTCTTACAGTATATTCAGGATTTAGCTTGTGCACGAGTGTTGCAATGAAAAGTTTCTGGAAGTGAGTCTGCCGTGCTCGGGTGGCAAGGGATCTGCGCAGGGAAACAGTCCCAGCTCTCCCAGCTGAAACACACCCTTCCAACCCCCTCAGTCCCTAAAGAGCCCTCATCCAGGATCTTAAGGCGGGTCTGCTTATTTGTCCAAAAATATTTTGTTTGAGGGAAAAGCAGATGTAATCAGACCCACGTGCTCTAGCAATAAAACAAAAAGTCCCCCGGAAGACCTAGAAACTGAGAGTGTGCAGTAAGAATGTTATAGTGGTGATGCCAGATACAGAAGCAGCTAAGCAAGTTAAAACAGAGGCACACTTATCCCTGATTTAGGCCCCAGTGCAACAGGAAAGAGCATTTTTTTTCTGCCTGCGAACCCACATTAGACCATTTTAAGCTGCAGATCAGGAGGCATTTTAATAGCTGCACTCCCTTGTCCAGGAGGGTTAAATTAAGGCGCTCTTTTCCCCTGAAGGATCAGAGAAATACCATTTTAGTACTGTCCAGGAGTGGCTCTGCAGAGGACACCCTGCATGAGGGTTCCCACACTTGCCGTCCGACCGGGGAAGCCGGCGGCGCGGGGAGGAGCTGCCTGCTGCCAGGTAAGGCTGCGCCACTGCAACCCGTGAGACTCCAGGGCAGCCAAGAGACAGACCTGGAGCCAGCTGCTATCTGACTTGGGTTGTAAAACAACTTCAGAAAAACACAAAGTATCAACACCCCGGCTTCTCAGTGTTGTACTGATAGAAAAAGATCTCTCCGGAGCGGTCTAGTCCTGTGTGGATGCTGGTTCTGGAGGGAAACTCCATTCCCGAGAGCAGCTGCTCCGCAACAGAGTTAGGGGAGGTCAACACCTTGGCACCCACTGCCCCGGGTCGCTCGGGGGGCTTCTCACTCACCGTAGTCCATGAGGGATTCGCAGCTCCAGTTGAGATCCTCCTCGCCCCGCGTGCAGCTCTCCCATAGCGACGCTTGCTGCACGTAGGGCTCCGACTCGGACTCCAGCCAGCCCCGGCCCGCCAGGGCGATGATGCCCATGATGATGGCCAGCCCCAGCAGCAGGGGCAGGAGCCACCTGCACCTCCAGCAGGCGAGGCCGCACACCACCATCGTGCCCGGCCGGCGGCGCGCCCTGCGAGCCCGGGCGTCGCGGGTGTGGCGCGGCGGGGACGCTCCGGCGGGACGGGAGACTGCGAGTGTGCCGGTCCGAGCGGGGTTTTAAGGCGCCGGGGAGGAGGCAGTCCCACCCACATTCCTCTGACTAAGCCTGCCGCCGCCGGCAGCCCCGACCGGTGGGGCCGGCGGGGAGCGGCGGAGGGAGCGGAGCCGAGCCCGGGCCCCCCAGCCCCGCTCGGCCCCGGCCCCCGGCCGGGCTCACCCTCGCACTTCTCCTCTCGCTGCCCACCACCCTCCCGCACCCGCTACCGCTCCGCCGTCGTGGCCCAGGCACCGCAAAAACGCAACCATGGCGAAAAAACTTGAGGTTCGCGGGGTTCCACGAGCCCTGCCTTCCTCATGGGGGCTGGACATCATCATCCTCCTCTCTGACCACTGGATAGACCGACCAGCACTGCCCAACACTGATAATACTGATGGTGTTAGCCACTTCAGCCACCAAAAAGCTTGCAAAACATTGCTTTTGCAGTTGACAAAAAGGCATTAAAGAAAGGTGTCTTATGAAGATGGGAATATGACATTATTAACAAGGAAACCACCTTCAGTTTCACATCACACTCAGCATTAAACAAATGCATGTTTCCTAATGGCCATCTAATTAATGTTTCACTGCAATCGTTCTCTGGTTTCCAAGCAGGTTGTTCTGGGCACTGGACAAAACCCACCAGTGGTACTCAGGACCCATCTGCCCTGAACCTTTCCCGTTCCATGTCTGGAAATGCACTGGAGATGCCAGATGACCAAAACAAGTTCTTCCCCATCACACAGCATGAATTGATATCCAAAATTTTGGCCATGGGAAAAGCACTTCTCCACAGTAAGAACTCTACATATCCCATTGCATCACCCCATTGCCCAGCATCAAAGCAAACTCATTGTCTGGGCGGACACGTGCCCATGACAGGACTAGAGGAGCATGTGTCTTGGGCACACAGCTCACACACGTTTGACTGAGTCTTGGAGCAGCTTCTTGGCCTCACCAAAGAGGCTATTAGGAAGACAAATCTCCGAGATCTGAAGGACTGAAAATAATAGTGGATTAGGGGGATTACATGTGCTTCATGGAGAATGGGAACTTATGAGTTCCTACTGGACTGCATCAAATGGGGTTTTGTCACAGCTATGTCACATATAATCAAACTGTGCCCAATGGCAATTCCTCAAAAGGTATTCATGGAAGGTGTCCTGTGAGGAGGGATGGTCAACCTCATCTGAGCACTGATTGCTGGCAAATATTAGGGAATGGATTGTGATGCTAAAATCAGAACAGTAAGATTATAACACTACAGGCAAGTTGCAAAAGTCCCAGGTAGGGTACCTCAAATGATGGGTGTTTCACCAGCTCTGTCAACATCCTTTTGATGTTCATTCCCACTGCTCAGATTTCATTCCAAATTCATAATAAAGTAGAGCTGTAAATAAAATTCACCAGAACTACTTGCAAGCCTATGTCATCAGCACACAAATTTTGCATAGCAGAGAAGTAATGGCAGAACTGGGCACTATGATCCTCTGTTTTTGTAATTTCAACAGAACTTCATTTGTTCAGTCCTGAGCAGTGATTTTCCAGCAGTCATACTATCAGCACTGAAGTCACCTCAGATGCAGAAAGTATTTTCTTCAGCACAGAAATTGAGATGTTTGGAAGAGAAGTGAGAGTAAATTTCACCCATTTTTCAAGAAAAAGAGTAGAAATGCACCACTCATCAAAGTGCTTTGCTATAAGGTCAAAAGTAAGAGAGTTCCCCCACTTCAGACAGGAGTATAGAGCTAATTTTAGTAATTGCATTACTTGTTTTCCCAAGGCTGTCCTACACCTGGAGTGCCTCAGTGCCCAGACTCTGCAGAGGTGTGATGAAAAGCTCTCCTTCTCCAGTGACACCATGAAGACGGAAATCTTCTCCTTTCTTTTTAAATTCTTGGCTTTTTAACAAGTAGGAAATCCATCTGAAGTTAAAAAATAATACACCAAAGATTCAGTTCTGTATGACTGAGGGCCTATAACACAGTCAATGAAGTTGTCTGCCTTCGGTCCCAACGATACTTGGATTTATTAGCAAAGAGATCTAGCTAACTAATAATCCAGTGCCTCCTGCAGCAAAACAGGCAGCTCCAGCAACATATGTAGCTTTTCTCACCTCTGGGCTGTATAACCCACATCTTCTAGAGACCAGATGGTAGGAGTCAGCTCTATGGGGCTGCAGTGATACACACATGAAAAACAAGTAGTACTTTGATTATGAGGAAAAGATGCCCTAATACATAACAAAACAAACAGGAGGTTTGCTTTCCTAAACACCAAACCCACCTGAAAGTAGCTGGGCATTCTGGATCAAGCTGCACTGCCAAACATACATTATCTTCAGCTGTCAACACAGCTATGTATTCTGTAGTTATGAAAATAAGAACATTTTCCCCAGTTTTATCTTTGCCCATGTTAAAAAGAATCATAAGCTTCTTTCACCAGCACTACCCTTACCTTTATTTGTTTGTTATGCACATAATACATTAATTCCATAATCTCTGTGGCCCTATAGAAATACTTTTTCTGTGCAGTGTAACAAGGGATATGCCTCTCTAGCAGGCAGCGCTCTACATGGAGTAAATCATTTACTGGTGCTGGCAATCATTCACCCAGCTATCAGAGAAAACCAAGCAGCACTGGGAGAAGGTCAGGGATCAGCTCCAGCCCAGACAGGTATGGCTGGGCTCTCATGGGCTTTGAAATATGCCAGCAGGAATCTGCAGGCTGGTTGCCAAGAGAGCATTTGGGGTGAGGGGCGGGGAGTGAGACACATAGTGGATGGCACTATGCCACGGGCATCCCTCTGCCCTGCAGAGTCCCCTCAGGGATGGGGTACCTTTCCTTTATCCAGTTTACCTGGCTGGTTTTTCTACCCTCTTTACAGCTCAGATCTAAAAAAAAAAAAAAAAAAAAAATTCCACAGAGAGTATCTGTTGTAAATACAATTATTTTGTAATTCATGGGTGTTGTCCTTCAGCAGCATCTTGTGCTCACTTTCCTCCATGTCCAAGTGCCCCAATTCTACTTAATCTCTCTTCAGGCATCACAGCCACCTAATTAACATCACCTAAACAGGGTAGTCATTCAAACCATAAAATAGGGTAGGCATGGCATGTACTTTGTATAACCCACAACAACCACTCCATCAGTGTTTCCAGATATAACTTCAATTTCCTCATATATGTTTAAAAGCTACCATTATGTGAATTCATAAGAAATCAATTTTTCTGATCAGTTCTTGTCAGTAGCCCTTAATTGAACTCAGTTTACATTGCAAACTCCTCTGGGGCTGGCATAGATGAATTAAGCTGGCTCTCTGCAATTGATGTGCTGAAGAGCCTACTTCAAAAGCCTTGTGGAAATAGTAGGGCAACATTTAGGCCTGCAGAGGTGTGACTCACCCTTTCTCATTCTTGCAAGGGACAACCTGTGTGACTCCATCAGCCTGAGATGACCTAAAGTCTTAGAAATAAAAGGGTAGTAAATAATTCTCCTTCCATGCATGTGTTGCCTATGGTTGCCATACAGTATAAAGGTGCATGTGTGCTCGCTAACTCCGGTTTTATACACTTAGGTTGTGCAAAGGTCTCTCCTGAATTGTCGTGAAGTTGCACTGGGTGAAATTCCGCTTCTAGTAAAGGAAATGGCAGAATCCCAGGTGACAAGATTTTACCCCAAAGCTCTCTAAAGGCCTCAGACTCACTTAGATCATACCCACAGAACACTGAGAGTCTTCAGACAACTAAGTTCTATGACTTGTTGCTGCAACTTTTCCTCCTTTGCCTCATTCTCATTTCCAAAAAAGAAAAGAAAGCATCAAATAAAGAACTATGTCATCCTTGACCTCCTTATTGGTTTTCATTTTGTTCATAAGCCCTTTTCCAAAGATGCAAACTGGCCATCTTCATGTGTGATGTTACAAAATCCTAGTGATTTCCTGGCTAGCACTGGAACTATTCCTGTAGGAATAGGAGCTTGGTGTAGTGTGTGAACACTTTCTCCTAAAGGCTATTATTACTTGAACAAGCCCCCCAGGAAAACCCGAGGAACAGTGTGTGCTTATGCTTTAGGGGCCAGAAAGTTTAATTTGCTTTTAACTTTGTTTTCTTTTAAGATAAACTTCAGTTTATTCAAGAATGAGAAAGATTTATTGATTCTAGCAGAGCAGTATGCTTGTGCTCATTCTGACTTTTGTATTCACATCTGATAAATCAAGAGAAGATGCGTCTTGGAAAATATCACATTTGTGCAATATCAGATGCAAAGCTGGAAGTCTTTTTTCACTTAAATTCCCTTGAGACCAGAGATTTCTCCTGCGCTGACACCATTTTATTCAAACGCAGCGCTGCGGGTGTTTGGGGAGAGCGGGGCGGGGCCGTGGCCTCTGCCACCAGGGGGCAGGAGACACCCGGGGAAACTGGGATAGGGAATGGGATCCTGG
>PYHW01010211.1:1970140-1982130 GCA_013186435.1 Turdus rufiventris | reverse complement strand
TAGGGAATTGGTTCCTGGGGCAGGAGACACCTGGGGAAAGCTGGGATAGGAAATGTAATCCAGGGGACAGCCTTCTGCCAAAATCCCCTCCGGCAGAAGGGCTTATCATGTCCTGGGACCCTCTACCCAGCACCCCGGAGCCTCCTGAGCAGCTTTGCCACGGAGTCCTTTCAGTTATCCTCATTTCTGCTCCTCTGCCAACAAGACAGGTGGGCAAGAAGGCAAATGACATCCTGGCCTGCATCAGGAATAATGCAACCAGTAGGACCAGGGCAGGGATTGTCCCCACGTACTCGGCACTGGTGAGGCCACTTTTCAAATCCTGTGTTGAGTTCTGGGACCCTCATTACAAGAGGGACACTGAGGTACTGGAGTGAGTTCAGAGAAGGACAGTGAGGTTGCTGTAGGGTCTGGAGCACAAGTCCTATGAACAGCAGCTGAGGGAGCTGGGATTGTTTAGCCTGGAGAAAAGGAGCGTCGGGGTGACATTATTGCTCTTCATAAGTTCCTGAAAGAAGAGTGTAGCCAGGTGGGGGTCAACCTCTTCTCCTGAGTATCAAGTGACCAGACAAGAGGAAAAGCCCTCAAGTTACATCAGGGGAGGTTTAGATGGGATATTAGGAAAAAACTTCTTAATGGAAAGGGTTGTCAATCATTAGAACACAATGCCCAGGAAAGTGGTTGAGTCACCAGCCCTGGAGGTATTTAAAAGAAATGTAGATATGGCACCTGGGGAATGGTTTGTTGGTGGATTTGGCAGTGCTGGGTTGATGGTTGGACTTAACGTTTATATAGACTTTTCCAACCTAAATGATTCTATGACTCTCTGTCATTTAGGTGTTTATTTCCCCTGAAACTGCAGGCCAAGGACCTAAAGTGGAGTTCCTCACACTCAGATGTTTTAGACTGGAGAGAAGTGTCTGACTGATTCACCAGTGATGATGGAGGGTCACCCAGCCCATGGAGTTAGCTTCCACTGAGACACCTGCACCACAGGTATGTGCAAGGCAGAGCCCAGCACGTGTATGCCTTCCAGTGGGAGTATGGCACTGCCTTCCATCCATGGGTTTGAGTTTATTTAGGGAGATGGAAGCCCCTGTACTGCTCTCCATTCTTAGCACTGAGATTTTACATATATATGTACACGCACACATATGTATGTATGTATATATATGTATAGATAAATGTATTTAATTCAATATTTCTCACAGTGTTTTATTCCAAAATCTCATGGAAAAACTGGTGTGATAGAGATACAGTTTTTCTTTCCACCAATATTTGCATTTGCTTGCATCAATCTGTATTTCTTGTCTCCATTCTTCCTTCTCTGTAAAAGTCACATGCATCTCAGATCTGCCCACACAACATTGTAGGATCACCAGTTTTGTGCTTTCCAGCCTCAGCACAGTTAGCTCTTCTCAAACAGCATCTTGGTTCCTAGGAGTGACATCAGGAACTTTTGGAATAAACACAATCATTACCTGCACATCCAGAAGAAGACAGAGTACATTTGATTTCACAGCTCCACATTAAAATCTCTTTTTAGTTTTTATAAATTACTCACCCAATAACTCAGTTCACTGAGGCCTGGTTTCTGAGAGACAGTCTGGTCTTTAAGTGCATACTCAGATGAGGGATCACAACTCTAAATTAGCAGCACATGTGGACATGATGCTGGATTAACACAGCATGCATGAACATCAATACTTTGAGTCATTATTTTCAGGGGTGCTGCTTCTGACGCAATTTCTCCCAAGCCTTGTTCCACCAGGAGCTGCATCCGTGTTGTTCCCTGGCAATGACCCACTTTGTTCTATTATTAAGCAAAGCAATAGTTTAAATAGTTTTAATTCAGCGTTTTCTCTCCCATTGTGCTGCAAAGGGGTTCCTATTTGTCCTGCTGCACAAAACTCACCTTCTTCACATCAGTTTGATCTCACTTGTGGGATTTAGCTTCCCCTTACAGAAACCATGCTGTAGCTCTAATTTTAAAAGCATGTTTTTCTTGAGCTCCTTGCTGTGACAGACAAATTGAGTGCAGGAAGATGACACAGGACTGTACAGAACATGGTGTTTTAAATTCCTAAAAAATATGGGAGAAGAAGTAATTTTTAAACTGCACACAGAGCTAACATATACATGACCAAGAGTAAACACTGAGAGCAGCAAGAAAGGGCTGGGAGATGGAAGAGAGAGAACAGGGAAATACTGCTTGAGGGGAGAAGTTTCTGTTTTGGGGAGGGTTGCAGGAAAGTGTTTTAGCTCATGAAACATGACAGTATCTACCTGTTTCCCTCAAGTGTTGGTGAGCTTATTTTGTACATACTTTTGTGCTTTGTAGTAGCAAACACTGAGGTCCAAACACTGGACCCACATAGAAAAGAGTGGAGATGAGGGATTTAGTTTGAATGTTGTCATTGATAAAAGTAAGCACTGAAGGTAATGTGCTTACACAGAAAGAGAGGAATGGTAGGCAGGGGAAAAATACCCTTATCTTTTTGCTCCTCTCTCTCTCTCGTTTACACATCATACAATATATAGCAATTACATTGAAATATAGTCTGTGTTATAGTGTGATCAGTTGGAAAAGTGAGACCACAAGAGACTTTAATTGATCACTCAATAACAGATGGGGTAATAAAACCTGGGACAATAAGGAATATTTGCGGAACAAATGAAAGATCAATTCCCCTTCTGTTTTAGAAGCAAGAAAACAGGCAAGTGTTAAAGAACAATCTAAAAGGCAAAATGATGAGGAAAAGAACATATGGCAAAGATGGAAACTGCTAAATACACACGGAGGAAAATGTATGTTTTTAAACTCTCTTTACGACATGCTTATTTCTAGTCTTTGCATGCTTTTTTTGCTACCATTTGTGAAGAAATAATTCCTTGGATATCAGTAGTACAAAGCATGAAGAAACTAAGTCCAAAATATATGTTCAGTAACAGTTTAAAGCACAGTAGGCAGAGGAAAAAGGAGTCTTTATCATAGGCAAACAAAAATGCTACTAAGATGCTTTTTCCTACACATATCATTGTAAAGGAGATTATGCCATGTTTAGAGAGTGAATGCAATTAGAAATGGGACAGAAATCAGCACTGTGTAGCCAAAGACACTACTTTTTAGTGTAGTATCTAAACAGCAACACCCAGTGCACTCTGTACTCCATTCTCCCGGGAATAGAAGCACATTAAACATGGGAAGCATTGATAATTTGATACTCAAATAATGGAATCTCTTTCAATATTCAGAGTCTGTTTGTACAGTCAAATGATGGCCAGGAGGAGGCTAGCATGTGCGATGAAGGACCATGCAGAAATGCAGCCTAAGAGGGCAGCTCCAAGGACAGCCAGAGCTTGCTCTCTCTCTGTGAGACATGCAGGGCTGCATATGGTTGGCACTTCAGCAGCCCCAAATAGTCTTCAGATGTGAAGAGCAGAGGTACCCAGATCAGTGCTTGCTGCCATCCCCAGCTTGGCATATTCAGAGAACCCTGGATGTGTGCAGTCATCCACACCCAAAAGCAACCACTCCAGGGATCCTCTGCAAGAAGTTCATTCCAGACTCAGCACTGAGCAGCCTGACTCCCACAGTGAGCAGGAAGGCTGCCTTCAAACATGTGCTGGAACTGCAGATTTCAGGGAGAACACCAGGCCTTCTTGTTCCCTCAGCTTGTGCCCAGCTCTTTGCTAGGAAGGTCCCACAGAGCGCACTAGGACTGTCCAATATTAAAAGAAAGACCTGCCAGCTAGCTAGCAGTCACAGGGGGGACAAGGCTGTGGCTCATACATGGGCCCTGCCCACTCATGTGGTGGGATATGCAGCAGAGATGTACAAACACTCTCTGGTCCCATAGCCTTGTGCAATTCTCTGCAAGATCAAAAGTACAACAGAACAGAAGTGAGGTAAAAAATTCCTGGATTTAGAAGTGGCACCTTTTATTTTTCTGTTTCTATGTTTGTTCTAAACAAGTATTTGTTTTTCCTTACGCTGCATTTGCTTTTTCTCATGTTAGTATGGAAAAGAAGAAAATGGAGACATCCCTAACTCTCTGTCCCTACAGCTCCATTTGAATACATCACAGTGAATATTAGACTACAACACAGTGAATATTATCATTCATGGTAATATGAGACTGACTACATGGAGAGAACAGCAACACTGATGCTTATCACCTGGGCTACACTGCAGAAGAGTATGAGCTGTATTCTCAGCAGAGATTTTTCTGGGTTATGACTCATGCAGAGTCCTGTTTTTCTGCTGCTCTCCTACCTACTGAGACAAACAAGAGAGCTACAGCAAATAAATAAATAAATAACCAGCTATTATTATCAGCCAGAATTCAATAAAAAATGTAATATACTGGTGCACATCCTGCATGCAGGCACACCAGGATCCTGAATCCAACATCACATTTGTGCCTTGCCCCTTTCCACTCTGAAGCTTCAGTTGAAGCTCTCTTATTTCAGGCCTTTTTCTCGTGTGCAGTAATTTACCTATAAGAGTAGGTTAGCAAAGAAGAGAGGTTTTTGAGGACTCTAGCAAAGGAAGAGTAGGTGGAGAGGTTGGAAGGAAGAGATGAAAAAGCCAAAGGAGGTAAGCAGTAGGGTAATGCAGAAGCAAGTCTGGGCAGTGGGTGAGATCTTGCTGACAGCAGCTTTATCACCTTGTTAAAGACCTTTCCAGTGATGTAGGTAGGGATCATGATTGTAAGGGTTTCAGTTTTCTCTTTTTTTAAGGATGGGTTTGTTCCTGTGCCAGATGGAAGTTACTCCTCCAAAGTTTGGTGGAGAGCCCTCTTCTTCATGCCCACCGTAGCAAAGTTGAGCCTGAGATATTTCAGAAGCTGAACTTGGGGTACCAGCCAGCAATCTTTTACCATCCAGTGACCGTTGACAAAGTGAGTTAATATAGGAGGCATCTGAATACCTGGATGGGAGGGGATATGTGCTCTATGAGACTGCTTTGTCTACACTGCATTTCATCTTTTTGCTGGCTTAATGAAGGGGAAAAATCTTGATATAATTGTAAACTCTTGACTACTTGGAGTAGGAACTCTCTTTATAAGGTTCACCGGAATAAAGGACATCAGCATTTGTTTCAGATAGCTGTGCACAGCCAGACTTGAAACAGTAATAATAATACAAGTGCTCAAGTATGACACATTTGGATAAAATCAGGATGCACAGCCAAGTAAGTGACTTAATCTTCTACAAAGCTGCTTTAATTTGGAACTCTTTAAAAAGCTGCAATACATTCATTCTTTAGGCTGAACTGGCATAAGCACCTTAAAACATGGCAACAGCTTTCCAGTTTCTCGAGTGTTAGGCTTTGGGGCTCATCTTTCTGAAATACCTAGTAGTTTCCTCCCATCCAGTCTTTTTATTTTTTTTTTTTTTTTTTTTTTTTTTTTTTTTTTTTTTGGTGGGGGAGGAAGAATTTTTTTTTTGATGTGCTAATACTGCACAGTGAGGCTCTTCCCTCAGGCTGGTTTTATTTTGTGGACATTGGAAACATTTGGGATCAGATTACATACTGGCAAGTAAAACAATGGCATTGCTGTAATGAGCTGGGGGCTAATTTATCGGCTTTGCAGATGTGACTGCATTACCATGCAAATCATGAGCAGCTCCTGCCTATAAATAAAATAACTTACCTTGTCAAGGATGGCTGTCCCAAAAATATAATGAGTATTATAAATTATAAGCAGGTGTCAGATTTCCACTTCCTTTGTATTCTTGTTTGTGCTTCTCTAAGGAAACATTCAAAGATAAAATGTACAATACCGTGTATGGCACAGGCAGTTACAATCTTTGCTGCCCAGTGCTATTATCACCTTTTGCCAACTGCCACTCCTTCATTTGTTAGAAAAACAGCTAGTCAGACTTGTCAGCAGCTTTGAATAATATGCTCTTACACGGTAGTCCTCTGAAAAGGAAGGATGAACTGTGATGAATGCACTAAGCATGGTGAATGCACTGAAATGTGCCTCAGAAGTTTGCTGCTCATAGCTCTGCCTCAGACAGAGCTCTTTGCCGACCAGGTGTATGGCCTTTGGCAAATATTTTAAGCACCCATTTCATAATTTCTTTAGCTAAGAAATAAGCAACATTAAAGTTTGTTTCACTGTGTTTTCCATTCAAAATTTTTTTTGGTAAATCCTATCTTTGCTCTCTATTTGTGCAAGGTTGCTTGGGCTGGCACACACTGGGCACACTTGGGAGCAGAAATAACTTCTGAAGTTACCACTTCAGAACAGATTTAGGAATCAGCTCAAATCCAAAGGGTGCAAAAATCTAAGATGGTATTTTTGTTTTTTAACTTGAAGAGAAGTTAATGAGACTGCACTTAATCACGTGACTTAATCAAGTCATGAACTCATGCAGGACTGATGTCTCTACGATATTGCCAGCTTCCTGCCACTCCCTACTTCCCTGAAACATCTTTTAACTACAGACAAGGAGAAACAGCAAAACTGAAGAATTTCACTGAGTTTTACTGAGAATCACTGCCTTGTGGAGGAGAGAATCCCAAAGTAATTGCCTTCCTTTCCTAAAAGAGAAGTTCTACAGTGAACTTAGAGAGAACCTCAGAACTGTTAAATTTTGCTCCTAGTAAATCTACTATTTTCTTCTTAAAATCATATTTTTGAGGTTGATTCCAGTGGAAGAAAAATCCTCCTCAGAGTGGAATAGGCCTGCTGGAAAGAAGGCTCACTGACAGCTTTGCTTATTTTATGGACATATTACACCAAGCTAAGCCTTTGCCATCTGCTCTGTCACCAATTGTAAATGGAAAAGTCCCTCACCAACCAAACAAAAAGAACAAATCACAAGAACATCAAGGAGATAAAAGTGATTTAACTGCCTGTATATGCTCCATCAACAATGCAGCTTGCACTGAAGATGTTCTTTCTCATGATTCCAACACAAATCACAAAGAAAACAGTTCCCACACAACACAGTAAGTTTTCTGCTGAGCTTGAATTTTCTTGAACCAGACCTGACCCCACTACATTTTGCAAATGTATTTATGTGAAATTATGTGAGCTTTATATAGTGTCCTTAATAACTTTTTATATTGTTGGTATTTCAGGCAGAGAGGTCCAATGGGGTGTACTCACAGCCTTACCAATATACAGTAGCTAACTGCAATTTACAGGAATAGCCTTTAAGAAGCAAGCAAGGAAGGAAAAAAATACAGGAATTGCTGCTGTCCTACTCAAAGAAATGGGTGTGTATATGTACGTACACTGAAGCATTCAACAACTGCATGGAATATGTCAGGTATGTTAACTTGTGTATTGGGAAGGATTATGGTAGCTACATTTGCTTCCAGTTCTGAAGGTTTTCCTTTCAGAACTACCTACTGTAGTGCTAGTAGGAAGATGTGTCTTCATTCCATGGCCATTAACAGTAAATTAGCTTAAAATATCTTGCACAAGGTCGAATGGGAACAAATGGAACTTCAACATTTAATTTTTAGAGATTATTTATATTTCATATACTTTGTACTTATAAATCATGGCAAAAGCATGATACTAAATCCTCTTATTCTGATATTTACATCAGTATTCATTAATGGGTCAACGGTATTCTGTTCTTCTGCACCAGGAAGATCAGTTTATCTTTGGATTGGGAAACAATTGGGTTAATTTGTTCCCAAATGAAGAAATTATTAAAAGTTAAAGACCCTTGTTAAAGACAATTATTCAACTTAAAGACCCTTGGTATTTAACAAGATAATGTTTTCAACTTTCACAAAGGTCAGAAAAGGCACAGTAAATGAAA
Organism: Turdus rufiventris; assembly: GCA_013186435.1. Classification (NCBI taxonomy): domain Eukaryota; kingdom Metazoa; phylum Chordata; class Aves; order Passeriformes; family Turdidae; genus Turdus; species Turdus rufiventris. The sequence goes on along the minus strand of PYHW01010211.1, from coordinate 1,974,336 downwards.
TGAAGAATTTTCTCATTATTAATTACATGTAACTAGATAAAATCAATAGTGTATCTGTAATACATATGTCATTTATAAAGTTGGCTGGCATTATAGGTGGCACTACCTCAAGGTTACCTGGCAACTGACACAATACAATCTCATTCTCACCCACTTTATCAAATACTAACTGGGGCTGAAATCTTCTATCTGGATGGGAACAGGGGTGATTGCTTTGCATTTAAATCAGGTTAGTTTCACCATTTCTAGATAAAAGAGTGCAGATAATGTATTGCCAATTTTAATACAATCTGATAACCTTTATTTGAGATGTCCCTGTTTGTTGTCATAAAGAATTAAAACAAAATGTAAGATTGGCTAATGTATCTGGGTTATGCTTTTTGCTGCACGTCAAAAACTTGTCCAAATGTGTAAAAATTTCAGCAGATCAGGTTACACACATTCAGTAAGGTGACTAGTTTTTATCAGTACTTAGAGATGAAATGCGAGAGAGCACACTGCAAAAGTAAAGGGCTACGGTAGAAAAGCTGCTCTCTTTTCTTATCAGCAATACCTAAAACCACGCAGTTCTGCTGGTTGCAATTGTTTCAATAAAACACGAGGGAAAAGAGTTGCACAGGACCAATCATGTGCTAATGAAATCAGTGAGACTTACAGTATACAGAGAGCAAGAGTACTGGTAGGCATATTTAAGATCAAACCATCAAAATACATTTGTGTTATATCCTCAAAAATAGTCTTTGTTCTTTAAAGCACCATAATTTTAATAACCTCCCAAATATTTAAATCTTTCCTTTTTTTCTTTCTGCTTGCCCTATAGTACACTGAAGATAGCAAGCAGTTCAGTTTGACTACTAGAAACCAGATGAACCTGTAGCCTTGGTTACAAGATCTGTTTTCCCCTAAGGTCTTTTATTTATAGACTGAGTATATTTTGTCTGGAAGCTACTGAAATATGAACACAGAACTCTAGAATGCCATTCCTTGAAATATCATTTTCAAAATACATGTTGGAAATCACTGTATTTCTGCTTGGTTTTTCATTTTATGCAAGAGAAGTTTTCAGAAATTATACATGTGGATAGCGGTGCCATCCCCCAGGTCCACAGGGCTGGGTGCTTGTGACTATTGCTGTAATAAGAGCTTTTGTGTGGTTCAATACCACTTAGCATTGGATGTCCAGATCATGACTTAGAGGCAATTACTGTCTACTCCCAGCAAGGTGGAAGCTGAATGCTCTACTCCCTCTGATTATATCTCTAGAAAGCATATGCCAATAACAATCTAAGGATTGATTTCATGTTGATTAATACTAATAGTGAAATATAAAAGGACATCTCTCAACATACAAGTTCATCAGTCAGTTTATAGCAAACTGGTCTCTTGAAGAACATTCCAAGAAAGTTTCCCAGCGTGTGATTATACCACAGGTCTACTTACAGGCCAGCTTTATGCTGATATGCAATTTAAGTGTCAAATTCAGAAAACCCAGTACCCAGTCAGATGACAGAGGGAGATGTAAAAGTAATTGTTAGTCTTTTCTAACCTAATTGATTCCATGATTCTGTGATACCTTTGAGATGAAAACTAGCATCTGCAAGGACAAGAGCAAATGAAGTGTAAAAGATATTTACACCCTTTGGAAGAGCTTTTGGAGGCTGGGACTTACTTCCCTTGAAAGAAGTTCCCACTTATTATTGCGAAGAAGAGGCATAATAAGTAGGAACTAAATATGATCTGAAGTTAATGATCTCTCTTAATTCAGAACATTTATCTTTTAAATCCTTTAAGTTGGTCTTTAAAGCTGGGAAAAATAAGAACCATTGCCTAACAGAGTCAACCTATATCTCAGAGAGTTTGAGAGCAGCATGGAGAAGGAGATTTTTTCTTGTGTTTATATTGAATATTATATGACTCCATATAAAGAAGGGTTTGAATTGAATTTTGCCACTATTGCATTGAGATAGTAGGTTGAAAACTTGTATAATACGCAGCTTTTCTAGGAGAATTTCTAGTACTTCAACTCCTGTATCTATATGCTTAACACTAAACAGGCAGTGCAAATCACAATCCATTTCTTGGCTAGTAGAGATGTATTTAGTTAGACCTTGCTGACGTTTCTTTGCAACACAAGCCTCTCACAGCTGCAGATGCAATGATGTCCTTGTTTCCTCATTATGAGGAAAGGCCACAACAGATTTCAAAGCAGGTTATAGACACAAATATGTATAATGCATTTGTAACTTTCAGTGACCTACATTCCATGCAGCTACATGACAAGCTACCAGCTTAGTCACTTTTCAGAGAGTTTGGGTTTGTCCATTTTGCATATTCCAAATATATGATGGCCAGATGATACAATCCTTTTGTATTCAGTTCTTGAATAGATTGCACTTTAAAGCTTTCTTTCCACAGATCAATACTAGAGGAATCCTCTGCATTAGGGGAGAAAAGTGGGACACAAGGAGTCCTCTGGAGTTTAATTTTCTGGCTGACTCTTGTGATGTTAAGGCTAACTCCACAGTTACTTGCAATTTTCTTGCCCCTTGAAGACTTTTCAGTGGAGTCTGATGGAAACGAGAGATTTTATAGTTCAAATCTTCATGTCACCTTTTCCCACATACTCACTCTTCTTCGCAAACTCCTGTATTTCAGGGTAGAGAAGAACTAGAATTAGTACAGGGAAGGGCAGTCAGAATGAGCAAAGATCATTTAGGGTGAAAAATTAAATAGAATAATCCACTGTAGACTGGAATAAAAACAGCTGAGGGAGAACCTGTTCAATGCATAAAGAATCATAATGACAGGGAGAAAATACAGGATGCTTGTGCAGTGCTCCTCGAGGCACAAAAGGTAGGTAGCTTCAAAAACCTCAGCAAAAAGAAGATAAAACTGGCCAAAAAAGAATTTTTTGTTTGCACACAACTTGGTTGTGGAACTCAATGCCAGAGGGTGGTTGTGCAGGTCAAAGCATAAAAAAGTTTCAAAAGGTATTAGGTACATTCCCAGAAGAAAAATCTGCCAGATATTATTTATGAAGATAAAACTACTGTCTCAGGAAGTGCCTAGTCTGCAGTTTAACAGAAACTGGGAGAGTTTAGCATAGGGAAGGGCATTGCACTTTTCCTGCCCTTTCTTTGAGAATGCCCAAATAACTTCTGTCACAAATACAACCACTAGGTAAAAACGACCTTGATGTGCCCGAGAATAGCTGTTCTGTGTTCCTGATGCCTTCTTCAATTGCCTTGGCAACTCTGCAGGGATGAAAAGATTATGGTAGACATTACTGAAGACAGTTATGGTGATTTTTGTTTTTTGTCTGTCTTTGCGGAAAATATATCATCAATGAAGTCAGAAAATCTTGTCTCATGTTTCTACCCTGGCATGGATCTGAAAATTTTACATCTGTTTCAGCTGTTCTTCACAGAATAAATGCTGTGAGGCTTTACTGAGAAGACAGTTCTGAATATATGCTGTCTTTATTTACATCTGCCACTCCAGAGGCTTTTCCTCTCTAACTCTGTAATCCTGAGCAGCACCGGTGCTTAATGTGCTTTGCTGTGATGAGGAAGGTCATACTTTGAAGGGTGCAGAAAGCAGCAGCAGCTCAGGAAGGACTTCACTGAGCCCTCAGCTCTAGCCTCTGGTAACTCTCTGTGTAATCAGGCAAACAATGACAGATGCTACCCCACCATCAGTGGTGTGCTTACAGTCTAGACAACCAAAACCAAAATCCTGATACGGGTCTTGCTTGTCTGAGTCTTGATGCCCTCTGGGAGAGAGAAGAAAGGGTACCTCCATCTGCTATGAGATGTCACAAAGGTGATGATGAGCCCATGGTCCAGCTGCAGCTCCCTTCACTTCAAATTTTTTTAGCAGTTTATACTTCATAAGGGGAGTCACATGTACAGAGCTCCCTGAGCAAAATAGAGACCAAGCTTCTGACTGCTGGTCAGTCCAGTTATAGGGGTGCTTCTTGGAATAGAAATTTTGAAAAATCCGGCTAGGCATAATTTTTGAACCATGGAACCAAGTGGTTTTCCTGTCATTAGAGGGAATTTCTTAGCATTTTGTAATGAAATTTGGAAGAAGTCCTCAGGGACACAGCCCATTTCTTTGGTCCACACTTCCCAGCATCTGCAGTATACAAGGATATCTTGACCAAGAATTGTTAAAATGGCCAAAGCACAGGTAAT
>PYHW01010211.1:1928868-1956187 GCA_013186435.1 Turdus rufiventris | reverse complement strand
GAGAGAGGTAGGTTTATAGGTTGACGAGCCACAGCAAGCTTGGACAACTGGAAAGGTCATTGTAACCTAGCGTGCTGAATATAAAAGCTGTGTGTGTACTCATCACTCATTCTGCAGTGGGCAAAGCTGACAGTCATGGAGTGGGATATCTCAGGGGGGACAACCTGTGCTCTGGGAGGTGCTGGCCCTGCATTATGCACTTGGTTCTATTGCTGAGCTGTTTTGCTTGCCCTGGCAGGTAGCTTCCTCTCTTCTAAGTCAAATGTGTTCCTTTCCTTTCATTCTCCCTCTGTGTTGTAATTGATGTGTTTCAATCAGGGTTAAGTTGGTATTTGTGCCTCAAACTCTATGTGTATGTATGGCCACACCAGCATGCAACAGTATGGATGCTTAAGAGTTACACTGTGAAACTACTTTCTGTACATTTCCTAAAGGGACTATATTCTTAAACATGTTTTAAAGTATATTGTTGTCCATCAGCTTATTCTGAGAACTTCACTTATGTAAAATGTCTTACATGTGTAGTACTACAAAACCTGCATGAATGGTCACTGAACAACTGTACAGAACTGCAGACGGTGCAGTAAGCAATGAAATCCTGTGGTGGGGGACTGCTCCAAACAAAGTGAAATTATAAAAGGGCTGCAAGGTATGAGAGGAAACCTCAGTCCCTTCATTGCACTGAACTCCGTTGAGGGTAATTCCCTGTTCTGCAGCCTTATTGAACCAAATTCTTAAGGCATTAGAGGAGACTGTGTTAATTTTCATCATTCTCTCCTGTTCTGCCTGAGGATTATCTGTTGTGTCCTTCATGTTCTCATGCTATCAGATAATGCATTTAAATGGCAGGTTGAACTGAAGTGTGAAAGGTGCTCAAGCTAATCAAACATTGTAAGATATCTCTGCAGGTGTTTCATAGCTGTAGCATGGAAATGCTAAAGGCTTAATTGACTGAGTTTGTAACAAGAACAGGAAATGACACAATGGCAATTCATTTTCTGCAAGAATACAGTGGGAACACAGTCTACAGCAACCTTAATTAGATTTTCAGTTACACATTTTTAGCAAGGATGGGAAGTTCAGCTAATTGAATCTGTTCTAATTTCCATCCTCCTATTTGTCAGTTTTTGCCCTTCTTTTTGGGACATGTATCAAAGCTCTCATTGTTCTCTGCTCATTGCAGTATGTGATGACAGATGGCAGGCAACATGCTGATGTACAGCGTAGCTACACATATACACATAAGCCATAGGAGCTCCCACCTGTCTTCATTATCATGAAGCTGAACTGGATCTACTCCAATGGCTTATGACGTTCTTCATTTTCCCCTCTGCTCCCAGTCTTCATCCACTTTAATGTGAGAATAAATTCATTCTGTATTAATAATGCCCAAAATGTTTATATGCTGTTGCAAAAACCTGTAGAAAATCTAAAAAGAGTCTGGTGTTCTGCCCTGAATAGATGCAGCTCCAAATAACCATCAGTTTCTAGCATCCTTCAGTTAGTACTATACACTGTAGTAGTCTTTTTTTCCTTCTGTTTTTCATGTCTGTGTCTGGCTGATGGAGTACCAATCAATGCACAGGTTCCTTGTTTTGGCACCTGTTGATCTGCTGATTCCAAATACAAGTTCATCTCACTTTAACAGAGGGAGTATAACGAAGTCACAATGTAAAAACACTTAAAGGTGCTTTCTGGATTAGAGATGTGTGAAGTGTGTAAAGAAATATGCCAGCTTTCTTTAGAGGGTAAAAGTGCTTCACAGTATTGTGAAATTCTCTTTGGCTTCTGTATGCAAGCATGATCTTTCTGAAATTGATGCAGCCCCTCTGGAATGTTACTTGAATACCAATTTTAGTTGCATTTTTCTCTCTCATGTGTTTTAAATATTTTCCCTAGGGAGAAGTGTCTCCTTCCACTTCAACTGGCTCTGGAATCGAAGAGCATGAAGCTGGCCCAACAGGCTCTAGCAGGGATGCAGGTATGGCTTTAGAGTGGGAGTGTGTTGGCAAGCAGTGGGTGTCAAGAAAATCTTGGCTTTTCTTTTGAAAAATATTACAGAAAAAGCATCTGTCCTCAGGTGAACCTAACAATAATGGTCATGTTTCTGTTCAGAAGCTAGGATGCAAGTAAAGACTGGTGATTTTGTAGAAGCTAAAAATGTTTTGTAGATAGGTGGGAGGTCCTGGATTTTAACATTGAAATGTAGATGTATTTTTCCTTGTGGGCTCTGTGCTATTCCCAGAAAAATTTGCCACTGCTAAGCATCTTAGGAATTAGACTGAAACTTGTTGTTTTCCTTGATTAGAAAAGAAGACAACAGGGCTTGGAAGATGGAGAGGTTAATCGAGGATCTAGGGGCTGTGTTCTTTTAAGTGTGGGCACTTTTCTGGGTTTTTGTACACTGAAAACAGTAGAAACAGCATCTGATTTGGAAGTCTATGAAATTGCAAGAGAAAACAACAGTGCAGCACAAGCAACAAGGAGACTTTCCTGGGTTTGACAGTATAAAAACTGAAGTACTTTACTGTTCTTTTAATTGGACAAATGAGTACAAGTCAGTAATTACTTATCACCCGGGGACTGCTGGTTGTGGTAAAAGTTGGCACGGTGCTGGGGTATAAAATCCATTTTCCAAAAACCTTTTTTCTCTTGGTGGGCCAGAATGAAGCTGTTCCGGGAATATAAGGATTGTTCAAAGGCAGGATTGTTATAAGGAATGTAAGTGAATCATTCAAATTGACTTGATCCAGCATATGAAGTGTCAGGCACTTGGTTAGAGAGTTCCCCATACTGAGGCACAGTGTGGTTGTAGAGGGGAAGGGCTGTTAAGATAATGAAGGGCTTGGAGCATCTCTCTTATGAGGAAGGGCTGAGAGCTGGGACTGTTTAGACTGGAAAACAGGTGCCTCCAGGGCTGGAGATGACACAACTTCCCTGTACAACTGTGCTTGATCATGCTTACAGTTAATTTTTTCCTGGCGTTCAGAGGAAACCTTCTGTGTTTGAGTTTGTGCCCAGAGCTTCTTGACCTGTCAGTGGGCACCACTGAAAGTTCCTGTGTTATCTTTGCAAACACTCTTCAGATATTTATATATGGTGGTGAAATCCTCCCTGAGCCTTCTCTTCTCCAGTCCAAACAGTCCCAGCTCTCAGCCTTTCCTCATAACAGAGATGCTCCTGTCCCTTTGTCATCTTAGCAGACCTTCCCTGGACTCTCTTCAACAGCTCCATATATCCCATCCTGAACTAAACATTCTTCTTTATATAGAAAACCCCATTATTCTCATTGCAGATTGAGTTAAATCTCATTAGGCTATACAGTGCTAAAGCACTTGATATTCTGTTATGTGGGAAATGCTTTAAAATATTGTGAGTTAAACTGTGGCTGGCAGTTCAGCTTTGCCCACTCATTCCTTCCCTCTCAGAGGTATGGAAGAGAGAATCAAAAGGGTAAAAGTGAGGAAAATTGTTGTCTAAAACAAAGTTTAATAACGAAAGCAAAGCTGCAAATAAAAAAATATCTGGAATTCATTCACCACTTCCCATGGAGCAGCAAGTGTTCAGCCATCTCTAGGAAAGCAGGGCTCCATCATGTGTAACAGTTATGTTGGAAGACAAATGGCTTAGCTCTGAAGGTCTGTGTCCCCTCCACTTCTTTCTTTTTTGCCCAGCTGCTGTTGCTGAGCACAGTGTCATATAGTTTGGGACATGCCATTGGTCACATTAGGGTCTGCTGTCTCAGCTGTGTCCCCTACCAAATTCTTCTGCACCCCCAGCCTGCTCGCTGGAGAACCAGTCTGAGAAATAGGCAGCCTTGATGCTGCATAAGCTCTCATCAGCAATAGCAAAATGTGTGGGTGTGTTATCAGTGCTGTTTTGGCCACATATCCAAAACACAGCACTCTTTGAGCTCCTATGAAGAAAATTAATACTATCCCAGCTAAAAGTAGTACAAGCATAGAAAATAAGGAGTGAACCAATGAAATGTGCTGCAAGGTTGAAGCTGAGGATGAGCATCAGTTAAAAAATGATGCAGAATATAGAGAGGGAAGTGCCCTGCTCAAAGTCTCTGCTAGGACAGAGCATGGTTATGTTCTTGGGTTCTAAGACAAGCCAGTTTTGTTCTGTGGCATATTCTGAGAAGACAGGAGGTGGAAAAAGACTCCCGTGGATGCATCTCTTGCAGGATGCTTGCCACTATTAAGAGACACCCATGAAGATGGTTATAGGCTATATGGAAGAGGCATTTCTAGTAGAACTCCAAGGAAATAGCGCCATTGATGATCTCAAGAGATATTTTCTGAGATACTGGGCAAAGTAAACCTGATCAGTCTAAAATATTCAGCCTGAAGTTCAGTCAGTCTGTATTGAATTCAGTTCAACCAATCCAATGTCAGGAGGAATTTTGCTATCAGCTCAGCTTGGGTTGGTTTCTATGAGTGCCTGTGTTAGTCACTTGTTAACTGCACTCTTTGTCTGAGGACTTGATTGTATCCATTAGTGGTCACCTTCTGTATGACACAAAACACATCTTGGCACGGATCAGAGGTGCCACCTCCACCTCCACAACACTTGTGCTTTATACACTATTGGAGTAATTGGGACAATAGGTGACAGTGTCCTGTTGGGCAGAAGATGTGATAGCACTAGTTTAATGCCAGGATAATAGCTCGAGTGTTTTGGGTTTTGTGGGCTTTTTCAATTTTTAGGGGGTTTTGTTTTGGTTTGTTGGTCTTTGTTTTTTTTGGGTTTTTTTTTGTTTGTTTTTTTGGTTTTTTTTGGGGGGGGCAGGGGGTTGTTTTTGGTTTTGGTGTGGTTTTTTTGGGTTTTTTTTTGGTTTTTTGGGTTTTTTTTTATTTGTTGTTGTTATTTTGATGGTCTGGGGAGCTACAAAGGTTCTGATCTCTCCCAGCTTCTAAAATACTGAGAGGTTTTGCTGAGGACATTATTTGAAGTAACTTGTCAGTTACTGATGTCTGCTTCTAGACACTGGGGAAGTGGGATGGGCAAAGATGATATTGGAATGGCAGGTGATATGACATAGATCTCCCAGTTTTGCTGTTTCTCTTATATTTTATATTATTTGGTTAAAATTTTACACAGAAAACCTAACTAACCACCCTAGTACCACTAGGTTTAGGTGCAGTACTTTGCAGAGGCAATTTTCGTCTCAAAATGTGCATTGCCATTTTCTCTCTGCAGAAGCTGCTGTCTGATGAGAGGTTTGTATCCGTGGAAACAGACTCAGATGAGAAACAGTTGCTTAATCAGATGCTGAATGCTGTCAAAGTGACTCCTTCGCTCAATGAAGACCTGCAAGTTGAAGTGATGAAGGTTAGTGTTTCACACACATCAGTGCTTGCAGCAGAGACTGCATGACTGAATGCTGGGGTTAGCAAATAAGTTAGCTGTTGCATTGGAAATCTGCATTTTAGGACAGTATTTGTTTCCCTTTTCCTGCTGGCAGTTGTCAGTTGTTTTCACTTCTGTTTTGTTTCCGTGGATTAAACAGGAGATAGTTTACATTAAGCTTCAGAATACTGGTGGTTCCAGTTTTTGAAAGCTTAACCAGGACAATCAGTTTCCTCCATGGCAAGACACAGCTAAATGACTTGTAGATTTGAAAGTTTGTTACTGAGCTTTAGTGGTCACGAGGTGGGTTGTGCACACTTGTAATTTTGTATTGTGTGTGCATAGGTGCTGTGCAATTTGTTGTATTTTCTCTTTGTAAATGCTAATGATGAAGCATGATCTGTTTAGGCATCAAAATGCTCTGGCCCAGCGCATAAGAGAAGTTATTGTTTTGTGTACTCTGTCAGAAGTTGCATTTCTAGGAATACTCTAGCATTCTCCTTTGTGCATGCTCTGATGCTCAGTTGCCAGGAGGTAGCTTTGGCAGGGAGGCAGTATCAAAATTCCTTGCCCTGTGATTGTGTTGGTTGTATGACTTAGAAGTCACTTTTCTGTATCAGTATTGACAACAGCTGTGGTCCAGGGTTTGTTGTGCTATAGCTGGTGATCGGCTGAAACCATTTTGAAACAAGCCTGGTGGTCCTTTTTGCATGCTCATTATACCTGGTAGTGATTGATATTTTTGGATCTATTCCTTGACCGTCCTTTTTTTCTAAGTGCATAGATTAGTTGTTTCTTCTATGTGACATCTTGTGTCTAATGGATGTGTTATCCACTCTGAAGCTGATCTGTAGGAGCTGTGCTCTCTACCACTGGAGGTGGAGTATGCACAGAGCATCAGAACATGCAGAGGTGTGAACCTAGCAACAAAAGAAGGGAGTAGTATTTGTGTGGACTGTTAACCTGTTTTATGGCAGCAGGCTTCTGCCCCAGGCTTAACCCTGATCTGCATTCCTAACTCAGCACAACTCATTCCTGCCTCTCTTGTCTCTACAGAGGGAAAGGGGAAGAGCTAAGTACTTGCAGTACTGAACCAACAGGTCCCTCTTGGAATGCAGTCATTTTTTGCAAGTTGCTATTTTTACAATCTTGAGTGTTACAGATTCAGAATCTGCATGCACGGTTTCTTTGAAAGCCTTAATGTACATCTGTGAGGCAAAGCCCCCACACTAAGAAGAATGTGAACATTGTATTTTGCTACAGTTCTGAGTAAATATCTTCTCAAGTTGTCTTGACATGAGAAGCAAAAATAATTTCAAAACATCAAACCACAGAAAACCCAAACCAAAACCTTGTATTTATGTATGTGGGGTTTTTTTCTTTTTTTTCTTGTTTTGTTTTGGTTTTGGTTTTTTGGGTTTTTTTTTTTTGGTTGGTTGGGTTTTTTTGTTAGAAAAACATGTTCAGTTCTAGTTTAAGTGCAAAAGAGAGAAGAAAATGTCTTAATTTCACTGAGTGAAATTTTGATGTGCAAATCCCTTTCTGAGCTAAATGTCTGTATGGTAAACATCAGGCTACAACTTCAACTTTACATTCTGAGAACAAATCAAAATTCTATTTTGATTTAAATATTTCAGGAGACCAGAGGGCCAAAACATATTGTAATCAGGTCAGTTAAAACTCAGACACATCAGATCTGAGCCTTGCCTGGCAGTCAAATCAAGCAGATATCTCTTCAGATTGTGACCTGAAGGTTACTGATGCTATTGCAACACTTGAAAACGTTGTTAGGTAACCCAGGCCTGATCAATGGCTAAAGCCTTTTTGGGGGAAGGAGGGAGACTTCTAGCAGCTGGTCTCAGCAATGCGTTTATGTCCCTGGATCTGCTAAAATGTGTCCTCAAGACAGCTTATGATTGTACATTAGATGTGCTATTCCATATGGAGGAGATAAAATATTTCTTTATCTAGTGCAGCTAGATATTAGACACTCCTGAGTGTGAGCAGGTTTTTGTGAAACTGTGTCAGTTGTGGTGTCAGCCTGGTACTTTGTGACTTGCTGCACAGTTGCACCAGTCTTGAAGGTATTAAAAATGCAACCATTAAAGATTACACAAAAGCTTTGAGTCATGAAAAATCAGTGTAAAAGTAGACATGCAGGAGTACAGAATTCACTGTAAGTTGCTCGTGTGTAAGCTCTTAAATCACTTAAATGCATTTGAGTTTTTTATTTTATTTTAAATCCTATCCAAAATATCTCCTGCTGTTCCCAATAAGAGTATACTAGAAATTCACACTTCACATACTATAAAAAAAAAGCCTTGTAGATTTATGTTAATGGTTTGTTGTGATGCACCTGTATTATAGATGAAAGTGTGAAGGGATCTGATTAGCTGAGGAGAGCATGCTGTAAAGATGACTGCGTGTTGGAATTGGCAGTGAAAGGAAGAACACAAAGAGGTGCAAGGGCAGTTAGTTGCCTTGTTTCACACACAGGTCAAGTATTGTGAAGGGCCATCCTTAAACAGGAATGGTATGAGTAGCTGTAATTGTTGCTCTAAATAAATGGAGAGGAGTGCTAGCTGGATCTCTTCTGGAATAAAACAAACAGTTGGGGCCTCTGTTGTAAAAAATGGAAGGGCATTGCCTAATTTATGGCTAGGTACCAAATCCTCCTGATTTTTAAGGGTGAGCATCATGGAATGCTCTGCTAATTGCCAGATTGGAGGATCACAAAACTAACACTCTGATAGCATTCAGACTTAAAGGCCAGGGCTGGAGACTGCACAGGAATGCATCCTGGGCAGCCAGGGAAGAGTTAAACTGCCCAAATGCAACTGTCAAGATGAACTCAAAGCCTTCTCATGTTATCTCTCTCTTCTGTGCTAGGTGAGGTATATCTTGCCTTTGCATTAACTTGGCTTAACTCTGCTTCTTCTGAATACCTATTGGGGATTGTGCCTTTCTCTTTAGAAAGGTTTTTCATGTAGAGTCATTATATGGGGAAATTCCTCCCTCTGGAATACCTCCCAGAAGTGACACTCTGAAGTCCTTGTTTATTTTTCTTGCAGGACACCCTTATAATTTCTAAGCACTGGTTAATTCTTACAGCAACAGCACTTTTATACTCAAAAAAGGCAGTGGTCTTTTCAGTGAGGAAGGGGGAAAGGCTGTGGTTTCTCTTTGACATGGATAACAAACACAGGTGTACTAGCTGGATTTGATTTCCCACATGTCAAAGTAAGCTGTCTGGGTGTATAAATTTTGCATTCAGACTTGCATGTTATTTAACTGCTAAGCCAAATATTTCTTTAGAATTACTCAATTTTGTGTATTCTCTGTATCTCTGATGTATTTTATGGTAGAGGTTTGTTAGTATTTTCACACTAGGGACTAAAGTCAGGTTATTTAGGTGCTTTAATTTATATTAAAAGATATTGAAAAGCCAGGTAATTCAGAAAGCATGACTAGAGGGAATAGTGTATCTGACACAAAGCCACTTTAGTATTCATCTTTGCTGTTGTCATCTTTATTGCTGTAAGACTGAAAAGCCTTCTAATATGTGTGTTACCAGTTTGTGTTTTACTGTGCTCAACTGACTATCAGTGGAAAGGAAAAAATCACACAATCATACAGTACCTTGCTGATTATTTTGTTATACATCAATAACTTCAGTTAAAAACATTTAACTATTTTGTTTGAACTTTTATATTTTCTTTAGAACATTCATGTAGGAAGGAAGAGATATATTGATGGCTAATCAAATGCAATGGTTTATCAGTGAGATACCAGAGTGACTCACTGCTCTACTTCTGCAGCTGAAGATGCATAGAAAAAACCAGGGAGACAGTAATTTAGCACTTTCCTTGGATGAACACAGTCATGCAGTGGGGTTCAGAAGTGGGAAGAATTTTGTTGTGTGATGTGTTGCCATGTTATATTTGAGTGAAATGGAAGGACGTATCTTACATTGAGGGATGGGGACATTTTGTTAAGGTTAAGCGCTAGACTAACAAGCTATAGATAGTCTGTAGCAGAAAGGGGACATGTTCTAGACTGAAGATTAATGCTTGCTTTTGAGTTCAGTTGTGGAGTCAGGGGATTCTGAATTTTTTCCCCTTGTCTTGATGCTTTTAAATACAGGCTTTTAAAATGGCTCAAGTACTTCTACTTTGTGTAATTAGACCTTTGCTTGGAGGAATACCTATAGTATTGATAAAAGCGCTGTCAAATATTGTCAGATCAGCAGTGGAAAAGAAAACTGGGAATCTAATTTATAGCTGAACCGCTGGATCGCAGTCCCTTCAAACCTCAGCAATTCTGTGATTTTTACTTTCTCTCTGAGTTTTTGGTCATTTTTCATTACTAGCCCTGACCCTAAAATACTATACCTCCATGAAATGCTCCTGGAAGAACTAGAATTAGGCTTTGAATGTAACTGTGGCACCCAAGCAGCTGAAACCAAATATTGAGGAAGTGGGAAGTATGGAAGATATCCTAAACAGCAGGGACCTTCAGATTTTTTCCCCCTTTTTTTTTTAAATTTTTCCTTCATTTTCATGTATGATATCGTCACTCTCATTTATGAGTTGACCACCTTCTTAATAATGCAGTACTTCTGTCTGACTGTGATAACATTATTCTCAGATAATAAAAAATGTTTAATGAAGAATTGCAAATTACTAGATGAGTCCTCATACAGAAACAAGTTCTCCAGGTGAACCAGATACACTGTAATATAATGGGCACTGAAGTTAGAAAGTTGCTCTTAGGACAAAGGTGTGAGTGATCAGGTGAAATTTCTCTTTCTGCATCCCTTTGTTCTCTTCAGTCACAGCTTTGTCATATAATCTAGCGCATTTCAGTTAAGTCTGTGTCCAGACTAGAGCTTGCAGGACAGAAATTTTCAAGCAAGAAAGGGAATAATGACCTCTTGTGAAAGAAACTCAGTTTTTGCATTTGATGTTTTTTCTAAATACTTGTTCTTTATTTCACTGTTCTAATCAATGGTGATATGCTGGACATGTTATGAATATATACTGTGTTTCTGTCAGTGAAAATTCCAAGCTTTGTTTCTTATTACATCTGAGAAGAGTTTGCACAGTTGAGTTGCAGTTGCCTTATTTGTGGTGGTTTTTGAATAGGCTTGAGAACTACTTTGAAACCAAAAAATAGTCTACCAAAGTGGCTTTAGAGGGAAGATTCTTCTAGTTCCCATTATTTACCTATTATCTATGGTGAACAGCAGTTTCATTTAGGCAAGATTAGTTTATTCCCTGTGACTCCAACTGGCATTTGTTTGTAGATTAGGTGTATTTCTTGGTGATGGGCAAATTTTTTATGGTTTTTCTTCTGTAGGCTTTCAGTGAGGAGTCAGTCAGAAGTCCTTTTCATCTGTGAATGAGGTTTAGTGAACCCTTGCTAAATCTGCTGTGTCAAGGCAATCTTTTCTCACCGATCCATTAATACAGCATTTGAGAGCTCTCAATAATAATAGTAGTAATAATAGTAGTAGACAGCTCTTTTTTTGTGATTTCAGTTTTCCTTTTGGATATATTTGGAACTGAAATCCAATTTAAGAGTTCTGTGGTCAAACTTTGTGTAAGGACAGACTGTCTTTAGGTTGGGTAATTGCAACTGTTCTTTTCAAGATTGCTACTTAATGCTTTAAAGGTGCAAAGTGATTGAGTGCTAAGAGTCATCTCCTAATTCTTATTAATTTATATTCTATAGTAACTAATTAAATTGATAGTTATGGTGTCAAATTAATCACTTAAGAAGGTCATATTGAAAGTCCACAGGGAGTCAGAGAAAGTTTAGTGACAATTTTTTTTTGGCCTTAGTTTTTGTAACAATTATAGTTGACCTGTTTTAGGGTCTGTACAACCATGTTGTTACAGGTTCAGGGAGGTAGTCCTGATCTAGTGCAAATATTGAATGAAGCTGGACTGTGCTTGACCAACCAAGCAAAACTAATGGTTAATTATTTCAGAAAACTTGTCAGGAACTTTGTTGCTGCTGAGCAGATCTTTGTCCCTTCAAGACAGAGAGCAACTTATGTACTTGAAAAGTGGCTCCAAAGTGTTTGATCCAAAATGTTGACTTAACACAACTGTAAAATCCCTGTCTCTGTGGATGATTATATTCTACACCATTTTCTTTTTCTTTAATATTAATAAATGAGATAATCACTCATAAGTTCTCACAGATACATATCTTCTCATTGTATTAAGATTAATGTATATGAAATATATTTTTCCATGTACAATGGGGTTATGCTTAGTAGAATGTAATTTAAAACTGTTCTGATTTGTCTTGAACTGTAAAACCAAATGGAGAACTGAAACAACTTGGATTTAAAGGTATATGTAAACTATGTTATTCCCTACCTCTTTGAAGCACAGAATATATAAAAATTTTATATAGAAATAAAGACAGTGATTTCAGTGCCTATTAAAAAGAAGAATTCATTGGTGTAACAGTAAAAATATAACTTCTCAGTGGTGATGAAGAGACTGTCATCAGGATGGGAAATAGCAACCCAATTGGTGGTACTTGCTGTTTAACTATGCATTCTAATTAATACAGAATTTTAGAACAAAAGACTGTTTTTCCTTCTGACTATATTTTATGCACTTCATTGTTGCAAACATTTTCAATATCACTTGCAATATGAATTGCAATCCAGTCATCTTCTGAGCAGAGACAGACTATGCCTTGAATAAAATAAAAATAAAAACAATTATTCAACTTCAGTTGCATGCTTTAATTCAGAACTGGCTTAAAATTTATATTAAGATGAAAAAAAGATTTAGATGCTGAAAATTTGTAGAAGAAAGTTTTTCCTGAATGTGCATTAGTTCTTGTAGTAGTGGTGCCTGGCATGATCTCTCATAAGCAGTAACTCACTTTTGTCCAATCTGTAATTCAGAGGTGTGATAGCATCTGCTGTGTTAAAGAGGGGATTCTGTAAAGACTTGCACAGTATCATGCAAATACAATTTTTTTTCCTAAGATCAGTCCTGCTGAGAAATGCTGTATGGAGTTCTTAGTGCTTGGCCTTTTCATGAGCTAAGTTTTTGTAATGTAGGCCAACTACAAATCCAGACCCTCTTGGGTTTGCTTGTCTCATTTTACCTCTTTCTGGTTATTTTTAAAAGTAATTTTATTCATGTGCTTAGATATAAGTAACCAGGTTAATTCCAATGGATTGAATGACCTACCTTGTGTGCTTCAAGATAAGCTCATCCTTTCCTGAGTTAATTAGAACTAGAGTAAATGCCTAGTACTGTGATTAAAGAACTCCCCTGCTTCTGAAGTGCCTGGTGATTGTAGTCAAAACCAGTCTTGAATTAAATAGCAGGGCTTTCTCCTTAAGAAATCCAAAGGAATGGCAGTGGTAATGGCCTGAGTGTGGGCAAATGGATGCTGGATGATAACTGCCTAAACCAGTCAGTAGTGAACACAGTATCTCAATAAGGAAATATCTTTCTGGGATCCATGGCTTTTCCTCATTACCTTTCTGTGCTTGAATTCTGTCCCTGAACAACCTCAATGGATTTGGTCAGATGTGCAATTCCAAAAATCTAAGCAGAGGGTTGGTCAACTTAAAAGATTAGGAGGATAGAAAAGTAGGCTTAGTTTCCTCAGAGCTGTGTGGTTATGAAAGTGTTTTCAGATAGAGAACATGCTCATTCTGTCACATTGGAACTGTCACATTTGGTGAGGCATATCAAAATCATTGGCATCAGCCAAAAAATAGCAAGTCTTTAGCTCTGTAAAGTGCTATTTCACACCCATCCAGTATTGAAGTACAGGTTCTTACAGATTTCTTTTGGTCTGACATGCATACCATTTAGCCATTAAGAAAATGAATTGCAAAGATATTATATGATCAGAACCCCAAATACAGAAACCCTTTAACTTTCACATATGGCCTTTTAGTCTTTTGCCTGCTGCCAGACATTAGTGCTTGCTGGTGGTGACAGTGACAAGTTCCACTGTTCAAAGTGGCCACACAACAGTGGCATGAAAGGGTCACTTGCTGTAGCTTTTGCATGCAATTATACCCATCCTGCAGCTGTGCCACAGCTTAGATACATCCAGTTTAGACCTTCTTTGCTTATGAGCATCCCATGATTAGGGCCACTGCTGCCATAGCTGTTAGCACCATCTGGTCCTGGGAGCAGCCAAGGAGAGAATTTGTATCCCAATAAGCTGTTCTGACACTGCCAACTGGCTCTTTGGGTCCTCTATCTTGGAGCTCCTCACATCTCTTGAAAGAAAGGAAAAAGATACAGAAACTCTATGTGACATAGCGATTGGTGATGCAGCCACAAAACCAGCTTATCTGGCTTTTTAATATCATTTTCCTGGATGTAGGTCAGGTTATGGTCTGGGAGAGGGTAAAATCCTATGGCAGGCCAGATAGCCTGTGGGCCACCACTTCTTAGGCTGTCTTCAGGCTAACTTCTTGCCTATTATAGTGACTTGAAACAGTAATTTTAAATCAGCTGTTGTAAAGTATATTGCCATGCAGAGCATTTCACTGTTACAATTTTGCATTACCTGAGAGCAAAGGAGTTATCTTCCCTCTCCCCTGCCCAAAAAAAACTCTTGTTGTCAAGAATAGATGTCAGAATTTTCCACCCAGGGGAGACACCAATTCTTTTTGCCTTGACAGCTCTGGCTCTACTTATATCCATGTGTTGACATCCTTTTGAATCATTTTGGTACTTCATGCATGAAACTTCATTTTTATTTGAGAACTCTTTAAACATTTTTGTTGGTGTTTTCCAGTTTGGTGTTTGCCCTTTTTCACTTTTGTTTTGCTCAGATTTGTATATCACAATTTGTAAAGTAATGCAGTATACCTAAATAAGATGTAACCTGAAAAGGGGGAAATGTCATCCTAGTACTGCTATTCAGCCTTTTTCTTTATTTTTCCCTGCCTTTAATTGTTAAAATTCTAAAGATAAAACCCCCTGTCAGAGTGTTCGTCAACACTGTTAAGTATCTATTAAGCTTTGAATAATTTTTCCCTTCTACAACTGTAGAAGCAGAAGTTTCACTTAGTTTCATACCACCATAAATAGTATTCAGCAGCAGTTCTGTTTTAATCCAGTGAACTAAATGGGCACTGTCTTCTCAGAGCACTCAGCTGTCATTAGTGATGATGTGTGAGGTTCTCCTATACCAGATACAGTCCTTATGTCTGAAGCCCTGGTGCATTCATAATGCTGAGCAGCATTTATGTGTTTACTAATTCATAACAGACGCACTCTCCTCTCTCTCCATAATTAAATTCTGCTGTTAGGTACAGTGACACATGGTGACACAGTGTACATGACTTCATTAGTGAGCTTTGTTTCTCTTGCCCTTGTTTTCCTTCAAGGCTCAAGAGTGCAACTGGAGCAGGTTACCAGTAATTCTGACAAATAGGAGGACACCTCCTGTCCAAACTATTTTGCAGAAGTACTGGATGACTTTAAATGTCAAACTACTGAATGAGGTAAGGGGCTGTCCTTCCTGTCAGGGTTTTCCACCAAGGGGCAGGATATGAGAATCATCTGGCGCACATTGCATCCAAGTTTACAAGCCTGCAAGTAAAGTAAGTCCAGAAAGGCTTCTTTTACAAATCCCACAAAAGGATTAGAGGTGGTTGCAAAATTGTTTTCTTTGAAAATTATAAAGTTTTGAACCTTTTCTCTCTTTCATGGAGATACTGCTTGCTTTCTTACCCACTGTGTTTATTTCATATGCCTCCACCATAAGCTCTTCAATGTGAGCATTGCTTTGTACTACAGACACATACTAAGCACTTAAGGAACTTGGCTAGCAATGCTTGGCAGCCTTACTGTCTGACAACATTACCTCTTCTTTCCTCTTCAAGAGGTCACAGAATGGTTGAAAAGGACCTTAAAGTTCATCTGGTTCTAATGCCCCTGCCATGACAGGGACACCTTCCACTAGACCAGGTTGTTCAAAGCCCCATTCCATGGCCTGGAATACTCTCTCTTAAAGCATGGAATCACACAGAATCAAAGAATGGGTAAGGTTGTAAAGGACCACAGTGGTCATCTGGTTCAATCCCCCTGCTCAAGCAGGATCACCCTAGAGCACATGGCACAGGATGGGTAGATATTGTGATGTCAGTTTAGTTACATTGTGCTTCAAATCCTGTACATTTTGTTTCAATTGACCTTCACTGTGGCATCAGAAGCAGAGTTTTTTGGTTTTGTTTCTACTTACTGTGAAAACTACCCATGTGCGTGCTCTTACACTACATTTGGGACTGTATCCTGGGACACCAGGGAGTAGGAATTATATTTCTTGTTCCATGACAGTCAGAGCTTCAACAGCAATTAAAATAAATACTTTCATTTATGAATAAACCATTTATGGAAATGTGATTTCATTGGCCATTTGCAAGATAATGCAAGCCAATTAAAAAATCCTGGAAGTTGTGTGACTTCTCTATCTCTACAGTCATACAAGTTCCTTCTTTAAAACAAACAAAAAAAAAAAACCAACCAAGAAACAAAATGTGTTTTAGAGTCCATACCAATCAGTAAAAGCTGATTTTTAATTTTGTCTTTTACTGGAATTTCTTTCTAGTTATTAGGAGCTGCTTTGTTTTTGCTTTCAGTACCAATGGTTGCAAAAACAACATGCCATTGCCCAAGAAAGCCTCTGTCTTTCCTTTCTTTAATTTTTAAAAATACAGATTGTTAAAATTAGTGTCATGAGTAGTTAGGCAGTCTATGGGGATATCCTGTCTGGAGACTCAGTGTTTTCAGTGGATCTGAATGATTAAGTTTGGTTTTGTTTGGTTGGTTTTAGTCTCATTTTTCATCCAGTAATTTAAAAGAGGAGCCTGCTGTCTTCCTGTTTGTTCCACATACATGGGAAAACATGCAAGTTAAGTGTTTGGATTTGTGCCAAGACTGTAAATGAGCCCTGCAGCAGTGCTGATGGAAATCATAGCTGAGAGCAGTCTTATGTATTGGTCAGCGATGGTTCAGAACTTACAAGCGATTTGTGAGGGAAAGTGGTAGCAGTGGAGCAAGTTTTGCTGGTAACTTGTGCTTCTGTCACTTGATTGCATCAGATTGTACACCCTTTCTCTAGCTAGTGGGTTCCCAGATCTTATTTTTTATAGAGAATAGCAGTTAAAACTTCTTTTTGCTGAAATTCTCTTTTGCTTCATGACAAAGTGTTGATCATCACTTTCTTACTGAGCTTGAACTCTGATGTTTCTGTCATTCATGTGTTACATGCAGGTTTTTGGTATATGTGGCAGAAAGGAATATATATATGTGTGTGTGTGTATATATATGCACTAACTTTTCACAGTTCAGCACTATGAAAGATGGAGATTTTTTTTTTTTAAAGGAGGGAAGAAAGAAATTTTGAAGAGCAAAGGCTTAAAAAATGCCTGAACTGGTGTATTCATCCATGAATTGTAGCGTATTGGCATCCAGGTTTTGATCTGTGGAAAGCATTAGGTAGTAACGCATCCTACGAAGTCAGGATGGGACAAGAGAGTAGAAAATCACATGAAGTAAATAAGGTTTTACAAGTAGGGAAAATCAGGACACACAAACCACTGAATAGGATTAGTCATGGATGTCCATCGCAGTTCTTAGTGCGATAAGAAGAGATTTGTCAGTGGGAGGTAACAGTTGTCTGTCTCTGGATTTAGGAATTGTGTTCTACACCTGTGTTTTACATAGCAGTGTCTGGAGGGTACAAATCAGTTTTTCCTTAAGTACTGAATATATATTTTTAGCCAGCTGCTGAGGTCTCTCACAGCTGTTAGAAATGTCAATGAAATTTCAGGGTAAGTAATGGCTGAGAAAGTGAGGCCCCACAGCTGACTGTGAGGCTGGCCAATAGTTAAGAATCCAATTATTGCTAAACAGAATTGTTTGGCTTCAAAGTTTAAAATTTTGCACATATAGACTGAGCAGCAGATGGGAATAACTGTCCTTATGTACTTACTAGCTAAATGAGATTATTGAAAGTTTTTATAATTGACCATTTACTTTTCTATTGTTCTATAGACTTTGCTCTAGGGACAGAAAAAGAGGTACCACCACTCCTTTTCACTGGCACTTGTGCATGTAACAGTAAATATTATGAATAGAGTTCCTATCAAGAAATACAAAATACAGCATTCTTAATTGTTTGTGGTTAAGATTAGATTGCTTTCTCTGGCAAGTTCAAGTGCTCTGTAGCATGTATCTCTCTTTGTAATATTGAGATGGGCTGTATAACACTTTTAAGAAAATCCGTTTTGTCCATTTCAAAGAAAAGAGAAACCATGAAGGAGGAATTTGGCTCAGAAATTTTGCTTCAAAGATAAATGCTAAATATCTAAAAAAGAGTTTCTAGTGCAGGACTACTGTAATTCATAAGAGTAGCATGCCCTTTTTTGTTGTCACTACCTCTAGTATTTATCCACATTATTCAGCTTCTATTTATGAAGGACTGAGAGTCAAGTCAAGATAACATATACAGAAAACTGTAAAATTACACAATGGTTTATTTGGAACACTTTTTGTAGTAAAATCATCTTCTGCAAGAACAGGATCAAGCTCCTTATTGGTGTTTTATTTACAAAACAAAAGTGTAAACAAACAGAAAACCCTACAACCTTGGAGTAAGGTATGACATCCTGTAGTGAAATGCAGATTTTCTGCCAAGAAAAACATTTGTAAAGGTGCAGTGCATGTCAGTGTATAGAAACTCTTCAGTATGACTCTCAAAATGCAAAACAGTTTATGTCCTCCTTCAGGAAAATGTCACCTGAGGATAGACATTCTTCTGTACTTTGTTTCTAGTTAACAGCCAGTAATGTTGACTTATCAGATGCCCCAAACTTCCTTGTGAAACAGAGAACAGTAGTTCTGAGTAGGGTTGAGAAGTTGTAGAGACCAATTAATTAGTTTTAATGTGATTGACATTTGCTGGTACAATTATCCCAAGAAACTCATACTATTTCAGACCAAGCCAAATATAAATTCTGCTACTGGAGGAATTTTATGCTTTGAAGGAGAGAGAACAGTAGCTGAGACTCTGTATTCTGTGAGGCAGAAGAGACTGGAAAGGAAGACAGGTGGGAGGGAGGACATCTCCGGACACAAAAGGCATCACACCACATCGCCTCACTCACCCTTTACCCCAGTGGTTCACACCACATTCTCGCACCCCTTCTCTTCAAAGTAATATATTGAATTGTTCCTCCTGCTGAATTAAGGACAGAACACGCTTTCCCTTCATGAACTGGGGCTTATGGATTGTTTTTTAGCTACTTGTTATCAAGTGACTATAATACACTTACTGGAAATATACTGTGTTGGGAGATCCTCAGGCAGTAATTAATGGCTTGTTTCACATAATGCTTATATATCTGTGCCACTTCAGTAATAACATGTGTTGTATGCATTTTTCCTTCCTCTTTTGTTATATTGATAGAAATTAGTGGAAGAGTGGATTATAAATCATGCAAAGCTTGTGGTTCAAATATGAATAGGGGGTCGAAGGCCAGAGCTGATCACTGAATTGTCTTCCTTTTGGTGGTCATATGTAGGAGACAGCAATAAGTAATCCTTTGTGGTGCCTCTGGGGCCAACAGATGCAGCTTGTCAGGAGGATCTTCTCTCTCCCAGTAACACTCAGTGCTAAGAAGCTTCTGATGCTGTTCCCAAAATTGGAGGGAGTTGTGGATAGAAGCACATGGGTGAAAAAGTGAGTCAATAGTTGTTGAAACCTAATTGTTTTAATTTCCTCTCTTTTGATGCAAGGTCTTGCTCTGTATAACATATACCTCCACGTTTGAGCTGAATGGGAGCTCCGTGTTGAAGATAGCTGAGGTAAGTGCCTCTGTTATACCACAGCTTGTATCACTTAACTCTTCCCAGCTAACTAGAGTCTGTGTTCCATATGTAACCTGAAGCTGAACCAATCTAAAACACATCTACCATCTTTAGCACTGGTGCTACCTTATGTCTAGTGTGAAGAAATAGTTGCAAGTTGGGGCAGGTTTGGGCTTGCATGGGAAGGCACTCCTGGAAGTTGGCTGGTAATTATATATTACAGCATTGCACATTTACTGCTTCTCAAATTTACTTTATTTTGCTTTCTGCAACAGAAAAATTTTCTTGAGTTCTTCATAAAACAGGACTGTGTTGATTTCTTACTGTCTGTAACTCTAACACTAATGAAGTTTCCTCAAGAGAAGTGTATAAGCCATAGTGTACCATGTTAGCACAAGTGCCTCAAAGTTCTTTGTGTGTACCTCTCTCCTGACACATCCAAGTAAAACATTATAATGCTTCTAGATCCATTGTTAGTCACTCTACTCCCTTTATTCCATTAGATTTTAGTCTGAATTAGATTGTAAAAGAACTTTGGTTGTAGAAAAACATACCTGCAGGCATATTAAGTGAGCCTTTGTAGGTGGGTGATATTTTTAGTACAGTGTGTTGCAAGCCATGGGCTGTTTGTTCAGCTTAGAGAAGATGCACAGGAACACTTAATCCTGCTGTGCAACACAAACTGCTGTGTGCAGAATCTATTATAAAATTACATTGTTAACATGTTATGGGCAGAGCTAGTGTCCATGGAGGAATATAAATGTTACTTACATGTCCTACACTCCCAAGTGTCTGTAGACATTTAGAGATGCGTTCCTTCTCAGTTTTTGGTGTTTGGGCTGGAGTTCTTTTGTAAAAAACAGAAATCCCATTAAAAATAGCTTACTTTAGCTGGAAGTTACTGTATTTTCTGAGTTTAAGAATAAAACTGACCTTGCCTTATTGGAAGTTGAGAAAGGAGTTTTAGAGATAACAGGGAACCAAAGAAAATTACTTCCATTTTGCAAAAGAAAAAAGAGCTTTAAAAGGCAAGGATACAACATAAATATTTCATGTATATAACATATACCAGATTTTAAAAAAAGATAGTAATCATTCTAGATTAGTGCATCTTAGATTTTCATTTCTCTTGTGCTAGGTGAGACCATAAGGTGTGGCTATTTTTGGAAGTCTTTGTAAGCCCCATCTGTAGACGCTGCAGCAGGGATGAACTGAATTGCTATTTAAAGCAAGCCACAATTTAAAAATTTCTACTAAACCCTCTTTATGTCAGCACTGGAAAAAATACTGTTGATTCTCTCTACTTGCAGTTTTTCTCACATTTCCCACAGACTTCATAATATTCGAGGCAAAAGCTGATGAATTCAGCTTAGTGCATCTCTTTGCTGTCAGTGAAGAACTTGAGATTAAACCAAGTGCTTGCTTGCAAAAGCATTTGATGACTCTGAACTCTTCAGCTTTCAGTCTTTAAAAGCACTACCTGAGGCTGGGGGGAAATGGTCAATCAGTCATGGTCTGTGTGCTATAAACTGTAGAAATAATCAGAAATAATATTTTTTCTGTACCTTCTCTGTAAACAGCGGAGTTGTTAATCATCAAAGGCATTCTGAAAATTGGCAGTTGTCTTTCACAGATTTCACAGATGTGAAACTGCTGGTTTTGGTAGTTGCACTTCACTTTTATTCTCAGAAGGCCAACTTGGTTTTTAAAATGCTTTGCTAGTGTACAAATTAGGACAATGCTAGTTCTTTTCTTCTATGGTGAACAAGACTCTAATGCATGATGAGATGTGCCAGCAAAGCAAGCAAAACTAATTTCCTTCAATGAATTGGAACAAGCAGTAATATAGAGTGTGCTTGCCTGTATTTGGAGTGTTTGGGGGTACAGTTATTTTCTTTACACTTCTCGAGAAAGTTCTGCCTCAGATTTTTCTAAATAGCCTAGGTCTTTCTAAATAGCAAATGCTACTAGGCACATACATGCTTCCCCAGGTTCCTTCTGCCCAGGCATTGGGTAAGGCACTGTCTTTAACAGGTGGCATCACTACACCTTTGTATCTGAATTATCCAGTGTATAAGCAGTAGGAAACAGAAAATCATTTCTCAGTTCAGCATTTGGTTAACCTTCTGACCTGCTTTAAGGGAAAGGTGGCTGAGAAGAGCTTTCTGTTCCAGTGCCCATGCTATTAAACATTTCTTTTCAAGTTAGTCCCTTAGTTTTCCTAGCCTGCACTCTGCAGCAAGTAGAGCCACTGCAGGGTTGGAAAGGTGCTACCTTCATTACTGATGGAACTCCCTAAGGACTATCTCTGGCAAACAAAGCTGGCCATTTTGCACTGCCTGATCATTTGCAATTAATGTGCAAAGCAATGACATTCACTGACATTCATTTCTGAACCTTATCAGCTTCAAATTAAGGAAGCTTTTAAGTAGAAGATAGTACTCTTCCAACATGAAGAGTACTATAATCAGTGTCCTAAGTATTAATAGTATTGAAAATAGATTATTAGTATTAAAAATAGATTAAATCTTGCGCTGTGCACCTTCCCATGCTTGCCTAGATACCTGCAAGAAAATTTAGTTGATGCTGTTGCTTTTTTTTATGTGTGTGTTTGTTGCTCCAGTGTGCCTTCTGGAGGTTTGTTTTGTGTAACTCTGTTGTGTTTCATTAGCTAACCCTTCTGTGTTTTGCTCTTTAGTTGTGTTTTGCATGCCATAGAGCTGGAAGTCCCCGAGTGCATGAAATGATCAAAATGTCCATTGCACACCTCTTTGGAGCCCTGAGCTCTCGCATTTTTACTGCTGCTTCTTCATCAGTGGCTTTTCAAAAGGTACCTTGCCCAGCCATTTAGAACGCAGGCCTTCTGTAAGATTGCAACTCAAGTGGACAGTATTGTTTGCTTATTAGTGTGCATGGGGGAGGGGAGAGTAGCAGGAGATATCAACAATGCTCTTTTCAGAAAGTCAGCCTACCTCTAAGAATGGTATTTCATTAATTAATTCAGGTACTCCAGAAAAAGACTTACAGCTCGAAAAGAATGATCTCAGCAGCACTGGAATGGTTTGGCCTCTGTGAAGGGCTGTACGTGGTTAACAGGCTTTTAGGGTTATTTTGCCCACTGCGGTTCAAGTGATAGCTGAGTGATGGGCAGAATTGGTCCAGGTCAACTTACAAGAACATCTTCATCACTGACCTATTGACAGCTTGGTTTCATTTCAGTAGGCATTAGAAATAACCAAGAGTCTTGTTTGTGTGCCTGTGTCAATACTGATCAGACTATGTAATCAGATTACTTTAATTTTTCCCCTCTTAAAAACTCATCCTCATTAGGGAGCTATAAAAATGACTTCATATCATACAATAGCCTTCTCATTCAAAAATGTACACCAGATGCATTTATGTATACTCCTTATGCATATAATTTATACTACATATTTATATTTTTAACAATTGATATTTTAAAGAATTTTTCACAGCTAGTTCAATTTATATTTACAGTTCTTACTTGCTATATATCTAAACAATGGCTAATAAAACCACTAAAACTGAAAAATATGAAAGTATGTTTTTGGTTGCTTGGATTTGGGGGATTCTTGTAGTCATTGTGAATGATTAAGCTTAGTATAGGACAAAGGACTAAAACTGCTTCTTTAAGAAGACTGTTGTACAGTTCTGTCACAAACCTGCTCAGCTCCATCAAAAAGACTTTTGTCTATTTAGTAGTTATGGTACAATGTGCTTACACTGTTTACTCCAGTTACAACAGGTCTTACAGAGACCCAACACCTCCCACAGAGTACCTGATGAAGGATGGAAACTGCACTTTGCAGTGTGTTGTCCCCAGGATCCCAGCTGTGTAACACTTTGGCACCCATTTGTGCAACACCACCTGGGGCAGAAGTCAGGCATGACTCTGGGCACAGCACATGGTCAGAAAACTACCAGCAGCTGGGCATGCAGTTAGGAGCTGGATGATCCATCTTCTGTTGCTACTTTGGCTCCCATGGGATTTCTAAGCAGAGAAGCTCTCTGCTGGATTGCAGTTATTAAAAGGCAATTGTTTGTGTTATTTATGGTAAAGTGCTATTGTATTTTCTGTGTTAAGGAAGGCCTTAAATGCTTTCAGATATGTCACAGTATGTAATAATTATCGTAGAATAAGTGGGAAATACCTGTACCTCAGAAGCAACCAGCTTGAACAATTGGAGGGTATTTACATTGCTGACATAGACTTGCAGAGACAGTTACAAATAAGTATCAAGGGATGAACAATCAAAGCAGCATTCAATGAGTTCTGTACAAAGTGAGACAAGTGCCAAAATCACTTGGGTTTGACAGGAGACTGTGCCAGTTTAGCCCTACCATTCCTGCAGCTGTGAGACTGATGAATTGCAGGGTGCTTATAGACGCTACTTGGTTTTCCAACCAAGACTGCCAAAAACTTCTAATGTGCTAGTAAAGCAATAAGAAATAATAAGGAAGGCTGACTATCTGCATGCGAGAGACCTTGGTATCCTCCTGGAATGTGTTCCTGGTAAGTGGGAGTTGATCTCTTTGTACTGCTGTCTTGTTTCCTCATCAGGTTTGCATTGAGACATATGTATCTAGCTGTCACCAGCGGAGCATTAACACCGCTGTGCGGGCAACCCTCAGCCAAATGTTGAGTGACTTGACTTTACAGTTACGGCAAAAGCAAGAAAACATGGTGAGCCTTCTGGCGTCAACAAATGGTTCCATGTCCATGGCTGCATACTGTTTTATTCATCTGAATGCCTTATGGCTTTTATTTGACACTTCCTCAATTAATCCTGTTAGAAAGCTTTTTTGGGCCTCACAGCTCTCACATTGTCAACTCTAGTAGGCTGGTTTGGTTTTTTTTTTTTCCTTCCATTAAACAAAAGAGACTTTGTTCTGATGTCAGGCTGCCTCAGCCTTTTCCATTCTCTTATTTTGTTTGCTTGGTTTTTTAAGGTTTATTGATATCCTTCTGCCAAAACTTTTTGCATGACAAATATTTAGGTAACGAAAACAGATTCTCAACTAAGGAAGTGTAATTGACATTTTTCTTTTACATTTTTATAGAAGGATAAGTTAATAAAATTAATTTTTTCTTTGTTAGCAAAAATAAATATTATTTTATTTCATTATTAAAATCCATGACAGCTGTTTGAATGACATCCCAGCACATTTTCAACTGTAAAAGTTCTGGGTACATGTGGAATTCCATTGGCTTCTTACATTTGTTTGTACTGTTTTGTATAACACCATATTGTCAAAGAAGTACTGTTTGTAAAAGTTAGTTTCTATTTATTAGGAAATTTCAAGGACTGTAGTTGTACAGATTGTTTTCCTTACGTCTGTTTTGGGTTAAGATGATCACTTCTGTTTTGGATTAGTAGACTAGATTGCTTTTATCCTGCTGAGCACTTGCAAAAAGAATTAATCAGTTTAAGTAAACTTGTCTTCTGTTGGTGCTAAGTAGGTTCATTTTACTAGCCAAAGCATTTACCAAAATAACCCCAAACAAACAGAAATATTTTCAGTCTGCAAATTCAATTTTGTTAGTTCTTTTCTTAGCTGAGGAGTAGGTAAAAACATATGAGAACTGCATTTAGTTCCTGGCAGTTTGTTATTGATGCTTGAAAGAATTTGGCTTAGCCCTATTGTGCACAATAGGAAGAATCCTATAATGCAGCTGAACCAAACCTTGTAAGAGGGCGTTTCCATTTCCTGACTGCCATTTAGTTCTGTTGGTACTGTAACATTAACAATGTCAATGTTCTAAACTCTCTAATACTCAATTGATTTTGGTTTCTAAGTAGTTTGTGAAGTCTAAACTATGCTTTTCTCTCCGTTATTTTCAATGCAATTTACATACCTAATTATTACTGAGTTGGTTAGGTGTAGGAAATCCCTTAAGGATTTACAAAGCTTTCACCTAAGTGAGATGCAATTTCCTTAAATCTAAATGACTGTTAAAACAAATCATAAGGAATTAAAAAAAAAATGTTTTGCCAAAGGTTCAATTAAAAATGCAAATAAAAAAACCAAAACAGATAGAGGACATGAATTTAAGAAAGCTGTGCTGTTAAAGTATTGCTTCTATAATGTTCTTGTGCCCTTTGCACCAATTATACCACCTTTGTCTTTCCTCAACAGATAGTCGAAAACCCTGACACCTTGCAGAAATTCAGGAGTCAAGGTATTTGGAATACTTTCTTAGTTACTCCTTCCAATCCAGCTTTTTTATTCTTAACTTTCCTTTTATCACCACAGTGCTGTTTGATGTCATGGGAATTGCACTCTCAGCATTTCGTAACTTCTCTATAGTATAGTGCTCTCTTGGTTACCTGTGGTAAGAACTGAGACAGCCCTGTTAGCTCCTGATATTTCCATCTGTGTCATCATTTGGACCATGATAACAGCATTGCACTCAACATAGCAATAAATTATTGTTTCAAGGTGCTAACTTCTGTAATTAAGGAGTTTCAGTGGTCTGGAAAACGTTTTAGTAAGTGCCTTTACTTCCTGAAATGAAATAGAGTCACAGAAGAGGATGTGGAATCTGAAAATTATTGTTACTGTATTTCAGGCCAAAGACATTGTTTATATAATGACTACTTTGCAGGTGATTATTTTACAAGAGAATGTTTTTCTATTCCCACTGTGGCTTAACTTTCCTTCTACTAGGAAAAAGTGGTCCCTGATTTTGACCTTCACACAGGATTTCTGTGGGAGAACTTGTGTGAATAGAGACACTAAAATCTTTGAGGAGCGCAAGCATTCTTTTATAAGATCAGAACTTGGTCAGATATCAGAAAATGTGTAAGAGAGAGAAACTGCAGGGAGAGATACAGAAATCAGTTGCCATGTAGAAATAGTGGGGCCAGTCTTTTTTATTATTTAATTGTATACTTATTTTATTATCTGAATTTGATTTCAGCTAACCTTCTGTAAATACATGTAAGCAATTAGTGCTCCCTCCGGATTTAATACTGCTGCTTTTGCATTTTGTGGTCATCATTTTCCAATCTAGGACTTTTCCTACTGCATCTTCTCTATGAATTTTTGTAGTCCTGCTCCTTGTTTAGAAGCTCTGACCAGCTCTGAAAGCCCATGCAGTTAAATGATGTTGTAATCCAGCTGCTCACATGTAATGCTTCTGATCTTTGTCCTTTTTGGAGGTACTTCAGCTGAGTCTCTTTGTGATGATGTTGTATCTGTCCTCACTGTGCTCTGTGAGAAACTCCAGGCTGTCATAAAGTGAGTTATTTAAGTTTATAATTTCAATTTATTACCTGGAGATTGAGAGTTTCACTGATGCCTGTGATTGTACTGTTGTAGTTCTGGAATTATGGAGCAAAATGAAGTGTTTACTAGGGAAAGTTACTGTTCATGATGCATTAATTTAATCCGTGCTTGAAATGAGGAGCTAATTTGCCTTCTTTGTGCCCTGTTCAGCTTTAAAGAACTTCCAGTAAATCTAATCTGTAGGTAACTTCCATACAGCATCAAAGTACTAATCCAAGAAGAGATTTTCTTTTCTGGCTGGAAGAACCATCATAGAGAGAATAACAATTACAAGAACCATGGAAAGACCTAACAGATACTATATTCAGAGTGAATAAATCTGTCTTTCTTAGGCAGTGTTTATCCAACTGAAGTAATTTGTGCTATCAAGGAATCCCTCAAATTTAGGAATATCATACACTCTACCTACCTGAAAATGCGTGATCTTAACTTTTAAAATGGGTTGTTATGGACAGTAAGTGTGTTATGTGCTGTACAGTGTTCAGAAACTACCAGAGGCAAAGATAACACAGGTATCTATGTGCAGTTCTTCCACAGACTTTCTTCCCATAAGTGTCTCTAATAACAGCAGGATTTCAAAGGAGTGCCTTACTTATCATTATTTAATCAGTGTCAGCATCTGGGATAATAAAATCAAGAGTGCAGGGATGCCCTGTGCATGCCCATGCAAGTGTCAACTGCAAGGTGATGATCATCTGCATTATCACACATTGTAAGAAAAGCTGTTGGGAAAGAAAGCAACTGTACCTGGAATGCATGAATTTCCAGATAGG
>PYHW01010211.1:1912056-1928402 GCA_013186435.1 Turdus rufiventris | reverse complement strand
TTATTTTTTGTAAAGTAGTAGATCACTGCATATGATCAGTACAGAGTAAATGGGATGATGCAGGTGATCTCACCATTGTAAATTGATAGAAAGAAGCAAAATAAATCACTGCTGCAAATTATGGTATAATGTTAAAGTGAACTAGTGTGGCTATTTTAGAAAATTAAGTAATCTTTGTTTTAATACTATGTGAATGGCATCTTTTCTTTGCCAGTGACAATCGTCAACTTCAGCTTCTTTACTTGGAGTGTATCCTCTCCATGCTAAACAGCTCCTCCCCCAGCATGCACCAGCACAAAGGATTCACTGATCTCATATGGTGAGTACATCTGAAGGCTAATGCAAATACTCAGTTTGTAAATATTAAAGGACCTGCTCCCCGTAGCCTTGCAAAAACACCTGTAAAAAGTCTCCAGGTGTGAGCAGAGCTTGCTGTTAACCTACTATCAGTTCTTCCTGTGCCTCATATAAAATTGGTGAGGACTGCTTGCTCAGCTACCTCATTAAATCCCAGTAGTGAATTATCCCTGTAATGAGGTCTAATGGATTTAGTCAGAAAAGAAAATCTCTTATGCTTTCTGCAATAGTCTGGATTTGTGTGTGGCATTAAACATAGAGATGCTCTGCTTATTGTAGGAGGGTACTGTTGAGATTCTTAATGTTCTGATACAATAATACAGGAAGATTAAACAAAAACAATGTCAAATGCATGCTGGTGACCAGAAATGCTTATTGTGACCTGCATTGTTGTCTAAGGTTTTAGGCTAAATAGTCTTAATGGTGCTTCTATTTTATCAAGAATTTCTCCTTTTTAATACACTTCACCAGGAAGTCTTGATATCTTTGGTCTTCATATCTATCTCTCAGTTGTTTTATACTATCACCAGCACCTGAAATAAGCCTTTCCTTGTGATGGAAATAATGGGGTTTTTATAGCCTGTGGATAATTGAATCATAGTAATAAAGCAAAAATGTAACTAATACGCAGTTTCTTGCAGTCTGTGCCCATCTTTTGACCTTGTCAGAAGATTGTATTAAGGAAAGATATATATGACTGTTAATGGCAAATGTGTTTCTTGTGCTTTTACCCTGTAATTGGAGTGTTTGACTTGGGCCCAGTTCTAAGGATGGAACATGTAGAGGCACCCATAACTCCCCCTGCTGTCCCAGGAACATCCGTGGCTGCAAGACTGGGAGGTCTTCAGACTGGTAACACTTGGCAGTGTTGCACAAGGATCTGGTGCTTGGAGGTCGAATATAAGAGCAGAACTGCTTCTCTCATGGCAGATTCGCTTCAGAAGTTTCTGCCTTTGAATTTCACACAACTCTTTGTTTATGCCTATGTAACAGACTGTGGGGCCATCCTATATGTAAGGTCACTGAAATGGTCTCAGTTAAAAGAAAACAGTTCTGTTTTATTTTCAATTTACATCCTTTTGATAATCCAGTTTATGCTGCTAATATACAGATGTTTGTATGTGTAACTGTGCACCATGAGGACAAGCCATCAGGGCTGGCACTTCTGTGCTGTCAAGGAATGAACGTGCATGCTTCAGCTACCTGCATAAGTGGGGGAAAATACCCCAAAACACTAGGAAGATATGAAACAGTTTAAACTGCAAATATAATTGTGAATGTTTTGTGCACACTAATACATTACCTGTCTGGTTGTGATCCAAACCGGTAGCTGTCATTATTCTTTAAGGAGCTGTTGCCTACATGCACACAGTTTTCACTCTGACAGGTACTTTGTACTCAGTTCCCAAAGAAGAGAAACAAGAGAGCAGGCAGAGAAAATTTAGTTCTGTGTGCTGACAGCATTCTCCATAGTTTGATATAGAAACACTTGGATAGGACTAAGATGTGTGGGAAATATATTGTTTTTGCAGCCTGTAATTATGCCTGCTTTGAGACAGGCGTGTTTCTTAAGCAGTGAATTTTAATGTTTTGAAATGTACTTAATTGGAGAAATAAACGGAATAAGCAAATTCAGAGTCATTATCTGATGTCCTATTAGAAGCTGGTTTTCTTTCTGTGCTTGGGGAAGCTGAGCTGTTTCAGAAATCTTAAGAGAAGCAATGAAAATTCTGGACTGCATAAAACCTTGAGAAATAATATGAGGATGTATTTTATGAATTGTTACTTGTGACTGGGGACTTGCTCTAGGTACTTGCTTGAACTTCTGAGACGTGGGTGAAAACCAGATTTGGGACTCATTCTCATGTGGCACTTGGCTTCTTAAATTAAGGTCTTGCAGACTGAAGGAAAATGTCAAGTGTGTGAGTGCAAAGCTGAAATAGCAGCTAATGGAGCAAAGTGCTGAGCTGGCTTTGGTTCCACAGCAGAGGGATCTGCTGGTGTTGAATCACTTAACATGAGTGTTAGACAGTTGAGGGAAGGATGGGTATTTATTGTATAGTGGCATGTGAGTAATATAGTGCACACTTTGAGTTATTGTAGAGGGCTTTTATTATGTTCTCAAAAGACAGCCAAACAGAGGCTCCCAACTAAGGGTGCTTGCTAAAATAATACATGTGCAGTTCAGTGATGGAACATTCAGCCTTCTAGCTAACATAGATGAGTTCTTGTTTAGTCAGGTTTTGTTAAAGCTCCAAAAGTGAACTGAAAAAGAGACACTGAGCAGTGGATGCTAGAATTTCTACCTTGTGCTAGGCTGTAGCCAGTGAAAGACACAGGCATGCTATCCTGCAAAGGGACAGCACTGTGCAGCAGCATGAACTTGCAAAATCAGTGCCATGTTTCCACAGCACACAGAGGTATTTCCATATGGACTAGCATGGTGGTGCTTGGGAGATGAAAAAAGCCTGGCATAATTTGTTTTTCTATCTAACCACTGCTGTTTGACTGATCATTAAAACAAGAGTGTGTATCTCATTTAACCATGGGCTATTTTCAATCTGTTCTTGTAAGAGTATTTTTTTTCCAGTTACCATCTGCTGATTTTCTTTTTTCCAGGAAGCAACTGTGTCCAGCCCTAATAGTAATCCTGGGAAATCCAATCCATGACAAAACTATCACCTCTGCCCACAGCAGCATCTGCCTTGAGACTGATTCACCTTCCTCAGGGGTCTCTGATCATGGCCGGGGTTCGGGTTGCTCTTCCACAGCCCCTGCCCTTAGTGGGCCTGTTGCACGGACCATATATTATATTGCAGCAGAACTGGTTCGACTGGTGGGATCAGTGGAATCCATGAAGCCTGTGCTACAGTCTCTGTATCACCGGATACTGCTTTACCCACCACCTCAACACCGAGTAGAAGCCATCAAAATCATGAAAGAGGTAGGGTGATCAAGTGTGCAAATCCAGGCACATAAAACAAAATGTTTATTTAACAGTGAGCATTGCTGATATGTGCATATCGATGCATTTCAAACCTTCCCACCTAGGGATGTTGAAATTGTCCTTTCTGAGAACAGCTGGTACATCAGCACCACTCTGACAAATAGTTTGATGCAGTTGTAATAGCTGTATTTGTCTCCATAATGCAAGCTACTGTGGCAACTCTGTTGGTGCTCATGCTGTGGTGCTGCATGGAGCAGATCCTATCACCGAGTCACGACTGCTCTTTTGGGTGAGATAGAGCATAATGATTCAGTTTGCAAATTCTTTGGCATCGTTCCTCAGACACATCCTCACAGTGTGGTTTCCAGGCATTAAGGTGAATATATGCTTTGACTATATGCCAGGTTTTTGAAACCCAGTTACTTGGAGATTTTTTTTTTTAATAAATACAAGAAAGCTGCCAATGGCTTAAAAAGCCATTGCAAGACCAGTCTATTCTGGTCTCTTGCCCAGTGCCTCTGAGAGCACTGGAACAGGAGTAGTAGGAGACTTGTTTGAGCACTAGCTGAAATCATGGACTTTTCAATTCCACATGGGCAACTTTCTTCTCATGTTGTGGAACACAAATACATTTAAGTAATTTGTAGGAACAGTGGTATCTCCTAGAGAATTTTTCATCTAGCTTGTGCATACCTAGGCTGTTCTAGTTCTGAAAAATCTCTCAACACCACACAGTCACCTACTTTGTTCCTGTCTAAACTAAGAGTTATCCTGTCATTGTCTTTCTCTAATTTTAGGCAATAGCAAGACGATAACTGAAGTTTTAGGAAAAACTTAGTCAATGCAACAAAACAACAAAATGTTGTTTTGTGCAGGACATACATGTTGCTTCTTTAGGCTTATTAATAAATGCTTGTTTGTATTTCCTGGTGGGTATTGACAAGGTGCCACTTAGCAGGTTGAGTCTGAAGGAATCACTTTGCCTATCTTTGTATGACTCCATAATTTTGTAATGAGGTGATTGAGGAGAGAGGCTTCCTTTGGTTTAAATTATAATAAAATGCTTATGTAGGCATAAAAATTGTCTTGTGTGCAGTATCAGATGAAAAAAGTCAGTCAAAAATGTAAAGCACTGGAGAACATTCTAAATGTGATTCTTGATATATATTCTCCTTTACTTGCTTTTCTGCCTCTGAAAAGAGGAAAGGTAGCTTTAGTAAATAGAACATGACTGTGCTGTTTTCCTTTGCTCTGAGAAATTACAGTAAGGCTACCTTGGGTTCCAGGGCTTGATAGAGTTCTGACTTATTTATTGTATTTAAATAATGCTTAGATAATCTTCTACTTACTTCTGTCTCTTTCCTTTCAGATACTTGGCAGTCCTCGGCAGCTTTGTGATTTGGCAGGGCCCTGTTCTTCTGAGTCAGAATCCAAGAAGAGGTCTATTTCTAAAAGAAAGTCCCATCTGGATCTTCTCAAGCTGTATGCTTTGTTTTCTCCTTTAACTTCTTCTGTCTTAAACCTGTACACACACAACACTTAAGCAGTTCAAGCGCATACCCATTATGAGCCAGGGTATCTGCCCCAATAAATAAGCTCTTGCTTGGTTTGTCATCAGTGTCCTGTTTCTGAAGACCTACATAATTACCTTGTTAAGTTTGCCCAAATTCCCAAATATGTTGGTTTACAGATGAAAATTTTTGGGTATGGGTCCTTAAAGTTGCAGTAGAATAAATATGTGCTTCTTTAGAGGTATATTTTCAAGATGAAGTCAAAGGAGGTCATAGAAAATTTAAATATTGTCAAATCAAGCAAGAAGGATTCTCATTTCTTATAAAGATCATATCTTGTAGATAAAATCATTTTCAGGACACAGATGGCCTTTAAATTTAGTTCAGCTGGGTGTTGAGATTTTTTTTTTTAGTTTAAATGTCTGTAAGAGAGAATATAGTATGCATGCTGGTATAAATGCATGGTAACTTTCCCTTGTTGACACTCCCTTTACAGAACAACCATGTTTGCATGGGAGACTTAATAATTTGTTCTTACACTAATTGTCTTTCTCAGGAATAGTCTTACAGGATAAGTTCACTTCTTTTTTCCTGATTATGGAAAGATGGTGTTGAATGACAGTGATGTGCTCACCGTACATGTTGCATCACTTAAATAAACTCTTTGTTGATTGTAGTATCATGGATGGGATGACGGAAGCGTGCATCAAAGGTGGTATTGAAGCTTGTTTTGCTTCAGTGTCCTGCGTCTTTGCCCTGCTTGGAGCCTTAGATGAGCTGAGCCAAGGGAGGGGTCTTAGTGAAGAGCAGATCCAGCAGCTGCTGCTGCGCTTAGAAGAATTGAAGGATGGGACTGAGACAAGCAGGGACTCCATGGAGATCAATGATGCTGACTTCAGGTGGCAGAGACGCATCCTGTCCTCAGAAAACCCTGCCTGGGAATCAGGAAATGAGAAGAGTCCTGATATTAGCATTAGCGTAACCACAGACACTGGTCAGACTACTTTGGAAGGGGATATGGGACAAACAACTCCAGAGGATAATCCAGAAAATCAAAAAAACTCCATGCCATCTCCAGCTGGACATGAAAGCAAAGAGATTAATTACAGAGAACCAGAGTCAGAAACCATTGACCAGCCAGATGTTGTTCAAAGAAGCCACACCATAGTCTATCCAGATATAACTAACTTTTTATCAGTTGATTGCAAGACCCGATCCTATGGATCCAGATACAGTGAGAGTAACTTCAGTGTAGATGATCAGGACCTTTCTAGGACTGAGTTTGATTCATGTGATCAGTATTCCATGGCAGCAGAAAAGGATTCAGGCAGGTCTGATGTCTCGGACATAGGCTCTGACAATTGTTCCCTGGCTGACGAGGAGCAGACACCACGGGATTGCCCAGGTCACAGGTCCTTACGCACTGCTGCTCTCTCTCTGAAGTTGCTGAAGAGCCAAGAAGCAGACCAACACAGTGCACGGCTCTTTATCCAGTCACTTGAAGCGCTGCTTCCCAGGCTTATTGCTCTTCCCAGCATAGAAGAAGTGGATGGAGCACTGCAGAGCTTCTCTTCAACATTCTGCTCAGGTTTGCAAGCAAATATTTACTGTCTAACCAGCATGCACACTCAGGCAGCACTGTACACAGATTCCCTTGTAGGATTTCATCTTCAGAGAACGTACCCAGAATAAGGAGGTTTGGGCTTCACACCATACATTCCTCCACAGGAGCACAGTTCACATAGGGCAAAGCAAATTGGATATGCAGGCACTGATTTGAAGGGGGGGTAAATCCATTGACTCTTAACAGGCTCTGGATTATGCCCTGAATCAATAAAGAAACAGATTTGCTGTAGCAAGATACTTCTTTGCAGGTTTGTGAAGAACTGTTGAGAAGCTTTGCACATGGTGTCATTAAAGAGAGGTCAGGGTTGCTCCATACCATGAGAGGGGTGTGGGAAGTTCCATCACGTTTGTAATGAGATATAAGTAGCTTAGTACATCACTGCACTGTTATTATTAGTAATGCCAGCCTCACAAAGAGGGTGGTGACAATTCCACAGCAGTAAGCTCTAGAAAGGATAGGGAAAGAGGAGAGTTTGTCTTCACTCTTCTTTTTCTTAATGCTGCTGTCTAATACGGCAGGAAATACAAAGCTCAAAGCCCAGACCAAGTGAAAAAATAAGATCTTGCCTTCTAAGAGATTAAATATCTTCAGTTCTTTCATGATTACAACATTTGGGATCTTGACCTGTCAGACAAATAAAAAAAGGCATGCAAAGGCTAGTTTGTCCTGTTGATAGTATATTTAAAATGTGCGTAAATACATATTTTAGAAGGGTTTTGCTTTCCTGAAGTGGCCAAAATGTTTGCTAAAATATGTCTCTGTTTCTTTAAATTGCTTTACTGCAATTGTCTTTCCTATTGTTCATCTCCTAATCATTTCTTCATTCATTTGTGCTCTCTCACACACATTAAGCTCATACAGAGTCAGAAGGGGGGACTCTTCCCAT
This sequence comes from Turdus rufiventris, assembly GCA_013186435.1. Classification (NCBI taxonomy): domain Eukaryota; kingdom Metazoa; phylum Chordata; class Aves; order Passeriformes; family Turdidae; genus Turdus; species Turdus rufiventris. The sequence continues at coordinate 1,921,074 of PYHW01010211.1, read as the reverse complement.
CATCATACGGCATAATTTAGATATGAAGCTGGGTGAATAAGATTATATTCCTGATATCCTGTTTAAATGCTACCCAAATAAACCCTAACTCAGGAATATGATAAATGGTATTCTTAAGAAACATTGGCCATTTTATATCACAGAAAGGAAATACCTTAAAAGAGGCATTACCATTAACTACTTTCCTAATTGAGGGGCTCACGGGCACCTTTGCTGTCACAGAAGCCTTTTTCTGTGACAGAAAAAAAAGCTTAGTCACTTTTTTCCTGAAAAAGGATAATCATGAGGTTATCCTGAAAGACCAGTGCTAGACCTCTAGCTCAAACCTTTGTGTACCTGTTCCTTTGTGCATGAGTGAGTATGCTACTTTTTCCTTTTGTCTGTAAAGTCTTTACAGAGTGCTTTAAAGCTTTGGAAGATGTGGACCTAGGAGAATTCTAGATTTTAAGGTTAAACATAGCTTTTCTTGGCATTCATTATGAGTAATACAGTGAGAAAAATGGAAGAATATAACTAATTTCTGCATTAAATCCATTATTTATGGTTTGCATATCTTAAAAAGATATCTAGTCTTGGACTTAGATTGCTGAGAGAGACCTTTCACTTTTCAAAGAAAACCACTCCATGGCTAAATCTGTACTTTAAAAATGTACACCACGTTTCTAGATGAATTTGGTGAAGTACTTGTAAAAGACACCATTCAGTAAGGAATCATGGAAAAGTGGAGTAGCAAGTCACTGTATTAAGACTGCCTAGAAGAGATATCCTAGAGTTTTCATTGGGCTGTGACAGGGTTGTACTTCCATGCTTTTCTGGGTGTAAGATCTGGGCAGTTCCTGTTTCAGTTGGACACCTGGAATGAGACTCAGTCCGACTGAAACAGTCCCTTAACTTGTACCTCAGATCTTAAGCAAATGTCCATCTGTCCTCCCGAGGTGAGAACTTGTGCTCCTGTGTAGGTGAGAGAGCCATGAGTTTGAAGACCTTTAGAAAGAGAGAGTTATGAAAGTTGAAGCAAATGGCAGTGGTAAGAACTCCCCCTGGGGAGGTTCTGAGACACCAGTTTGATCTGCCTGTATAAGCAGCATGTAGGTCCTTACCTTAAGAGTCCTTCATTAGCACCAGCTGCTCAAGGCACGAATTAGGTGATGAAGTTAAAGGGATTGATTGATCCCATTCATTGTATAAACAACATTTATTAATGTATAATTCTTGAAGAATACATTGGGAAATTTGAGAGCTGGTTAAGATTCTAGTTGAGAAAAGATACAGATGCAGTTCTGAGACCAGTCAGTACAGAAACAGTATATTTGTGTTTCTGGGAGACCTTATTTAACAGCTTTGTTTCATTTTTCGATTTTCTTACACATTGGAAGAATAATACAATTTAGTACTCTTTCCTACAAGCCAGGTACTTCTATAGATAGCATTGCAAAATTAGGATGCTTTCATAACATTAAAAGGCAATGAATGGAGATAGGAATATAAGGCAGTGCTGAGATAAGCATGGAAAAGGTGAAGTCAGCTAAGCAGAATTATAGTGAAATTAAAATTTGCAAGTAAGTTGGTTAACTCTAAAGCTAGGAGTAAAGTTAGCCCATCTTCATTTTTGATTCCACACTTTTTAGAGGGAAGGTTTTTAGTCTGGTAAGTATCATGTTATCTTCTTTTTCTGTGATCTCAGCATCTTGCAAATGCAGTTGTTTGCTTTCCCATATTTTAGAACAAATTAAGGAACATATTTTTCCCCAACACTTCTTGGTGCTCAAATACATGCTCTCAATGGAGTATCCACTTTTCTGTGCACTTCTACACCTTCCTTTTTAATTGTAATCTTGTATACGAAGTTGCACATTTAAAAAAACATTTTAATGCAAAATAAAGGGGGCTTTTTTGTTTGGTTGGTTTTGGGTGTTGTTGGGGTTTTTTGGGGTTTTTTTTTGTTTTTTTTTTTTTACTTTTGCATACGTGTCTGCCTTGAGGTTTTTATTATTGTAGCAGGTTCTAGTTGCTAAGGCACATATTTAAGAGAGATAAGACAAAAAATGGTGGGAGATGAGATATCTACATCAATATCATGAGCCTCCATCTGACAGTGTTAAGATGCATCTTTGTTTTCAGTGATGAAGAAATCGCTAGAACTACTCACAGGCTGCTTTCAAGCACATGGTTGCAGTTTTGGTACTAGGTAAAGGTTCTCTGTTAACATTCACCATGAGAAATCTACCCTAAGCAATGCCAGCCCATGTGGGTGTGGTTTGTGGCCAACCCTATCACCCTTCTTCCACAAAGGTTGCTCCCTTGAACAGATATTCATTTTTTCGACCCACCCTGGAACAGTTACTCTCTTTCTAAATCCACCCTCAAACAGTTACTCACCTTATCCACGCCCCCAAAGTGACGACAGTGGAAAGTCCGAGAAGGCAGCAGCACAGAGCTTTCAAACCCTCACGAGGCAAGAAAAACATTTGCTTCTTTTCTGTGTGTGGATTTTTTTTTTTCATGTAAATGGTTTGTTGTATTTTGTCTAAGAAGAGGTATGAGCTTTGTGGTGGGAGGAATATATTGACGGTAAACCACTGCAGCAGTTAACAAATGACACAACTTTGCTTCACCATGTAACTAACCTTGGAAGCTGGTTTTTGTTCCATTTCAAACATTCCTTTAGGATAAAACTGACTTCTTAATCTTCCCTAATTGACATTATATGAATGGATTTCACAGTTGATGTGAAAACCATGAAATATTGTGAGTCGTGTGGGTGAATCTGGTTTTCTGGTTTTTTGGGTTTTTTTTCATGGCTCAAACTGCAGAACACGGGGATTCATGCTCATGATTGATGTTTTTCTAGCAGTAGATCAGCTATTTGCCATCCATGGAAAGGAGGATTTGTGCCACTGAGCATGGTCATAGGCTTCATACAAATAGTGTTTTCAGGACTAGTGAGTACTTTACAGGTGGTTTCTGGGTCTGACAGAAGTGCAAGTGCTCAGCTATTTAGAAAGTAGGCCTTTTGTGTGATAAATAGGGCTTGGAGTTGTAACTAGTTCCAGCCAGCTTGTACCCAGATATTTGTCCACATACCTCTAGCCCATGGTTGCAGACAGATCTTGCAAGGTGTGGAGCACTCCAGTCCCCATCCAGCAACTGACTTTGCCAGAACAGGTTTACTGGGGGATTAAAAGGACTGATAACCTCATTTGCAATATTTGGTGCAGAGTATTCTCAGTTAAGTACACAGGCTTTTGGGTCTGCTTCTTTCCAACTGACTTTTCCAGTTAGTATTGCAAACGTATTCTGCCCTTTGCTTTATATGTCAGTCATCCCAATGAATGCTGGTGATCCTTGTTTATTTCAGATTTAGCACATTGCTTTACTGGACTGTGACTGGAGTGTTCAGTTTGCCTTGCATTCTAGATGAACTACTTATTTTTCTATTACCTGTTCTAGTATGTTTAGCAGAGCAATTTCTACTGATGATTCATTAACTATTCTAGCAATCTGTTGCTGCCAAAATGCTAGGGATATTTTCTGGTATTTTTTCCAGGAAAAATCTGTGTAAAATATGAGAGCTCACATGGTGTTTTTGTTAGGTATGATGCACTCACCAGGATTTGAGGGAAACCTAAATTTCAACTTCCAGACTCTGATGAATGCAGACAGTCTCTACGTGGTATCACATTACACTTTGCTGCTCAACCTAAAATTGGCAAACTCAGATTACTACAGGAAGAAGCCTGCCCAAGCCCCTGTGTTGCTGGTGAGTTGGGGAATATGGGATTGTTTTTAAAAAATGAAAATTTATTTTGCTTCCTTTCACATAAACCAACCCACACATAAATCCTTCAGGCTGCTTGCTAAGTGGAGAAATAGTAATTGCAAATGAAGTGTTCTCCAAGCTGCTTATGAATCTTGCATGATAAGTGTCGTGCATCTGAATTACACTGTGATTTGGTGGGAAGGAATGCTGCTTACTGATTGCCATTAAGGTCACAGTCATTTTGATGGTTAAACCAGAATAGATTAGCATCATGTGATATAGCAAGTATTGTCTCTTGATAATGTGCACGAACATACCTTTCTTCATCTTTCAAGTGTTTTTTTCTGCCTAATACTTGATTTGAATATCTGTAGATGAAGACATGGGAAAGTAAAGTGAAAAATAAGTAGGTCTTAGTAATGTGAAATTATGATTTTTGTTAGACCTGGAATTCCTCATCTTCTTGGGCTTTTTAAAAATTGTATTGAAAACTGTGAGTTATAAAATATGGATCCATGTTTTTCAGCTTAGTTGCCCAAGAGACACAGTTTCAGAGTTTTCTGAAAAAAACAAGAAAAATTGCAATATCTGGAAAAAATAAAAAAGGTGTCAAAATGTATAATTATTGCTGAACTTCCAGCGTGAGAGAATTTGTAGTCTAGATCATCTCTAAAACAAATGGAGTTTAACATCATCCTTACTTCTGTTGTGTTCTGCACAAATACAGATTTGTGACTCAGGATATTCTCTAGAGGATTCAGTGTGCACAACAGGCTTGAGCATGACCAAAGTATTCTTAGAAATCATTCTAGTAAATAATAGGAGACCAGTTCATCTGTGATGACTGTTCAAGGCAGAAAGGCCCAGTTGTTCCTCATGCCACATTAAGTGCCACAACCTCTTTTAATTGTATTTGAGATCCTACTCCCATCTTGTGAAAATAGCAAGAGATCAGCATGTCCCATTGTCACTGTGCAAGAACTGTCATTCTGATTTGCATCTTGTATTAACTGCAGTAGGAGAAGAGAGAGCTGTTCATGTTCATATCATTCTCCACTGCAGAAACAGACACAGAAGGGTCTGGACCGGCTGGGTTGATGGGGCATGGCCAGTTGTTTGAGGTTCAGTTAGGTAAAGTGTCAGATCCTGCTCTTGGGTCACAAGAACCCAGTGTGGCAATGCAGGCTGGGGCAGAGTGGCTGGAAAGCTACCTGGGGAAAAAAGACCTGGAAGTGCTGATGACCCAACTTAACATGAACCAGTGTGTGCTCAGGTGGCCAAGAAGGCCAATGGCATCCTGTATCAGGAATAGTGTGGCCAGCAGGACCAGGGTAGGGATTGTCCCTCTACTGGTGAGGCTGCGCCTCAAATCCTGTGTGCAGTCTTGGACTCCCAGTACAAGAAGAACATTGAGGTCCTGGAGAGAGTCCAGAGGAGGGCAACAAAGCTGGTCAAGGGTCTAAACCCAAATCCTATGAAGAGTGGCTGAGGGAGCTGGCATTGTTTAACCTGGAGAAAAGGAGGCTGGAGGAGACCTTCTCATTGTCTACAATTCCCTGAAAGGAGGGTGTAGTGGGGTGAGGTGGGTAATAAGTGATAAGACTAGAGGAAATGATCCCAAGTTGTGCCAGGGAAAGTTTAGGCTAGATATTAGGAAATTCGTTTTCATTGAAAGGGTTGTAAGGAAGAGGAACAAATTGCCCATTAAATCATTCAGAAAACATGTGAATGTGGCACTTCAGGACATGATTTAATGGTGAACGTGGTAATGGTGCTGTACTGACAGTTGGACTTGATGATCTTAAAGGTATTTTCCAACCTTAACAATTCTAAGATTGCAATCCTCCTTTAATTCTTTTCATAACTTAATTTCTACTTCTGCTGCTGTACACTGTTGTCTTACATTTGACTTTTATGGTTCTCTGCAGAAGGAGTTCATGAAGCAGATCCAGTCCAGTGGAGTGTTGATGGTATTTTCCCAGGCATGGGTTGAAGAAGTGTACCACCAGGTACTAGAAAGGAACATGCTAGCAGAAGCTGGATACTGGGGAAGCACTGAGGAGCACAGCCTTCCACTTATCAGCATGCTGACAGGTCAGTACCGTATTATGGTGGCTAGACTAACTTCCAAACATGTCTCAAACAAGCTACAATTACATGCTGCTTTATTGTGTTACATACAGAACATGTCATCATGCAATATGTGGTGTCTTGTGGAATTATCAGTAGAGAAGGAGCCAGACCTAATTGTGGCAGGTACTTAAGTGTTTGGTTTGGGTCATCAGGGTGGTTTTGAAGCATAGAATTAAAAAAACCCAACACAGGGGGAGTAGTTTTGTTCACTGAACCAAAAGATCCCTTAATTTTTTCAGCTTCAGTTCTGGTAGAGTTGATACTTGTTAATGATAAACAGTAAGGCTCCTGTTTTCTTGATGCCATAGCAAAGCCATTCCAGTGTGCCTGTGGTGCACTACAAATATAAATAGTGGTATCTGATCCTGGAAGCCTTCCATGGAATGGACTCCCCTTGGTTCAGACTTGAGCTATGCCAGAGATATACCAAATGGCACTAGAGAGATGCTGAAAACCTGGAGTACAAGTGCTTTAAAAGCAATCCTTAGCTTCATTTGAGGGGAAGAAAATCAAATTGTATCAGCTGAAAGACAGCAGGATGGCTATGATACTGTATTGATATAAAATGCACTGTTTGCTTTAATGTGTATGTAATTAAAATAGTGTATGCAGGAAGAACACTGGCTTCTGCTGAGCCTTTAAGTGGTGATCAAAGGGCAATGCTCTCAAAAGTTTTTGCTGATTGTATTGAGTTCAGTGTTACTTTTAGCTACTGAGCTGGGAAGATGAAAAAACACTTGGAAAAAACTATACCTGGATGTGAAGACAGGGCTTGTTAGAAAGGAAATCAACCTGGTGTCCCTAACATTAAACTCTTTGTGAGAAACTGGTCTTTTTTTGTGTTGGAGAAAGGGTAGTATTTCTTTTGTTGAGGTTGAGCATACATAGGTCAACTAAAAATCACATTTAGGACATAGGATCCCAATGCATCTTGAGGGACTCAGACTGAGGTCTGGAAACATGTAAATACAGGATTTACCACGATTTGAAATATTATACTAAGAAATGCAAAGATTTAAGTGTGTGGTACGTTCTGAATTCCTTGAAATCTTTACTGGAAGTTCTGTTCACTGTGCAACTTGAAGAGGGGGAGAGCAGCTTTTGAGAGTGGGATGTCTCCCCTGTTCAAAAAAACATTGGTTATACTGGGCAAAGCCTAAGATGCTGCAGCTCACATTTGTACCAAGGCTTGCCAGAAAGAATAGCAAAAAAGCATACCTAAGAAGTCAGGAGTGCTAGTAACTTAGCTGAACACAGGAGCAGTAAGACATGCTTCCCTAGTACCCTCTGTGTGTTGAATAGTAATCTGATATTTTTTAATGTTCTGGCAGACATTGACGGCTTGGGCAGCAGTGTAATTGGTGGCCAATTGATGGCATCTGCTTCAGCTCAATCTCCTCTTTCTCAAAACCGGAAGACAGATGATTCTGTTGTTGCAGGTACTAAGACTCTATTATAAGTACAAGTGTGTCTACCAGCAGTGGGTTGTTATGTACTAGAAGCATATGCAGATAAATTGTGTAGACTAACAATTTACAAAGAAAGTATATCAGTACATCGTACATGTGAATTGGTAGCTCAGCATGCAGAGGGCAAATGCATCTTGGCTTTTTACCACTACTGATAAAGCTTCTGTTGTGTCATTTTACAGTAGTAATAGTATTAATGTCTTCTTCACTCTAGGAATTGCTTTTGCCCGATACATTTTAATTGGCTGTTGGAAGAACTTGATCGACACTTTGTCCACCCCACTGACTGGCCGCATGGCAGGCAGCTCCAAGGGGCTGGCCTTCATCTTGGGAGCAGAAGGAGCTAAAGAGCAGAACCAGAAGGAGAAGGACTCCATCTGTGTGAGCCTGGATGGACTAAGGAGGGCAGCCCGGCTGAGCTGTGCTCTAGGTAATGCTGCATGGGGGATGTCATGGCAGACTCATAAAATAGGATGGTGACTCTCCTTGAAGGAGTTTGGGAAAAAGAAATGCAGCATCCTGCCCCAGTTTTGCATAGGAATGTGGATGGTGGAATTATGCCTAGAGTGCCCTACAGCATAAACATATCCGGCCAACTTTCCTTGACCCTACCTCTTGTTGAGGTTGTATGGGATTGGGGAGGAAATGCTGGTCATGCAGTAACTACTGTTCTTGCTTTACAGGTGTCGCTGCTAACTGTGCATCTGCTCTTGCCCAAATGTCTGCGGCCTCCTGTGTCCAAGAAGAGAAAGAGGAAAAAGAAATCCAAGAACCCAGTGATGCTATAGCTCAAGGTAACTACATGATTAAATTACCTACCTCATCTTATATTGCCTGCAAAGCTGCAACTGGAAAGCACTTTGCCACACGTAGTGGCATTTCCCTCTGTTGTTCTGCTGTGCACCACTTGCTTGTAGACACATGGGATGTGTGTCTTCAGTACATGTCCTGCTGTCCTGGATTCTTAACATTATGTCATACTAATTATATTCTATATGGAACTGAAATCATTGGAACAATGCATAAGCCAACAGCATTTTTCAACCTTTTAAACCTTGTGCTTTTTAAACTTTATGATACTAGTACAACCAGAGAGCCTCAGAGTAACAACTTATTTGGAGATTTTTTTGTTTTGGGTGGCAATGTAAGCTGAGTTTGCATCTGTCTGGTTTATATATCCTTGATTATCTTTTATCATCATCATCAGATATTTAAAACTGTTTCCAAATCATGTTAAATTAAAATGGAATAAAAAATTGTGCCTTTTTAGCATATAAAAAGTTCTGCATCTCTATACCACCATTCCAAACTCAGTGGAAGTTGAAGTCAATTTTTGTCTCGAGTGTCTGTTTGAAGAAGTACACAAAATTTCTCTGGCTATATCTGATTTCTAATGGCAAGAAGTCAATAACAAAACACAGTGTTGCACAAATGACCCTGCTTGGTACAGTAATTTCACAATTATAAGCCGCACCATTTTGACTAAAATTTTGCTCTGAACCCAAAGTGCAGCTTATAATCAGGTGTGGCTTATATATGGACAAAGAACAAAAAGTTGCTGTTTTATGTTGGAGGACAGGTGTCTGCTGAGAAAGGCAGGAGCTTCTCTTTGAAATGGAGAATGTAAACCCCCTCCTTCCAAATTATTAGAATTTT
>PYHW01010211.1:1849089-1905393 GCA_013186435.1 Turdus rufiventris | reverse complement strand
TATATGAGTTCTGATTTTTGGTTCTTTTTCTTTTAACCCTTCCTACACTGGCTGTAGGTGATCACCTCTATAGGAGAGTTGGTGGAAATGTGCTCTACCCAGATCCAGTCAGGATGGAGACCCTTGTTCAGTGCCCTGGAAACAGTGCACAGCAGCAGCAAGTCAGAGGTCAAAGAGTACCTTGTAGGAGAATACTCTATGGGTAAGGACTTCCTGCACTGTTTCATGCATGCTTTTAATTCCCTGGAGGGCAGAGTAACTACCACAATATATTTAAATACTCAAACTGAACAGTGGCATTGCAACACTACAGAACTGTACCAAAGTATCTGACTTATTAGCTGGGGTAGGAAGGAAAGCAGACATATTGTTCTGACCTTTTGTCCTCTACATTTCAACAAATAATTAGAATGAGAAGAAATGCTTCAAACCTGCTTGAATGATTCTGAGCAAGACAGTAGTGCAAGGGTACTGAGCTTGACTGAGCATTTGACACTGTCCCACTGAAGAATGTCCAAGCGGCATTTCTCTTATGGACTTGTCTTCCCTATTGTATGAAACCTATTGCTCTTATAGATCATGGTAACTTAATGTGATAATCTAGGCAGGTGCTTGTCCAGATTTGATCACAAAGCTTTCAGATTCCTAGTGCTAGTACAGACCACGTTTTTGTAAGAATGTGCATCACTGCCAGAGATGTCTGCTTGTACGGAGATGTGTTAATATGGGAAAACCCATTTTTTCTGTTCTTTTGCCCCATTAGAAGGTATGTTTAAATGTGACAAGTCACATGTAAGGGATGTGTTTTTCCTCCTAAACGTTGTCATTGAGATCTGTTATGGCTGATGGCTGAATGCTGGTGTACACAGCTTTTGAAGACTGATAATCTACTTTGGAAGAGCAAGGTTCTTTTGTTACTTTATAGTCTGAATAGTTTTCTGCATGGTTGATGTCATCTTGGCAGTTGCCAAGAACTAAACCGGAAACTAAACAGAAACCTCCACCAAACAGTAGTATTAGCTCCTGAGTTCAAGAGCTCAAACCTGCTCTTACCATTTGAGCAGGCATAAACTGGTACTTCTCATAGACTGGGCAAAGGAGGGAATCTCTATCACTTCCTATGAAAGGCTACGTGAGTTGCCCCAGGAGCAAGAGAAGGTTTTACTTTTAAGATAATTTCTGTCTCTGCCCAGAATAGAAAAGATGCTACAGATTCAGTTAAATTGTTGGAAAATGGTTGGAAAATTATTTTTAAGGGGGTGTGAGGAAGAGTTCTCATCTTGTTATCTCCACAGGGAAACGCCAGGCTCCAGTCTTTGATGTCTTTGAAGCATTTCTGAACACAGACAACATCCAGGTCTTTGCCAACGCTGCCACCAGTTATATTATGTGCCTTATGAAGTTTGTCAAAGGACTGGGTAAATATTTTCCTATTAAGTCATGATATGTCAAGCTTGATCCTGCAAAAGACGATAATTCAATTATCTAATACAAGCAGCAAAGATGCATCTCAGTGTTAAGTGTCTGCTTCTTAATTTGATCTTAGTTTACATTAGGACTTGCTTATATTCATGTAAATAATAAAACAAAAAACCTCCAAAGCTAGAATATTGCAGAAATGGCCTGGCATTGTGCAGAGATAGCATGGGTTGTTTACACCAGAGCAGGGCATGTTTTATACTGCGGGCAGTAGAGAGCAGGCATAGCATGTCAGGGTGACCCTGCAGAGCAATTGTCATGCTTCACCAGCCTTCAGAACAAAGGCAGATGGTGCTGGGTCGTTCTGCCCCCATGCTGGTGATCCATGGCATGCCTTGGTCATTAGAATTTGTCACTTTTCATTGAACTGTGACAATGCTGGGGGAGTTTTGTGAATGTAAATTTTAGAACTTTTAAATACCGGGGTTTTGGTTTCTATGTGATTATTAATTCACAGAGGTTTCTAGATCTGTAAGCAAATCCTTTTGATTTAAATGAAGCACCTAGCTGCAGCAAATCCACTCCTTAATGTTACTCTTGTCTCATTGAGCTACTTCACCACTGATTTCAATGGGGGAAGAATTCACCTTATGATGTAATTGTAATTGTAGTTATTACTACAAAAGAGAAATAAACTTACATGTCCATTAGAGCGAACTCATGTTTCTTCTGGAGATCTTAAAAGCCTGTCTGATACTTCTTTACATTTCTTGCTTTCTTGAGGTAATTTTCACCCCATTGTGGTCACATATCAAAAACCAAGGTCTTTCTTTGTATTAAAGGTAATAGGATATGGGAAGCATTAGCAAATACAGTGCCATACTATGTTCATTTTATTGTACAACTAAAGGATTCAAACTTCACTGGCTGACTTGGCTGTTCTCAATAGTAGACAAAACTTTAAAATATGCTATGGAGGGAATAGTTAAGAGCATAGAAAAAGCAAATAAATATAGTAAAAAGAGAACAAAGTAGTATCTAATAGAAGAATTTAATATCTATCTTGTGCTTTTTATGAGAGGAATAACTTTTTAAGGCAAGAAAATGTTAATGTTGATAGGAATTTAATCACGGTTCAGATTTGGCACTGTAAGGGAAGTATTTGGCTAAAATGGGGAAATGGTTTTGAGCCACATGTTGTAAGGTGGACAGAACATTTGCTGAGAGGAGACAGGCAGACTGGGAAAATGATGGCATGAATGGAGTTATCCAGAGAAGAGGTCTGCAGCAGGATACCTTGGAACTGCTCTTCTTATTGAATTCTCTTAGTGAAGGGAAACTGACCTGAAAGGAGCAGTCTGCCAATGGAAATTGGGAATGCCAGTAATAGAGAGGCTCTAGAAACTGAGAATATGTGTCATACAGTTGAAACTGTGAGACTTTGATACCTGCATTAGACAGCAGAAGGAAGTGTAATATACAAAATATAAAATTACATATTTAAGCAGTAAATAAACTAATAGGAGGAGCTTGTGGTAGAAGAATTTTCCAGGGCAGTGAGGTGCAAATGAATAGAAAAAAAATAGTATAATAATTGAGCAAAGGGTGAATATGAGCAAGTAATTCCTACACCTATGGAAGAAAGTGGAATGGAGTCAATATGACAGATAATATAATGTATTATTATTAGAACTTCCAAAAACTACTAAAGAGATACTAAATATAGGCATATGTTTATTAAAGCATTTATTCTTATTAAAATTTATGTACACACTATGACCAGTATTACTGTATTGTTTGTATGGGGGTCACCTGGTTGTCATCTAAGAAGATCAAACAAAGAATGTTTTCTGGATTTTGTTCAGACATTAGGGTACAACTGAATGAGAAAAGAAAACTAACGCTCTATTTATTTCTTTTCTTCTTTTCATCCTTCTCAATGCTGCCTTTCCTGGCCCCAGGGGAAGTTGATTGTAAGGAGATGGGTGAGTGTGTGCCAGGATCAGGATCTGCATCTACAGACTTGTGCCTTCCCGCACTTGATTACCTCAGGAGATGTTCTCAGGTATGATGAACAATCTTATACAGGCACTAACCTGGCCTGCAGGCTTTGCATCAGTCATTGGATGATTTGCATGAACCCAACAGAGTCTGTGGTGACACCCTGATGGTAATACCCTGCTCTGCCAAATGGACAGTGGTAATCTAAGGGAATGTCATACCTTCCAGGCCAATTAGCACTGGGAAAATCAAGGAGATAAAAACACTCACACCCAGGAAGCATGTGAGAAAATGTGAATGTTTAAAACCTGGTAGTAACATAATTCAAAGCTAAATCCATTCTTATTTAAACAGTTACAATAAACAGTGTTGGAATGAAAGAAAAAAAAAAACAAGAAGTTGAGAATTCTTATATTTTGTTACACCCTCTGAAATGCAGTTTATTTGTACCATGCAAACATATCTGAAGCTCAGGACAAATCTGTAATAATTAGAATGCTGGCATGCTTCCTGTAATCTCCTTGCACATATCATATATTTTTATCCAGAGTATTTGGACAATTTTTGTCTGATTTTATAATGTTGTTTGCATTTCTGTAGCACCTTTTGTTGCACCCAGGCCATGTTTTTTTGGGTACAATACAAAAAGGATATTATCATTGCTGAAAGTACTTAGTATCTAAAATCAGAGATAATGGGTGGATTCAGTATGCAGACCTGGAAAAGAAGGGAAGAATCAAGCAACTCAGAATAATAAACAGCAGGCATACCAAACTCAACTTGGTATCTTGTTCATCTAAAAAAATTAGTAAATATCTTTGTATATATCTGTAGCAAATGTTCTGTCTATACACTGTTTGTACCACATTGCTATTCCTCCTCCTTACAAACTCCGGTTCACAGTGAGGGGGAAGTATTTTCTCCACTTCAAAAGAAGCAGCCATTTATATCTTGTTATACCTTTTAGCTTGCCAGTAAAAGAAGAACAGGAATGACTAAAAAAAAATTGCAAGTATATTATTTACCTAGACCAGATTAAATGCTGGTAGTATCCCTGCAGTGGTACAGCTAACACAGCTTTGTAGGTCATAGAAGACATCAGTGAATTATAATGTTTGCCCTTCAGAAATGAGAAGAGAGCACACTCCCATCTCAGAAATGTGTTATTTAAATTGCTGCTCTCCCTCTCTTTACCCACAACTTTTAATTGTCAGTGAACAGAAGACTTCTGGCCTCTAATTGTGTTTGCATACATTTTATTTTACATACCTGTGCTGTATGTGATTGATTTTACAAACATTTCCCATGGATGTTTCTCTTCTCTTTTTTTCTCTCTCTCCTCTTTTCCTCCCTCCCAAGTTGTTAGCCAAAATCTATAAAATGCCCTTGAAACCCATCTTCCTCAGTGGCCGGCTGGTTAACTTGCCCCGAAGAGCACAGGAACAGTCAGCCAGCAGTGAGGATGGAATTGAGTGCATCCTTTCTGACTTTGATGATGACACTGGTAAGTGCATTGGAAGTAGTAAATGCAGAACTAATCAATTGCTTCTTCTATGTGTTGCTGCAAATTTTGCCAATTGCTTAAAGCAAAAAGGAGGGGAAATTTAATATTTTATTGTTTCCTTATTGTCTACACACACCCACGTATGCACAGAGAGCTTGGAAGTTCAGGTCTTGTCACTTTCTTTATGCAAAAGATACAGTTCATATACAAGAAAAATACAACCCCTCTCTTAGGACAAAATAACAGTATTTTGATTAACAATTATTTTGATTATCTTGATAGCCATAATCCAACCATTGTGTTTTTCTGAGAGTTAACACAAAAATACTTCCTAGACCACAGCTGAAGAAAACGAGTGAAAACCTTGTAAAGTTGATATTGGCAAGCCTGTCTTTAACAGAAAAAAAGACCAGTATTGAGTTACAGTCTAGAAAGATAAAGAATAATTGTTTAAATGTTTCCAAACTTAGGTCCTGCGGTCTGGTGAAATAAACAGTGAATTTCTGAAGTCCATAAGAAGCACTATGACCTCCAGAAAAAACAAGCAGCATTTGTCCCTTGATTATTTGTGTGGTTTATATGGGTTGTGGATTAATCAGGTGTTGGATGAACTAGAGTGTGCAGAGCCAAGCAGTAGAGGAACGCAGCCTTATGGCTTCTGGACTCAGGAGAACTTCACAGCAATACAGTAACTTTCGAATATGTGAACTACTGAGCTGCTCCAACCAGGCTGCCTCTGTGAAGAGTCAGCTGCAACCTGGCAGAAAGCAGGCTGACTCCAATGCATTTTCATTCATGTGCCTCACCAGACTGGCCCTTGGTACCTACTTTTATCTAGACTCTTCCACCACATGGATTGTCCTGTTCCTGCTACCCTGGATAAAGGAGAGAAAAATTGCTCTCTGAAACCAGAAAGTCACAAGTCCTGTTTTTTCACAAAACAACATTTTACATCTTTCTGTGCTGGGTTGGGTTTGGTTTGGTTTTGCTCTCTCGAGGGATTTTAGGATATTCACCAGGGTTGTAGGAAACCCAAGTCATAGAAGCCTCTGCTTTGAATCAGACTTGGAATTTGATCTAGGGTCTCCTCACTTCAGTTGCCTACTGTTCTGAAGTGACTCTGCCTGTCAGTATCTTGCTGTAAACAGAAATATCACCCTGCAGCAAATAAACCTTCTTTTGGTTCTTGTCAGAGCTAAGCCCTAAGCCTGTCACCCAGTTTGTTATTTACATGACAATAGTGTTAGAACATTGCTAGGTAAAATGACTTTACAAAGACACAAGGCAGTCTTCACCTGGCACTCTAGTGCTCAAAGTTAGTAGCAGGATGAGGCAAAATGTTTTAACCTACTTTGCCATATTCGATGGTTATTTTCATACTCTATTTGATTTCATGCTGGACTCTTCAAGAGGGTGTTTTAGAGATACTCAGTTCTCACAGATTAGAAAATATCCATATTCTGTTCTGAGTCATTTGTGCTGTTTCCTTACACAGAAGTTTCATTAAAGTCTAACTCAAAACAATGTCACCGTACATACTGCCATCTGAAAGTGGTGTGAATAAATAAACCTCAGCCTAGTTACGAAGTAATGATTTCACTGTTTTTTCCTTGTTTCTCAGGAAGATTCTTGCAGTCAGCAAGCTCATTGAATCTTAAACAGTTCCCTCTTGTATTGCTTTTAGAATATAATTAGCCAGCAAGTATTATTAAGATACAAACTATATCAGCATAGCTACTACTGGCAGAGAACATGAACTTTAATTTGTGAACCAAAGTAAAAATCCATATTAGCCAAATAAACCCATAGCTTTTTAAGGTGATTTAACTCAAGAGTGTAATGTGCAAGATCCTTCTAGTCATGTTATCATGGAGAACTAGCAAATATTTAAGGGATCTGTGAGAAATTAAAGGGCATCAATTCTTAACCATCTTCAAAATTGTATTGAATACTAGTTGTATCCCGTAATCTTTTAGGGGGTACCTGTTTGCCAGTGTAGATGAGAGCTCACCTGTATCCTATCTGCTGTTCGGGCAGTTGTCCAGCTCCATGACTTCTTCAAGATCTAAAGATGACATGTGAGGCAGCCTGATCATACCTCATGTGACAATTTTACTGTTCAGTTCTGAGTACCAAATAGAGCCAGTTAAATTGTTAGTCTCCTCAGGAGCCATTCTTTAAAGCATAACCTAAAGGAGTACAATCTGTTCTGGGAAGCATTTGCAAGAGTAATGAGATGAGGTTTTATTTATATATATATCTTGTGGGATGTTTTACACAAGGTTAAAGAGACTGAGCTAGTAGGAGTAGTAAAGTATGACCAGACCAAGGTGTATATTGATGAGGAAGGATGGGACAAAACATAAACTTGTTAAAAAGGGAGGGAAAAGGAAATCATAATTTCAACAATGGTTATTGCCCACAACCACAACATGGCAACAGTAAATATGCAAGAACCACGATCTTTAAGTTACTTAATTTATTAATTTCCATAATTTCTGAGGACAAGTTTCGCCTATGTCAAGCAGTATCTTAGTCGTGGTTTTTAATGTTTCTTTCTTTACTTGTAGGCCTTATCAATGTCTGGATTATTCTGCTGGAAGAATTAACAACTGCCATATCCAATTGTCCCCGTCAGCACCAGCCTCCTACTTTGGATCTGCTCTTTGAGTTGCTAAGGGACGTTGCCAAGACACCTGGTAATTAAAGGGCTTGATAAAATGTGAGCTAGTGGAATCCTAACCAAAACTTTTAGATTCCTAAGCCATTTCTGTAAAGTATGTTTCTTGTGTTAAAGCTGCACAGAGACATTCTACTAGAAAGGGATTTTCTCACAGCTGATAAGTTGTTCCAGTTAGTCCATCGTTCTATTGACAAAAGGCATCTTGTAAGAGTATATTGAACATATCCTTAAATTGATTGCACAATAAAGTGGTGTGGTATTTTGTCAATGTCCTAACCACAGTGTCCTAGTCTAGCAAATGGAAAGAAAAAATTACATAATCCTGCAGGTCTGCTGGGAAAGGCTGCAGGTAAACAGTTGCTAAATGTACCTCATAACTATATCCAAAATGCTTTACACTCTTATCCCACAAAAAAAGTTTCAGAACCTCTTTTCTTCAGGCTCCAGCTTGGAACAAGTTAGCAAATTTACTGAGCATGTAGGCTTTGTAAGCAAGTATATACAACTATTATTGTGTTTATTTTAAGGACCAGGATTTGGCATTTATGCAGTTGTACGTCTTCTTCTTCCCACGATGTCTCTTTGGCTCCATCGCAGTCATGGTGACCATTCTTACTGGGATGTGGCATCTTCTAATTTCAAGCATGCCATTGGCCTTTCCAGTGAACTTGTAGTGGAGCACATTCAGAATTTCATACACTCAGGTATGTCATTGTAGTGTCATATCTACTGTCATCAGTGACATGTTACTGAATAGCTACGTGGGGAGGTGGTTTCATTGTTTTTTTGGTTGCTCAAGCATAAAATAGGAGACAGTTAAATAGATTCAGATTGGGATTTTTTTTTCTTTAAAGGGTATAGAATTATGGGGAAAAATTGTAAGACACTTATGGAAGTTATTTAGACCAGGCTCCTTCTCAGAGCAGGGCTACCTTCAAAATTAAAAGATCATCATCTTTACTATACTTCCCAAAAGAAGATAAAAATACTTTGATCATAAGGAACTAGAATATCAGAAACAAGATCTAAGATAATTTCTCCTGTACCACTTCAAACTAGACATTTTATATTAACCTAGAAAGGATTGTTCTTATTACTGCGTGATGCCATGCATGATTCAATAGCTGCATAAAAAGCATTTTGTTTGTAAATTCTCTGTATAGCAGTAAGTGTAGCAAGATTGTTTATCTCTAATTATAATGAAAAGACAATGATGTTAAAATCAGTCTGTGTTTTTTCCTTATAGATATTGGTTATGAAAATATGATCAATACTATGTTGAAAGATCTTTTCAAGTTGCTGGTAGCCTGTGTAGCAGAGCCTACAGAAATTATTTCCAGAGTCGGCTGCTCCTGTATCAGGTAACCCAATCTGTTCACTCTTAGCATATTCAAAAAAAGATGTCTATGTCTTTGAAGAACTCGTGGATTGATAAGTTGGCTAACATCTCAAAAGAAGTCTACAATATGTCTTAGCTCTTTTTAGTGGAATAATGAATTTTACACTTACTAATCTTTTCTTGCTGTTTTCAGTGTGCTTCAGAACCTGTGATTTTAGTCATTACTATGTATATGATTCTCAAAAAAAGCACTTGCACATTACTTAGTCAATAATTGATCCTTAAGAAAAAGGGTTTTCTCCTGACATACGCAGGTCTTTAGAGGTAATTAGCACCTTTCACAGTCTTCAGGTTCTTAGAGTCATAATCAAAATAAGCACCACATTATGCAGTTACACGGTGTGTGGTTCTTGTGGAAATATGTCTACTTAAAGAAGAAAAACAAAGGAGAAAAAAGTCAGAACTATTGTGTAATTACAAAAATAACTCAGGGTAACAACTGAGGAGATTGCATAACATTATCTAGCTACTAAGTAAGCCTTTTATTCTGTTTTCATAGAATCATAGAACGGTTTGGGTTGGAAGGGACCTTAAAGATCACTTAGTTTCAACTCCCCTGCCATGGGCAGAGACACTTTCCACTAGACCAAGTTGCTCAAAGCCCCATCCAGCTTGGCCTTGGACACTTCCAAAGATGGGGGTTTTTTAACTTCTCCCTTTATAACTAAGAATTGTCTAGTTCCTTCTTGAACATGGTAACGTTTTCCTGTGTCCTTGCAGGTATGTGTTGGTGACAGCAGGGCCTGTTTTTACTGAAGAGATGTGGAGGCTTGCGTGTTGTGCTTTGCAGGATGCATTCTCTGCCACTCTGGAGCCAGTAAAGGTAAAACTGCTGTTTTGCTGTCAGCCAAAATGTAATCACAGTGGATGCACTAACTTTAGACAAGTTGTTAATTTGTCAATTCACAAACAAACACGTCGGATCAACAGTGGAGATTGAAATCAGTTTTTCTAAACATATACAGAGAACACTAGTAGCTTACAGTTCAGACTTATTTTAAATTGCCTTGCCTGTATGGAATCAGAAGAGTTCAATAGGTGAAAATTTCCCTTTTGATCAATTTCTCCCTCTGGATTTACAAAAACTAGGTAGAAGACAATATTGCTTTGCTGTAGCTGCATGCTCCATATAGACTAATTTTCAATTTACTGTCTTGTTTTGTAAACAAAAAATCCTGTGAAGTCTTTGCAGACCAGCACCCATAAGAAGGTTCTCTACATTGGATATATTAATTGCTAGGTGGCAGGTGACCAGCTGGTGGGAATGGGAAAGGTCACTGAATTTTATATTTCACACAAACAGGCTGGACGTGGCTACAGTCATTTGCTTAACACATAGTGAAATTCTGATGTTGTGTCTCTCTCTAGAACCTGCTGGGCTATTTCCACAGTGGTGCTGAAAGCTTTAGTGGAGATGCCTGTGAAGTGAAGGTGGCAGCCCCCTCCCTCTCGCCAAGTGCTGAAGCTGAGTACTGGAGAATCAGAGCCATGGCACAACAGGTACTGACAGATGTTTCAGGGCAATCAGAAAACCTTTTAAATTTGGAGCTTTTCTTTATGAAGGTGCATTTTTTCCACCATCTTCCTCACAAACCCTACAGGCAAAGACTTTCTCATCACCAGCCTAACATCAATTGTCTAATAGTAGTATTCAGAAAAATTGACGAAAACTAAAGAAAAAAACCCAAAAAACCCAAACAAAAGAAAAAAACCAAAACAAAATAAATTTAAAAAAAAAGAAAAAGAAAAAAAAAAGAAAAAAAACCCAAAATCTTAATATTCCTAAAATTGGAATTTGGAATGCCTAAGGTGGGAAAAATGCATGGGTATCTAAAAGGACTGAAAATGACCCTACTGTGTAATGTAAATTTTAAAATTGCCAGGTTAGCATACATCACTGGAGATGTTTCTGATAAAGGGAAATAGTAGTGTCACCGTGAATCCTCGTCAAGAATGTCACATAGATTTCTGAATACCGTGTTAAAGAAGTATAAATTCAAAGGACAAAAATTGCACTAGAACAGTGATGATGATATGAAAATAGGAAAACAAGATTTAATTAACCTATCAAAGCATTTTTCTCTATAAATACCTAGGTATAGATTGCAAAAAAGAAAAAAGGTTACTGGAAACTAGAGGATAATGCTGACATTTAACAAATGATTCACTAACTCTTAATCAGAATCAGCAGAGCAAACTTGGAAACAACTTTCTTAGGGTCCTTTTAACTACAATGAAGGTTATTCATTCTATGAAAGTGGTTATATGAAACAAGTTCTTTGAAATACAGCAGACTGAACTTAATGACCTGCAGGGTACAATAAAACTGTGAATACCATATGACAGTTTCAGCATGGGAAAGCAGATAGACTAAAACAGCCAGCAGATGTTTGGTGTCAATTTCTGACTTGATAAATCATACTCTGATGCTGCTTGAAAATCTGAGACACACAGACCAGGATTGGTGATCACAAATAATGTGGTAGTGACAGACATTGTTCAAATAGAAAATGTGTTTTAAATAAGGTTCTAAAGATGCAGAACTCAAGAAAGCAGGGAATGTAACATTTATACTTTTCTTGCCACTATCAGTGGCATTTCCGGAGTCCTCCTCAATGGGGATTTGCCACAACTATGAAGCTACAAAACGAAGCTATGACAATTTAGAGATGTTTCCCTGTTTCCCACTGAACTGATTTTGGTTGGGATGGAGTTAACTTTCTTCTTAGTAGTTGGTATAGTGCTGTGGTTTGAATTTAGTATGAGAATCATGTTGATAGGACACTGATGTTCTAGTTGTTGCTGAATAGAGCTCACATTAAGTTAAGGACCATTCAGTTTTCCATCTTCTGCCAGTAAAGAGATGCATGAGGAACCTGGTGGGGAGCATGGCCAGGACAGCTAATGGAGACTAGCCAGAGAAATATCCCATAACACAGAATGTCATGTTCAGTATGTAAATGAGAGGAGCTGTTTGGCAGGGGCTGCTTGGGAATGGGATGTTGATGAATGATGAGCAACTATACTGTGCCAAGTTTTTTTAGTTTTTTTTTTTTTTTCTTTTGCCTCCTTTTTTGTGGTGGTGGTTGATATTACTGTATTTCATTTAAATTATTAAACCACTGTTATATCAACCCATGGGGTTTACCTTTTTCCCTGATTCCCCTCCCCTCCCCATCCTTGAGAAGAATGTGGTGAGGGGTGTGGTAAATTCATGGCTGCTTGGTACTTAGTTGCTGTCTGTGGTTAAACTACAACAACCTGCAAAGGATTGCATATTAGGCATCTATTGTATCTTCATGGCTGAAAATAATGCTTCCAACAACCAACCTTTCTAGGTGAAACTGGCCTACTGTGCAGACAAGTCCTTGTCTCCACTGTACGTGATCCTTTCAGATAGAAGCATACAGACAGTAGAAAGCTTGGTTTGGTGTTATATAAGTTAAAAGAAACATATATCTGTCCTTTGCCGTGCATCCTGGTGGATGTCTAGAGGTAACCCACTACTGTTTTACCAAAGTAGCATACTCCAGGAAAGGTCTGCCTGTGGGGACACTTTGCATTCTCTCTGTCACTGTAAAATAATTCAGTATTACAGATATTTCACACTGCAGGGAATCCTATTCCCAGCCCCTTCCCCCCCGGACCCACAGCAAGTGCTAAACTGATTGTTTTATGTAACTTGTTGTTTTCTAGGTCTTCATGCTGGAGACTCAGTGCTCCCCAAAAACCCCTAGCAACAAGGAGGGCTTTGAACACGCCCAGTCATGTGTGCTCATTATTGACCTGCCACCAGATAAGAAACCAAATGGGCATAACCAGAGAAGGTAAAATATCTTCCAAGGAAGACACTGTGCCACTAAAAGCAAGATAAAAATATTCTGGACAGGAAGAGATGTGAACTGAGCCTGGTAAATCATACCTCTCCATAGGGCTCATCAACAAAAATGAACACACTGATCAAATTTAGGTTTTGTGACACTGTTGCATTTTTAGCGATACCTAGCAAATGTAATTTCTGCTTCACTAAGGGTCTTTTATATTTTCTATTACTTGGTTAACAAGGTAGAAAAAGGTATTGGATAAATGGGGCATTATAAACTGAAGAGACCACATCCAAAACTGCAAAGCTGCCAATGTTGAGCTTGGGAAGGCTGTTTTTGCTTGGCACATTGTTTTTGTAGAAGTCTTTCTGTTACATTACTGCCTGAGAAACTCATATATTTGCTCTACAGTCTGATCCTGTGAAAGAATATTTCCTTTTGCTTGCACTTGGTTGTTTAAAGAACTGCTGTACCATCATTTGGGCCAAGAATCAGAATTCTGCATTCGGGGTTTGTGTTTGTATTGCAAGGTATGTAATGGCATGAAACTGTCTTTTATAAGATACCAAACATGGTTTTATGCCATTCAAATCTAAACTATTGCTTGCAATAAGGAACAATGTGATGGTGATAAGGATGTGATGGTCCTTCTTTGGATGGACAGGAAGAAAGACCATGCAAAATATCCCTATTCTTACACTATTGTACAGAAGTTTTCTCCCAAGAGCAGGTGCTCAGTTGCCTCACCATCAGAGAGCAGGGCCCTGCATAGAGACAAAGAAAGCCTGAGATCTTTATAGGGGAAAATATCTCCTTTTTCCAAAGGCTATCAGGTCATTCTTCTTGTTATTATGAACGCAAAGCAAAAGACTGGCATATTCACCTCTCACAGCACATGCAATCTAACAGGCTGTGTTTGTAAGGGTAGCAAAGGTCTTGCCTGTCTTTAAACAAATAAATAAAGCTTGCAATTAATACAAACTCTGAATGCTCACACTGTGCTTTGTCCAACCAACTGGTAAAGGTTTATATGCCCATAGCCAATGTTATCCCAGCAATGCTCATTTTTTCATCAAAATACAGCTCACAAGTTGACTGTGCCACTGTTTTCATATTATTTGCTACAGCAGTGCAGTAATATGGGAATCATGCATGACAGTAAATGTGGCCTTTCCAAAGTTTTTACTTTAACCTTAGCAGGGTTTCACTTCTCCCTTTTGGTTTTGTTTCCTTAATGCTGCATCGTTTCACAGGAAGCTGGGGTAAGGGAGCTTTTCTTCTTCCTAAAAAGTAATCATATATTTCAGTTTGAAACTTTGGGTAGAATAAGAAAATACTATCCTTAACCAGCTTTGGCATTGTGTTTTCACCTGTAGTTCTCCACCAGTTTCTTTTGGGATTGAGCAGTACTTTACATTGTCCTTGTAAATTGCTTTTTTGGCTATTACAAGGAAAGCAGCTCTCCTTCATTCCCGACCTTGCTTTTGGAACACATTTAGCTGCTTGAAATCACCGCAAGCTCTCATTTAACTTCATACATGCTCTTAAGAGCTTTTCTGAGTCAGAGTCTAATGATTTTTACAGCAGAAAACTACTTCCTGTAAAGAGCCCAACTGTATGTGCTAATTATCAACATTTTATCACTGTCAAATAACAAAAATGCTAAATTTTCCTGATGTATTAGCACTTACAGCTGTGTCATGGTAGGTAAACTGACATGACGAATGTAACCAAAGAATAGTTTTGCCTGAACTTTTTTTTAAATGTTGTAGTCTCAAAATCGGCTTTTGATAGGATTTCTTTAAAATAATGTTAATATTTGGCTTTTTGTGTTGGTACTCCCAAACACTTTTGAAAGTTGTTTAATGAAAGCAGAATAATTTTTGCAGCAAAAAATGTTAAAGGTCTACAAATGAACTTCTCATGTTAAAGGAAGATTTGCTTTTGACTTAGACCTACAACTTCAGTATTGCAAGCAAACTGAAAAATCTCTTCCTTACTTGATACCTGTGCTAATTAAAACTTGATCCATCACATCAAATCAAGTATTATGTGCATCAGCTCCATTTAAAACACTGCCCTGTAATCTTACATAAAGACCTTTTTAAAAGACTTTAAGATATGTTTGTTTATAATTTGAAATCCATGAGATACCAAACAACAATCCTATCTTTCCTCCAAGCCTTGCTTGCCTGTATGCCTCTCAGTGTTGTTTACTGGTGAAAGACCTGAAAACTTTGGCATTTGCCATTCCTGTGCCCCCTGTGCAGATCAAAAATCAATGAGGGCTAAACAAGCATCTCCCAGCACCTCTGTAACAGGAGCACAGCTAAGAATCGCCCAGTACCATATGTGAGGAACAGGGTTAAGAATAGATATTTCCATGCTAGGCTCTCAGTGTTCAAGTTGAAGTCTTAAGAGCAAGCAGTGAAATGTGCCTTCAGCCAGACTTCAGCTTCTTTGCATGCTGCATTGCCCTGCTGATGTTTCTATACAAGTTTCTTTATTGGCTGGATACCTCTTCATGGCTTATTTTTTAGAACTCCTGGGCATTAGTGGAAATGGAAACTGAGTAGTAAACTAGTTTTGGCCTCAATTTGTCATGGAAAGTTGAAAGTTGTCAGACATGTTGGTGGAGGAATAATTCGTGTCTCAATGAATTCCTCAGTTATAGCAGACTGAAATATCTGAATGTGCTTTTATTCCTTTATTGCTTTTATGTGCACCATTCTAATATTCTATGATTTTTTTCCTTCCCATGCTTGGTTTACCAAGCATTCCTTTCAGGACGATAGTGGTGAGCTTGCTGTCCCACCAAGTACTGCTCCAGAATTTATATGACATCTTACTGGAAGAATTTGTGAAAGGCCCTTCTAACTTAGAGGAAAAAATGGCAATACAAGTACCGGAAAACAAGTTGGCAGGTTTTCTCAGGTACATCTCCATGCAAAACCTGGCTGTCATCTTTGACTTACTCCTGGACTCCTACAGAACAGCCAGAGAGTTTGACACCAGACCTGGGCTGAAGTGTTTGTTGAAAAAAGTGTCTGGCATTAGTGGAGCTGCCAACTTATATCGCCAGTCAGCAATGAGCTTCAACATCTACTTCCATGCCTTGGTTTGTGCCATCCTGACAAACCAGGAGAACATCACTGCAGAGCAAGTGAAAAAGATCCTCTTTGAAGATGATGAGAGAAGCACGGACTCATCACAGCAGTGTTCTTCAGAAGATGAAGACATTTTTGAAGAAACTGCCCAGGTCAGTCCCCCACGAGGGAAGGAGAAGAGGCAGTGGAGGGCTCGAATCCCATCTTTGAGCGTCCAGCCTGTCAGCAATGCAGACTGGGGATGGCTGATCAAGAGGCTTCACAAGCTCTGCATGGAGCTGTGCAACAACTACATCCAAATGCACCTGGACCTGGAGAATAATGTAGAGGAACCTCCAGTGTTCAAAGGTGACTCTTTCTTCATTTTACCATCTTTTCACTCAGAAACCTCCACCCCTTCAACTGGAGGGCTGTCTGGAAAGGACACACCATCAGAAGATGACCGAAGTCAAATCAGGGACCAACTGGGAGACAGCTTGACACCTCGAGGAGGGAGTGGAGAACTATTGCTCCTACCCCCACCCCTGAGTCCTAAACCAGAGAAAAAAGAGCAAACCAAGAAAAAAGAATGGTGGGAGAGTGCTGGCAACAAAATCTACACCATAGCCACTGACAAAACCATCTCCAAGTTTATGACAGAATACAAGAAGAGAAAGCAGCAACAGGCCATGACATCCTTCACCAAAGAGGTCAAAGTGGAAAAGAAAGGAGAACTCCTGGGTTCAAGAGGGCCAGATTCACCTGTACTCCAGCGGCCACAACATCTTCTAGATCAAGGTCAAATGAGGCATTCATTCAGTGCTGGTCCAGAGATCCTGAGACAAGAGAAGAGACCCCGTTCAGGGTCCACTGTCAGCTCCCTGAATATATCAATTAGGGATGCAGAGGCCCAGATACAGGTAGGACATTATTGTAGAAAATTAATAATAATAGCAATACATAAAAAGAGACCTATGCATTTTTTTGTTATTATAATCTTTTTGTTAAGTATTGTATTATATAATGAAGTTCTCGTGATGAGGACTGAAACTTTCTGGAGCTGGAATTAATAAAAACCTGATTCTGTCCTAGTAAAAGAAAGTCTTCAGGGAAGTGTCATCAGGCATATACTTCAGCTGCTAATAGTGTTTCTATGGCTGGGGCCAAAGCTGCCCTTAATTCTGAGAACTGATGACTTACAGGAAACTCATTGCTTACTGCTATGGGCTGTAGCCCACTGAAGGCTTTTGAAAAAGCCATGCTGCTTATCACATTGCTTTTGAACTTAAGAATGGGGTTTTTGTTAATTCTAGAGAAAAATAATGGGTTCTTTTGCTAAAGAGAAGCTTGCTGTTTCCATGTCCAAGTGAACAAATCAGTGAACACATCAAACTTGACAGATTTTGCTTACTGTAGGAGAAAAAAAGGAAAGCATGAGCATGATACCTGCAATATAAAGTCAAATAATGACTTAGTACTGAATGTGATTTAGGAAGACACAGTGAACATTTAAATGAATATGCTGGCATTACTCAGTTTGCTTCATGAGGCTGCAACCACCAGATACCTTATTTTCTGCCTCAACTGCTGGGCTCTATTTAGAAAGGTCTTCTAAAGAGTATTTTTTTAAATCCAATTTCTTTGTAGGCATGGACCAACATGGTGCTGACAGTTCTCAACCAGATTCAGGCTCTGCCAGACCAAACTTTCACAGCCCTGCAGCCAGCAGTGTTTCCCTGTATCAGCCAGCTGACTTGCCACGTGACAGATATCCGTGTCCGCCAGGCAGTACGGGAGTGGCTGGGAAGAGTGGGCCGAGTTTACGATATCATCATTTAAACCAAGCTGTGCTCTGTTGCAAAGGGCAGAAGACATTCAAGGTATACAGCAAAGAAGAACTTGGGGTTCATTAATTGCCTATTTGTTGGTGATAAATTAAGAAACAGTGAGCATGTCAATTTGTATTGTCTATCCACCTGTGTGTCTCTCACTCACACTAGCAAAGGAGGCAAAGCATGAGTCTGTTCAGAGGATCTAGCATGGCCCCAGAACCCAGAACCTGTCTGTAAGTCAGGCTCCTACCAGAAGAGGTGATGCAATTCATAGCCTTCATTCTAATTCGAATTTGCAGCAGTGGAAGCCACCAGAATCTGCAGCAGAACTTCCACACTTGAAATTAGCTGTGAGTGCAGCTGTCATGTGGATGTCAAACCAGGTCAGTAAACCTATTTAACTTAGAAAATAAATAAATAAAAACAAGTTAATGAAAAGGTGGGGCTATAGGACAAGTGAGAAGGTGGCATTTTTTAGGAGAACATCTTCCCTTCAAAAATTGGCATGTAAGAGGATAGCCAACTAAAGATCATTGTAGTAACTAAATGTGTCACTCACTAGAGAAAGTGGAAATTTATTTTGCTCCAAGAAGAGCCTTTGAAGTCACATTTGGAGTAACTAAAGGATCCCAGGTCTAAAATGGGTGAACCAAGCACAGACTATTGATCCTCTCATTGCTTTTGTGGAGTATTGCTCAAAAAGAGATGGCACTGTCAAACTGCCCTCTCTGCAGCACCATCCTGGCTGCCTCTTCACCTATGCCTACAGATGAGCATTTTGCCACATGTCTAATTCTCTCTAAGAGCAAAAGGGAAGTTTGTTTTGCTCTCTTTCCTGTGAAGCTGTGGGGAAGACACACCACAGCAAATACCAGCATGTGCCAGTATCCAGCACTCAACGAAGCAGAGTAAAGTATTCCAGTTTAAGTACCACTGCAGCTATTATTCTACTGGAAAATTATGTTTGCATATGTAGATCTTCTGTAGCCAGGAACACCCTTATCACCTTTGTTAAATGTAGCCTATCACTCCACTTGGAGCTGAAGCAAGATGGAAAATTGGTATGATGGTATGAAAGGGAGGTACATTTCCTGTTTCTCTCTCACTTCTTGTCTGCTGCTGTAAATAGAAAAAGATTCTCATGGAGGTACAACCCCCTCCATGCAGCACTTCTGTTGGGACTATTGCAATTAGCTGTTATTAGCAAGAGGGAGGAGAAGGGGGAGGATTGACTATTGTGTTGTCAAATGCATATGTGATGCTTTTCACACAAAGCAAAGGGTTACCTTGCTGCACAAGTTATATCACAGCCCTTGGGACATTCATCTTGTACTCCCATGCTATATCATTTGTTGATTTGTTGGTAACTTGTTGAAAATGAGTTGATTTTAATTTTGGGTGACCCCTTAATGCTGTTCTCTGAAGGCTTTTAAAATGTGCATGCCAACTAAATATACAGCTTCAGTCCCTGCTCCAAAGCATCCTAAAATGTCATCTCTTTATATCAGGCCTGGATTTTGCACAAATGACTGCTTTTAGTATCTTAAACCTGGAAAAGCAGAGGGAGCCAAGAAGCTCTACTGAACAGCCATCTCCCAAGCTGCTTTGTTCACAGTCTGACACCATTCTCCTGCCTTTTCCCTCCATTGCCTTCTTCCCATTTGTCACCTGCTAGTCTTGTGCAGGGAGTATTTGTCCCGTAACTTTCTGTAGTGCCAGTCATGCTGTTTTCCTTTCTTTCAAAAGTTCCCTTTGCTAAATTGTTTAAAGGACATAAAATTTCTGTAAAAAACACTCTTTTCTACCACCTCAACTGACTTTATGAATTACTAATTTAACAATGATTTCAATTGTAGATTTTCCCCCAACACTTTTAATACTTCCTCAGGGACAGGTTAGATTAGGCTTTGGTATCTGAGAGAGTAGTAGCACAGTTTGTTTTCTGTTGCCATGACTTTCTTATCTTTAGGTAAAAGTGTGGTTACATTTTTTGTTAAAGTTTTTATTTGGCATCTATACAGAACAATTTTTAAAGCAGTACAATAATTAGGCAACAACAAAAATCAGAGTAATAAACCATATTCAAAGCAACCAACTCTGATGGTTTCATTATAAATGCATTGAATAGATGCAGATCCTTGCTGTACTGATCTAAAACTAAAGCAGATCCCTAAATTATGTATGGGAAATAAAATTGACAGCAGTACTAGTGAAATCACTCAGGACTACAGAAAACGTCCTAGAACTAGGAAACACCATGATTGCATTGTGGTTGCAATACAAAATCCTTCTGTAAATCAGAAAAAAAAGCTTTAGGGGTGACAATCCATTACCACCACCTCCCTCAGGCCCATGAACACAGTATAACCTAATGTTACCTGATTAGCCACCATCTAGACCTAAAATGTAATTTCACTTTAACTATTTACACTACAAATACCACATTGGAAAACAAGGACAGGTACATTTGCTATGTTGCTGTTGGCCTCTTTTGAGCTTTGTCCTTCAAATTATGCTCTAAGTGCCCATTGTCACACCTCAGTGCCTCTGCTCATTAACACCCCTTCCTAAAAGGTCATAAATAACTGAGTAATTCCAGCAAAGTAATTTAGGAGGGAAGAAGGAATATTTGAACCAGCAGACTTTCCAGAGCAAAGTTCAGCATGTGCTGCTTTTCCTTGTGTATAGAAAATGCTAACCAGGTGAGGGGAGCAGCCCATGGCCACTTCAGTAACCACAACTGTGTAGAAGCTGAAGCTCTCTGATGCACCTTCAAAACATAAACAAATAAAAAGAAATTAGTTGGTTCATCAGATTCTTGGCAATTTTTCTGCTAGTTTAGCTGTAGACACCAGTAAGCCCCAAAGAAGCAGAATAATGCATGTGTGAAGCCATCATTTCATAGGTCCTGTGTGGCCTGTTTCATGGCTCATGACTGCCAGCACGATACCATCAGACCTCATAAAGCAAGCTTTTACCCAAAGGAGAAGTCTGCCAGAACAGTCCCAGGAAAAGGGGACTGGCATCAGCCTGTCCTAAGCTTTAGAAGGAGAATTCCCAGCACTGCACACCCCAGTCATGTCCAGGTACATGTCCATGCTACAGTGGCTTTTCTGCTTTTTACTTGTGAGTGGGGAAGCACCTCAGTCAGTAGCAGTCCTTGTGTCCACATGTGTATTCACACATGTGTCCCATTTAAATCCATACTGCTAACTCTACAGCCTCATGCATGGCAGCGTATTGGCAGCTTTACTGTGGAACCAAACATCTGAACCTTGAGCAAACCAGTCTCTGCATTGCAGCATGAGCTTGCTCTTTACTTGGTTAATGACCACATTCTTCTCTTCTCCTGCCTTTAGTTTTTTTGTCACATAAATTTCTGTAGGAGTTGGGCTTGATTTTTTTAATTGAACTGGCCAGTTGTTTTTTAAAATAATTGCCTAGTAAATTCTACTCAACTGAAATGCTTTAAAAAAGAAGATGTGATTGCTTGACATCCTTCTCAGGTACCAGAGCTGCACCTCTGCTGTCTTTGCCTAATTCACACCACCCACCTCAGGGCCACTGTAGTCAGCAGAGACAAGGACATCTCATTTTTAAATCTTCAGGCAGTTGATAACAGAGAAAGTTGTTGCTGCCTGGCATCAACTATCTTTAAGCACATGAAACAACTCATCACTGTGCAAATATTTAAAGCTGAGAAAAGCAACACACTCATCAGGAAAACAATCTTTTTCCTACAGAGCAGGGGCAGGGTTTGGCCCTACCTTACATGGTCTCAGGTCATCGCTTATGTTTGCATCTCATCACTGTGAACATATGCAGTCATAGGAGATGATTGACATGTGTATGTACAGATACCTGTAGCTCCAGTCGCTGCCATATTCTGGGTATTCAGCGTATTTTCAAAGCGCTGTCCACATCAGTAATATGCGTATCTGCTGTGTTATATATTTGTGTCACACCAGCAATGGTTAGCACAGTTGTTCTGGTACTTTTTCTGAGCATTCAGCAGCCACTGAATTACAACCACGATCTCTTGGTTAATATGCCTTCATGTCTTTATGATGTTAAAATATAGATTTAATGCTTTCCAGGGATAAACACTCATTTGAGAATAACTGACTTAATTTACCATATAGAACGAATTATTGGAAAAATATTTACACAGACCTGGGCAATACTTTCTTTGTACAACTCCCAGCAGGCAACACAGCTTTTGCCTCATAAGAGATGAAAAATGTATGTCCTCAGCACTGTGGCTTGCTCATGTCAAGGCCAAGCACAGTTTACACTTGTGACTTGTAACGTGCTTTCCCTTTCACTTTGAGCTTCAAGTTTTGTTTAAAACTTGAACCTTTATGTAAAATTCACTGACAAATCCTCACTCACCAAAGAGAAAAGCCCCACCTCTAAGTACCATGTGCAGTCTTCACCTGTACTTTAAATAGCAGCAACTCAGGGTTGGTATCAATACTGCAGAGCCCAGCACAGCACTGAGATGAAACCAAGTGACAAATAAGTTAGAAAGCAGAGTCCAGGTCCATCTGCTGCCTGCACTTTGTACCTTTCTTCAGAGCTTAGGCCCACACTCAAAGTATTGAAGCTGTTGAAATCAATGAAAGTTAAGTAGCTAGGGATCTTTAATACTCAGGACTCAGTCCTTGAATCCTTAAATCCCTACATACAGGTTCACAAGTTCTCAGGAAAGGAGGAATCCTGTAAAGTTCTTTGTGTCACCCTCTCTACTGCTGCCCTCCATACACCTCTGGCTTGAAAAATCCACAGGAACCAGCACACACTCCCACGCAACCCCGTACTGCAAAACTAGAACCCTAACTTTTGCAGATCCAGCAAGCCAAAGTGATTTATTTTTTACCTAGCTCATCTGTAGAGAAGCCCGTTGAGAAACTGTGCATGTGGTTTGGCTATTGTCGCCATCAGCAATCCATTCTAGCAATGCCATTTCTCAGTGCTAAATTGTTTTTAATTCACAAGAGAAGGGCTTCCTTCCCCCCCATGCCCTTTTATACAAAGGTAT
Organism: Turdus rufiventris; assembly: GCA_013186435.1. Taxonomy (NCBI): domain Eukaryota; kingdom Metazoa; phylum Chordata; class Aves; order Passeriformes; family Turdidae; genus Turdus; species Turdus rufiventris. Next base: position 1,882,604 of record PYHW01010211.1, on the reverse strand, counting down.
GTCTAAGTTGCTGATCATTCCACAAGTGTTAAAGAAGTGAGATGACACCATCAATTTACCTAAAGAAGTTTCGCTTCTTTTAGTGTGAAGGACCAATTTACCATTGTACAGAAGCACAAATGTTGGATTTTATGCAATGTAGATAAAAGCATGTGGCAGCTAGTGATCCCTTTTCACTGAGCCTCCCTAATTTGAGTGGAGCTTCTATAGGGATATCACCAAAGGGTCTCAGCAGCCCTCACCAGCAACATGCCTGGGACTCCAGAAGTTGTACAACTGCAAGGAAGAAATAATTTCCACTAATTCCCCTCAGAATACATACTATATATGTGACACTAACTGATATGATGCTAAACAAACAGTTCTGGCCAAACAAGAAGTCTTGGCTTTTTTTAGAGAAAAAATGAAAATACACGTGGCCTAAGTGTGCATCAGTCTTTTCACTTAGTGCTCAGAAGTCTCCAAGCTGAAAACTAAAAGCAGAGGGAAGAAGAAATGCCCTAATTCTATGGATATTAGTGGAGCTATACTGTATGATCCTGGATTAATGCAATAATGAGCTTTCCTGTGGAACCAGATCCCTCAAATTCCAATTTTTGGCAAAATCACAAGTTGAGGTTTGCATAATCTACACTGCCACATTGAATTGGAGAGCTGAGCTTATGGAACACATTTTTGGTTAAGAAACATGGCAACAGGAGCTATTAAATCTTTTTACCCTAACATCCCACTTTTCAAAAGGTAGCTTATGTACTTTGATAAATTTTATCTGACTGCCATAGGGCATCAGGGTCCTGTTCCCTGTCCATGCATTTGGTCCATCTGGGCTGTGGTGAAGTGTCACACTTCCACAAGCAGCAAGCTGAAGTGAGAGAGCTGAGCTGGCAGACGGGCACAGGCACATAGGCTCAAATAAGGGACAAATATCTCCTCCACAATCAGGCTGTGACTCCTGAGCCCCCCACTGCAAAGGAAGACAGGGCTCAATATCAAAGGGGGAACAGTCAGGAAGGGCAGAGCAGGGTGGTGACAGCACGTGTAGCACACGTGTTTGCTAGAGCAGATGGGAGCAAGAGGCTGAACGTGTGCAATGGCAACAGCAAGAACCTTCTTTCAGTTCCTCCCACTTTCTCTTCTCTGCCTCTTTTCCTCTTCCCCCACCCCTTTTGTCATTTTTGTGAGACTACAAACATACTTCTATGGGTCCTTCAACCAGAACTGAAAGCAAGCCAAAGGGAGTGGACACTCCATTTCGCCAAAGATCTAAGTCTTGTCTGTTTGAAAATTAAAAAAAAAAAAAAAATCTAAAAAAATCAAAATTTCTTTCTATGATGATGGTTGCCAGAGGTAAAATTTTACCACAAAACATGATTCCCAGGACTTAATCTCTCTAGCTGTATATTCAGGAGGAGCCAATAGTTCTTCTTAAGAGAGACTATGTATTACCTTGTCAAACAAGTGCTTACATTGGGTTTACCTTCTGCTGAGCTCATACCTATCTGCAATGCCTTGGTCTCATCCATGTTTCCTCCCTCTACCTATCTGCTCTTCTTTAGAAGAACACTTCCCCATGTCCACCATGTCCTGTTGTGCCGCTAGCTTTGTATGGTCCTTGGGTGTCCAGTGGTTGGGCAGTCACTGTCAGCTGGCTTGCAAATTGTATTTTGTGTATATTTTATTCTGACTGAATTCTGAAATGGAAATATTTTAAAACAAAAAGTATAAACTATTTATGTTGCTTGTGTTGTAGAATAAAGATGCAAATGCAAAATAAATTATGCTTTGGTTTTGTTTAATGAAAGTTATTGTACAGTTCCTGATAAAGCAAAGGAGCAGAGCAGAGAAAGGGCTGAAATGCTTGCTATGTACTAGCAAGAACTGCAGTTTTCATGGATGGCCTTGGGAATTTAGTCGCTCTGAACTGCTATGTCTTTCTGATGGGAACTGAGATCTAAGCACTGACAAATGACTCCTACAGCACTTTTAGCCAGAGTTTGTGTTTGTGGGGAGGAAAAGGATGAAGCTACTGAGATAGTTAAAGGTGCAAGTAGATTATGTGCAGAATTTTGATGCATCCAGACAGGTGAAACATTTTTCCTTCCATTTAAAGGAGGAGAACACTCTTGACTCTGATTTTGTTACAGATGGATTGCTCCGACCTTTCCTTCGTAGCCAGACTTTTGCTGGATTTTTAAGCTAGGGATTCCCTGACCACAGACAGTTTAGATAGTGCTCATCAGGTGTTCTCAGTAAATAGGTGCATGGATGCTGCAATGTTTCATTCTGCTAAAATGAGAGCTCAGCAAGGGCTCTGAGCAAGAGCTCCCCCTCACCTACATCCCTCTTTTGATTAAACTTGAACCAAAGATTGTTCCTGCTGAAGAAAAACCTTTAATTTAATGAAAATAATAAACACCTTATTTACAGCAGTCACCCCTGCTTCTGTATGAAGCCAAAATTTAGGTACTGAGGGAGAAAGGGTTTGCCATGTCCCTGTCAAGAGAACTGCCACGGAAGTGGCAATTGCCAGGAGTGTTTCAGTGACAAGACATAGACCTTAGGATACCACTCTGTGGTCAGGGATGCTACACACAACCCTAAAGCAAGTTTTCCACATAATCTCAAGAGGGAAAATGCAGCCGACTTTCCACCTGGCCTCACTGGGGTCTCTGGGCATGGGCTCCCATACACTGAAGCAACATAAGCTCTAGCCTAGCTCTAGCTGTTACATAACAGCCTCATCAGCATGGAGGTTAAGAACAGATTACAAAGCGACCAAATGAGGTTGTGATGCTTTAATAATCTTACACATTTCTGGCAAAAGAGAGTGTGTTAAATCCCAACCATCAGATCTAATTTCATTCCAGGAAACTACCTTCTGCTGCTCCACACATCTCATTTAGGTCTCATTAGAAAGATTTTCATTTCCTCCTAAACAGCATTCAGTAATGTGAAACAGCAACAGACTAAATACTGAATGTAATGCTCTGCTGGTCCACTCACTCCTTACATGTACAAATTCCCAGTTGCCTTTCCATGCTGGGGTCAGGTTAGCATGGCTTCTGCTGCCACTAGGCTTATTTAGAAGATGCTTGATCTTGTTCTTCTCTTGAGGAACAAGTGTTAACTCTCGCCAAAGAAAACAACTGTCAACAAATACTTCAAAAAACAATAAAGAAAATTTTAAAAGGGACTATACAAGTGCACCATTGAATCTCTGACATTGTCTTTGCTTCAGTGGATTCACTAAACTCATTCATTTTTTCACAATATAAGTTTATCACCGGCTACATTGTGTTAATCTCTGTTAAACTAAATGTTAAAAGCTCCCCGATTCCAAGTCAGACTAATTATTTCCTAATAGTTATTTTTGAAAGGGTGCCAGAGGATTGCCCAGTATCACTACTATCATTTTACAGGTGGGATGAACAACCAAGCAAGTAAAAAATTTGTCCTTGACCTCAAAATGGCCCAAAGTATCTAAACACATGCTCTGGCCTCTTGCTTATCTCAAAGTTGTAGATCTGTGAGATAATCTGGCAAGAGAGAAAAAAAAAAAAAAACAAAAAAAACAACAGGAAAGACAGTTGATAGGAGGAATACAGAAAGGCAAACTAGAGATACCAGTGGGTACTACAGGTACAAAACAAAAAGGAAATACACTTTGGGTGTAACAGTTAATGCACAGTAGGGTTGCATAGGAGACCACTGTCACATCCATATCCCCAAGCACTCAGGTAAAAATGGGACAATATTTTCAGTAAGCCTGCTGGAAGCATGCTCTCTCCAGGACAGATAATTCCTGCTGATGTTTTCCAGATGAAGAAACTTCTTGTTTTACTGAGCCAAACCTGTGGCAGAAGTTGAAAGAAGTAGAATGAGGCTGGGATTCTACCCACAGAGCTATGTGAAATGCAAGGTCATCTCTGATTCTGGAGCTTTTGGCAAAGAAGCTAGCATCAGGATAAACCTCTTAACATCTAATATCCCTGTAAACAAACACAAATTGAAGACTTTATCCAAATGCGTGACACAGTGTCCTAGAAGAGTGCAGTCAGTATCCAGATTTCAAAACTCAATAGAATCCAAAAGAAATCAGAACAATTTAGATGTAAGCACAGGTTGTCTAGGTCCTACTCTTATACTGAAGAAAAAAAAAAAAAAGAAGGTGGGGGGTGGGTGGAAATAAAAAGGAAATTCCAACATATTAGCCAGGCTGCATTTCTGACTCTTCATAAAAATCCATAGAAATAAATCTGGTTGATTTTTTGTTTTGTTCTTAAAAGAGGTTTGTACCTTTATCTACACCATAATTCCTGGGAAATCTGTATCCCTAAAGGAGAGACAATACTTCTGATTTGCCAGCTCTGAGAAAATATGCCCAACCTGAAATATTTTTGTTCACTGTTGTTAGTGTGACCACTTCTGATCTCTTATCATTTTCACCCCCTACCACAGTCAAAAAAAAATTACTTAAAATAATGTGTGATACTTTTCTGCATAGGATTTATGAATTATTTACTAGGTTTTTTTAATGTTACGTTGTATTTCCAGCAGAATGCTTTGTACTTCAAATCAGGTTCTTTGTGCCAGAGATTACAGGGAGAGGAAGAGACCAAAATAAAACTGGGTAAGATGCTATACTGAAATCTATCCCTATATGTAATTTTGTCTAGGAGGTCAAAAAAGACAAATCTTCAAGGTTGAGAAACAATAATGTCAAACATAATGAGACAGTGAAAAATGGTTTTGAAAAGGTATTGCAGTAACTCATGCGAGGAGAGGAAGGTGACAAGGCACTTGGTTGGTTTGCAATTTGTTGTTTGCAAAAACAATTCATCGTCCCTTGAGAAAATAGAGGAATCTGTTACTGGGTAGAATTGCAGTGGTGGCGCCACAAGCACAAGGGCCCTGACAAAAATGTTCTTTTAAAATCCCAGCTGTGGGGATGGTCACCAGAGCAGATCTTAACATCTCTCTTGCATACATTACCTTTTCTTTTAAAAGGACACTAAATAATTGAATATCTCAATGCAGGCTCTTGTGATCAGCCCCAAAACCAAGAGAATAAAGATTATTCATTTGCAAAGTCAGGTATGGAAAAAAAACAAAAAAAAAGGTATTTATTTTAATCTAGTTTGCTGATTTTTTCTCACACATTTTCAATCATTTAAGTAGAGCTGTGCTGAGAGTAGGGCAAGAAGGATGACCACTACTGAGGGTCTGTTGGGATTGTGGAGTAGATAGGATATGCTGTGTTGTTCTAGGCATCACAGATCTACAGTGTCTGCAGAAGGAAAACAGGATGAGGAAGAGGAGCCTGGGGCAGGGCACAGTGCCAAACTACATCACTTTGAGTGTCTCTTTTAGAGTCTGAACCATCAAACAAAGCCAGTCTGCCTGGACAAGCATCCCTCTCAAGAAGGCTGCACCCTGCACATAGCAAAATGTCATGTTTGGAGTTAAGTTTTAAAATCCCCCTAAACTCTGCAGAGCAACATCAGAATGTAAAGGCCTCTAACCAGTCAGGCCTGGAGCTGCTCCTACAACCTGGGCACACTGTAAATGCTCATCCCTACAGACCCCATTGCCCCTCAGCAGCCACCTGGTTCCTCCTGCTGTTAACACACCAAGTCACTTGACACCGAGAGTGTGAGGAGGGTATGCCTGGAAAAGGGGTGAGAGGATCCCCATCTTGTAGCAGAATGAAATAACTGCCTCAGGTGTTCTTTTCACAACTGATTCCCTTTGTCCACCACTGCCCAAGCAAAATCAAATTTTTCCTCAAGAGAAGAAGCCACGTTTGATAAGCCCAGCCTCAGGCTTTTCCCTCAGAACTCTGAGTGACCCTGAAGCTTCACACAGGAATAACATTTTGCACAGCAGCATCAAGGCAGCCCATGCAGGCTGAACTGGAATGCACCATGGGACAAACACCCTCTTCCCATTCCCTACCCAGAAGTGGGTCGCTGCAGTGGATATTTTCTCAATACTATCTCAAATGACAATATAGATTCCTGAATCAAGAACTGCACATATGGAAGAACTGTTCAAATCATCCATTCAACCACACCAAGCTGCAGAGCAGAATCTTCTTTACATTTTGCTACTGTTTTGACCCTTCTCATACAATCCCTCACCTCAACATCAGCTTACTGCAGAAGGCACGATCACATACCTCTACACACCTTACCATCAGCACGTCATTCTTGGGTTGCAGTTTGCATTTCCTAACTGAAAACTTGGCCATAAAGCCGCCCATCCTGAGTAGTGGTTCTCGGCAGCTCAACTGTTCAAGTATTTCTAATGCACAATTATTCCCCTCTAAACATTCACACATACCTCAGACAACACATTTCTTTCATAATGGGTTTGCCATGCCACTCCCTGCTGCCAGACTAAGCCTCTAGTTTTAAGAAACCACATTCAAAGCCTTTGCCTTTGTACCCATGGTTTTCTATGGAGGGTGTTGCATGGCACTTTGCCTTGTCTAATACCAAGATCCTTTCATTTCCAATCCCATGGCATACTTTCCACTTGCATCTATGTAAGCTCTAATGTCCCCAGCCCAGAGAAATTCTGACAGTGCCTTTACCCCACTGTCCCAAGTGTTCTTATCCTTATGTCCTTGCACTGGGCAGTTCTGAAATGTTTTTACATTGGAAACATCTACCTGTTGTGTTTAACTCATCCCTTTCCCCCTCTGCCTCCCGACATTTTATTTTCCAGTCTACAACTCCATGTCAGAGCTCTTCAGCCTTCCCCTCACAGTTTTTAGCAGGTGACTTCAGCACCCACAAGGGTAATGGCTTTTTACTTACCCAGCAGACACTGCTCACTAACACACAAGCACAAGGCACGACAGCCATCTGGACAATTGCATCACTGCCATGGAGTGTGACAGAATTGACACAAACAGTGTCATGAAGCAGAAACAGCCAGCGGGGAGTTTGAGCAGTGCCCACAGAGTCACACTCAGCAGAGTCACCTGCTGCACCAACGGGACACCATGAGGAGAAGGGAGCCTGCCTAGATTCAAATCAAGAGATTAAACTCCAGGATGTGAGGTCTGAATTGGGACTGCACACAAAATGTGCTTTACATCAAGAGAAACAGTAAAAAATTACTCAAAGCCTCTCAGTTATGTTCTGTTAAATAATACAGTTCATATGGAATCAGAAGCACACAGACAGTTTGCCCTCCTGTCCAGAAGACCAAAGGTTTCCTTGACAAATGACTACAACACTGAACAAGTGTATCCTGACTTTTCAAATGTTTTAAGCATTTTAATAATGGCAAATGAAGAGTTACAGATTCATTGTTAATGATGGTCAATGTCAGGGCTTCTCTAACTCTGTAATCAGAGACAATAACCTGAAGGAGGGTATCTTAATAACTACAGTTCTGCTGTGGAGCTGCACCTGGCTTTAAAGGGATGACAAAGGACTTCTAAGTAAATTTGCATTTTTCCACTCTGATGAAGAACTGAGTTAGTTTTAGGAGCTAGAAGAGCTATGGCTTCTCCAGCAGTGCTCTCTTGTCACTGGTTCTGAGCAACCATGTCAGAAAGAGTAATTCCTTTGGAATTTAGAGATAATAGATTTTTGGCACCAGATGCTATCAACCAAATCAGGCTATACAAAGATATGATTGTTCTTTTGCATAAAATCTACTGTGCTAGCAACAAGTAGTGACACAGAGACTGCTGTACTTGGATACACTCTCAAGACATTTCATTCAGGGATTCACAATATTCTAGCAGAAAATTGCATCAGTTTGAACAAAAAATTGAACACATGACTGCAGATATATTGAGAGTTCTGTATCTAAGGCCTGCCCAGCACTGCACAAGGTCAACCACCAGGGTAAGCAACATCAAATACAATGAACAATAAGGTATATCTTAAAGTTTACTTTTAAAAGCTCACCTGAAAGTTAACCACACATCAACATTTCTCCTTAGAAGTTTATTTGCCTATATTGTTGTCATGGTTTAGGAATGATACCCCCCAATTTAGTGTTTCCCACTGAAACTCCAACCTACACACCACTTGCTCACCCACCCCCTTTTCCCCTTCTTCCCTCTCAGAGGATTTGAGAGGAGAATTGGAGCCACAAAAGGCAAAGCTCATGGGCTTAGATAAGAACTATTTACTAGAAACAGCAATGAGATAAGAAAATGAACAGTATTAATAATGAAAAACTATTTATGAGTGTACAAAAGAGAGAGTGTGGAGCTTCACCTGACTGCAGCCACGTCACCCAAAATTTTCTTTTTAGAATATCATCCTTATAAAGTAGCAAAATGCTTAATTTCTCACTATGCTCATAGCAACACTTCTGAAAGCAAATGCAACCCAAACCATTATGTGTTCGGCTAGCCCTTCTGAAATGCTGAAAAAAACTCAAATCACCAAAAACCCAACCACAACACCAATCTCTCTCCCAAAGAGTTTCTACAGGTTGGCTAAATAGGAATAAAATGCCATACAGTGCGTGCTGGCCAATATACTCTTAAATAGAGGAGCAGATTTTTCTCTTAAATAAGAGAAAACAAGAATTCAGGGTAAGGATGACCAAATGCAAATGAAGGGGATCAAACCTACATTGACAGAAGCTACAAAAAAAGAACATCATAAAACCCCATAGCTCTAGACAGTTTCATCAGCTGGATATTGCTCAGCCACCAGCACTCTGTCATGACCACAGATCTTTGCAGGTGTTATCACACTCTCAAAACTTCGAGGGACGTTCTGTAGGAGGCAACCCTGCTCTGGCAGCAGCCTGAGGTTTCTCCCAGGGATCTGGTATCAATTACTCAGCAGTTCCCTGCACCAAAGCACCGTGACAGTGTGCACACATTTTGTAGCAGGGTCTCCCTGCCTCTATTTCTACAGGCTGGGTACATCCACCCTGTCCTCAAACAGCACTTTCCAGAACTATGGTAGAGCTATGCCAGCTTGTGTCTATCCTTTGAAGTAACAGTGGGCTTGGCTGGGTGGGGAGAGGAGAATGCTTTTCAGAAATTGTTTTGTTTTAGAAAAAAAAGAAAATTGATAATTAACAAAAGAGAAAAAGCAAAGCTAAAAATATCAATATAATGAAAATTTATTCAAAAAAGTACAAAACAGAATTGCTTAGTTGCCCAAGTGAGAGGGAATAGACAGAAGCCAGCACCACTCCCGCCTGAAGGACACAGAAGCACCTGCCAACAGGTAAAAGTCATCGTGTCCCTCCATTTCTCTTGGTGAATCTACACCTGCCAACACTGCTAACAGTGGAACACTTCACTCACTAAGATTATAGCTTTGCATTATTCAGATTAACCCTCATACCATCCCTCACAGCATCAGTCATTCAACTGGGGAAGTTTTACCGCCACCTGTGGGCAGCAGCAAAAGAAAAAGTATCAAGAAATTTGAAAGGTTGTCTAAGGCACTGTGGATGTTGTGTTCCTACCAACGTTAGTGGCAATACAGCCTAGAATTACACTGCAAGTCTCAAACATCTCAGCAAATCAGAAAGATGAATAATTTATGACAGGCAGTTTGAGCTTCAAACAGGACAGTGGAGGTGCCTATTTTCTGCATTGGCTTCCTCAGAAATTCTCTCCCTGATTCTCTGCTAGGGAGTTGGAAGTGATAATACCAACACTGCCTCAGTCAAAAACATCATGTTGGCATTGTTTTGCAAACCTTTACCAAACTTCAATCAAAGTCAGTGGTACTGACTTTCCATGTCAGCTATTCTCTCCAGATTGTTTGACCGGGCAATTTCTAAAGAACAAAGTGGTGGAGGAGAATAGGACATTTTGTCCATGTCAAGATATGATGATCCCTGAACCCAACCCGCACTTCAAAGTGTCAAGCCTGACATCTGGACAGGGGCTTGGAATTAAGGATGTGCGTCTTTGCCCCAGCTTTCACATTACAGCATACCCCAAGCTACCATGGTATTTATGAACTCCATGTGAGAAGGAAAAATAAGTGTCTGTGAGTCCCACAGGGATGGCAGAAGTCTATAACAGATTTGCCATTAAAACTCAGTTTTGAATAGCTGTTTCAGTTCTGCACAAGAGCAGATCTGCTCTACAAAGGCAGTGCAGCAAATGGGCACCTGACCCCTGGCAGCAGAAAGAAGGTATCCCAATCATGCTCACTAATCTTGCTGCTGGGTCCACTGATGATATAAAAAGCCAGAGGGACAATCATTATTTTATATTCTAATTACCTGCCTGACAAAAGGCACTGCATTTCCCCAAATTCCCATTTGGCCTCAGCTCTACAAAGTTAAATCATTCTTACACCTTTTCCAGAGGTCAAATATTCAAAGCAGCACTGACAAATCAGGTCAGTGAGTCTTAAAAGTGCACACCTTATTTTTCTTGGCTAAAATTCATCAACTAGAATCTAAGGATGCCAAACAGGTGTTTATAGTGTAAGGAGTCATATTTTTTTTTACTTCTCCTCATTATTCATGCCCAGTCCCAAGGCAAATTTACAGCAAGCTTTTAAAAATAGCATTAATAATCTTAGGGGCTGCACTAAGACCCTAATTAAGATGGTATATGAATGTTTCCTGCTTGCATGTGAGATTATAGATTTAAGCTACACAGTCTCAAGGCTCCTTAAGGAATTTATTTTCTTAACACTGGTTTGGGAAAGATGATCATTATTCTTGCTTTTATACAAGGTATTGAGACATCAAGAGAAATATTTTACTGTTTTGACCTGTGACCTGTTAATCCATGTTTAGGACCTGGCTTCCAGTGGACATGGTAAGTCACAGTGTAACTGCCCTAGGCCCAGTGGTTGGACACACTCACCACCTCTGAAAGTGCTTTACAACAAGTGAGGAAAGGAGGAGCCTTCTCACAGGCATGCAGAGGCTTTGCTGAGGTGAGATTTCTAGCTTCACATAGGACTGCCTCAGCAGAGTTCAGTTTGCAGCAAATGATGGGGCTGCTTCAGCAGCAAGACCAGCCCTTCATGCAACATTGCTGTTCCCTGTCAACTGCTCGCCTGGCAAATTAAAAAAAAAAATGGCATAGATTCATCAAGCTACCACCTCTCCCACAGTCACAGTTCACCTGCAGGGTGAATTCTTCCTGCAAGCTGCAAACACAGAGATCACAGCCAGTTTGGGAACAGGTTTTTCCAGGGTTCTGCCATTAGAAGAGTGAGTGCTGGCACTGCTGACTGCCACTGTTGTAGCTGTGGGGGCAGACCCTGCCACTGACAACTATGCCTGCAGTTTTCTGGGAGCAACGAACTGAAAGGAGAGTTGATGAAAAAAAGTCCAAGCAAGAAACAAGAGGTTAAGATTCTAACCCCAAGTTTCTATCATCAGTCCTAAACACAACTTTTGCTCGGACAGGTAAGCCTTGAGAAAGCATAAAAAGTGCACCACAGTTGCGCAGTTGAAAGGGAGATTCAGCAATAACCTTTCCCTCTGCTCACAACAAGGCAGCAAAAGACACCTCCAGCTTTCAGCACAAGTTGCAAGTTGAATCAAGGTTTAACTCAGGTTGAAGAGTCCTCCCTTCAGAAATTATCACATACCAGTGAAATAAGTTCGTGTTGCTTTTTGTGAAGTCTTCTCACTGGAAACAATTACAATTTAACGAGTATCCTGGAAAGCTGTTAACCTGATTTAACTGAACTGACAACTCGTTCTCACCAGAAGCAATCATACACTCCCACAGTGACCAAAGCTTTCCTGGCAGAGCTCTCTCTCTGGATTTATCATTAACATCTACATCCTAACACTGCTAAATAATTCAGTAGAGCATTTAGCCTTGTGTCCTTGCCTCTCTACTCAGAAACCACTCTCTTTTCTGTATGTTTCAGCAACAGGGAACAAAAACCTTCCTGGATTGTGGTTCCACCTTGTGCTCTGTAACTGAGGGGGGAACCTCAGTTATCCTTTCACTCTCAACCTAAAAGCAAGGAGTTTATTTCTTTTATTTTGTTGGAAATAGTGTTTATTAGATAACTAAATATAGAGCGTTATTTATCCACACGGAGTCCTGACCATGTGGGCTCAGATTCACATGCAAATTCCCCTTTTAATAATCCTAATGCAGGGAGTGCTCCAATCAGAGCGCTATCAGCCCCAGCTCCCAGATACCTGATGCCAGCTTTGCTGGTAATGTAGGCCACTGAAGCAAATCCAGAGAGATTGAGTTGGAAGTGGAGAGAGGCTCTGAGATCTATTTGCTTGGCTTCCTGACGGCAAAGGGGTGTCTAAGTTCTTTTTTTTTCTTTTCTGCCGTAAAGGGGATATCCCTTAAGAGGGATCATTAGCTGCAGCATCCCGGCTGGGTCAAGGCTGAGAGGCGGAGACGCAGTTGCCAGCAGTGAAGCAAGGTGGAGGCACGAAGACAGAAGAACAGGTTAATGAAAGCATGAGGTGGCTCTTGGGCAGCAGCTTGAAAAATTTTGGACATGCTGACAGGGGAAGCTATGACTGGCTAAACAGTGAACCAGGTGGGCCACTTCGGGAAACAGAGCTTCAGGTCTGTACCCCCCTGCTCATCTCTGTGGCAGGTCCTTTGACTTTGCATGTGTGTGTGTGTCTGTGTAATGCCTCAGTGTACAGTGCAGAGCAAATCCCTGGGTATTGGGACGTATCAAAGCAGTACTGCTCAATTACATAGAGTCGGAGCATTCCTTTACTGCTGTTAAGTCTTTTTAAATACATTTGTGGAAGAGGAAAACATCAGATGGAAAAAATTTGCTAGGGTGGCAGGTAAGGAAGTTTAATTACTTCTTCTAAGTAAAGCACATCCTTGATTTCCTTTCTGCTAAACGCGTGTTTACACTTTGGATGTGGTCCCGTGAAGCCCTTCTGCAGATGTTGCGAGTCAGCAGCAGGCAGCAATGAACTCTTGTTCCCTAAGCTGTGCGCTGATTACTTCTGCGAGAGAGGATCACATGCAGCCCAGTGGGGGGAGGGAAGCAGCCCCCAGAGATGAAAACACAGCCTGCTTTCTGCCTTTGTCTGGGAGGCAGCAGAAGGGTTTCTCTGGTCAAAAATAATAATTTAAGGTACTCGTACATTCTCCGTCAATGTCCGAAGCGTGTTGCATTAGCAAGTGAACTGGCCACACTACTCAGCTGATATGTATAAAGTGTGCTGTTGCAAAATGAAGAGGGGGTAGGCGTGGGTGTCAAAACACGACAAAAAGTATTTAGATATTGCAACAATTTTAACAAAGTCTGCCTCACCAGTAACATTGACAGAGTTAGAATAGCAATGGCAATATCTTCACACCTCGAGACTACTGAGAAACAAACAGCATCACTAGTCACATTCCAACAAGTGTTTGAAAATCCTGTGTAAATCCAGGCTCACTTCTAAATTATGTGTCGTTACTAATGGATACAAAACCACATAAAAATGTTTTTCTGTGTGCCAGAGTTACATGTTTTTGCTTTTTACAAGCAATAATGGATCAGCTTCAAGAAGCAGGATAGAGCTTGGAAAACAATCTATGGGGAGACCACACCCTAATGACTTCAAAGCAGACTTTGTTTCCAAATCCACTAAAAACATTTCAGAAGTATCGGTTTCCTGATTCAACTTCAAAATATATTTGTATAAATATGGGCTGTATTAGCAAAAATAATTTTAAGGGAGTTCTCAGAATGCTAGCAAATCATTAACAATATAATACATGTTAACACAGCTCAATCACTTCAATGGGTATTTCAGTAAGCAAAATAAACTTTCATTTTTCTATCCTCACACAAAAGCTTTCCTTAACCTCATGTTTTGCCTTATGAGGCCATTCCTTTGTAGGCAGGTGCTGCTCCTCGTTTGTCCAGACACATAGTTCAGCTACAAACCCATTCCATTACTCATCATGGATATACCACACAACTCAGCCACATTCTGCATTTCATTCCTTTACCGAGTAAAAGCTCATCTTAACTGATATGGGTCACACAATCTGTAAGCTGGCAACTGTACATGCTCAGCATGTTAAAAAACCATAGGCAGACAGATTACTAATGAAAGGCTTTACTACTTTAGTATGTGCTCAGTGGTTAGGGGAAACTGCTTCAGTCCCTACAAATGTAAAAACAAAAGGAGAGAATAAACAATATCCAAACTATCCTACTAAGAATCAGTTCTGGGAAAACAGGACTTTTTAGAAATATGATCCCTTTTATTTCCATGCTCTTTTCTGCTTTTATTTCAAAAAGGATATTTTCTCATATTTATGTGTCTGTAACTTATTTCATGCTGGAATTCAGATCTTTATTTTTGTCACTTACAAACCTGACAATAGATGCTTGCGGTGACACAGGCAGAGCATGCCGATCTCCAATGAAGCAGCATCAAATAAAGCCAGTTAATTAGTAATTCCATCAGTCACTTCCTGTGCCTGGTGTAGAAAACTTTCAGATGTAAAACAGTAGAGGATTTTACCTTAAATATGTTCTGCAGTTGTATTACTTTCAATTAATGAAGATTCAATTTGATTTCTAAAAAATTTTATTTTCCAGTTCTAGCACCTATTCCTGATAACTATACACAGTTGTTACTTTTCTAGTTTTAGAGCTTCAGCAACAGAAGTTAGTTTTAGGTCAGTTTAGAACTAGTTTTAGTTTAGAATTTCAGAATTATTTTTAAGTGACCTTTGATTAAAATTATCCCTATTTTTAGTGTAATTTTTGAAATGCCTATTAGATTTCCCAAGTCCTTATGTGAAGATCTTTGCAACATTCTTCAGTAGCCCTTTAGGTAGTCATTGCAGAAATGGTCCCAAAACCACAATAGAAAAAGAAGGGCTAATATTGATCAATAGTCTCCTAAAACATTTGATGCATTTATATGGATATACATACAAGAAGTCCATCAGCTTTTGGAACTACATCTCAAAGTAAAATAAGTCCACGGAATGTTTGGCAGGAGGCAGCATCAGAATGGATATATAACTCTCTGTTCAGGTTCAGGGCATCTGTGGGGCAGTATTAACTTATGAAAAAAATTTCAGTTCAAATAATGCATTTAAGTAGCCTATAAGTTTCTTCATCCAGATAGGAAAGTCTTAACATCAGCTGTGCTTAAACAGCTATGAGCACTCTGAAACACAAACTGAGGAAACCTGGACTCTATTGTCACCTGTTTGTATACAGAAGAAGCATGAAGCTGAGTTGGGGAGGTTTAAATTAGATATGAGGAAAATATTTTTTTAGAGGGTGGTTAGGCACTGAACAGGCTACCCAGGACAGTGGTCACAGCACCAAGCCTGACAGAGTTAAAAAATCATTTGGACAACGCTCAAAGGCACACTCTTGGCGTGTCCTGCACCAGGAGTTGGGCTCAATTATGAGTTCCCTCTAACTCAGCATATTTTATAATTCTATAATATTACCTAATTCTTAATCCTATCTGCTTCACATGTCACTAATTTGCAGATCATAGTAAAACACACTTATTGTTCTTTCAAACTACATACTCATCGTGAAATGAAAGAACAAACTAAACAAATTTATTGTCTTATTTTGCACACATTACTGAAAAGAGAGCCACCAGGCACTGGCTATTGTTGTTACTTTGAAATAGAATGGGATAAAATAGGAGTAGTTTAGTTGGAAGTGGTCTGCAATGAAAATCAGGTGGTCCAACCACCTGACCACTTTAGGGAGAAAAAGAGAATATGGGCTGCTCTATAATAAGCTAGAGTTTTTGTCCAGGTCCCATAGTGCACTTGCAGGTACAGGGCACTGCCTTTTCACCTCCAGAGACAGCAATACAGATGCAGAATTTCTGTAGACCATAACCAAGTGTCTCAACCCAGGCACTCAAAGTGAGACATAACCCATAAGTAACCCACAAGAAACACCAAAACTGATCTATCTTGCCCCTTCCCTAGAGCGTTTGGTAGCTGAGACAGGAGCAGAGCTCCCCAGGAACACATCTGCTTTACTGCACAAGCAGGCAGTTCTCTCTCTTCCCAGCCTTCTGACTCAGTCACTGCATACTGTACACACCCTGCAACACAGTACCCTGAGGTATTGTGGAGTTCATCTCCTTCCCTAAGCAATCTATCACAACCCTGAGGAGGCACTTTATGCACAATAACGTAATTAAAAATTGTATGTGCTGCAGAGCAAATTAAAGATTTCATAGATTTTAAAATGCTGGCATTCATTCAGGCTTGAGAGCTTGATTTTGCAACTTTAGAAGCAGTGTTACAGATTACTCTTGGAGGGCCTTTAAACAAGAAGATTTTTCAGGCCAGTAACCCACTGGTACCCTAAGGTGTCCTTTTGTACTACTTCACAGACTGTGGCCATCTGAGGTAGCTCCTACTACAAATAATTGCACTCCTTCAATTTTTTTTTACCATTAGATGCAAACTTTCCTGTCCAACAATAATATATTTTGCACATTTCTCTTAATGGGTACTTCATTGCAAGGCCCAAGGCCTCTGAGATCCAATCAAATATTTGGTGCAAAGTATATTTCCCTGAGACCCAAGACCATTTGTGAATTCCTTCCACCAAGTTTAACCTTCCCTTCTGAAGTCAGTATTTGTTGGAGGCCATGCCTTACAGCCCTAAGTCTTGTCTGTGCTTCCATCAGCACATGAAGGATACACTGTCCTTGGCTATTATTTAATACACAAATATGGTTTCAGTGAAATTTATAGGGAAGTTGCACTGAGTTAAATGATAATTGGGGCTTTATATACCTTTTACTAATCTCATGCAGGAAACACTCTCTGGTAATCTCACTCTGTCCTCACAAACCACCAGAATTCTGTACAACTCCAGATCCAACACTTAACTGGGATAAAAGCCTGCTCCCTACAAATTAAACCCAAAACTTAGACATGGATTTTAAAAACAAGCTCTTCACTGATCATGAATAGTGCTGTCCATTATCTGTAACATATCAGTGAGTCTCCACATACATAGTGCACTGACATTATACTGGATGCTTTTTTCTCATTTTCTCTTGAAATGTTTAATGCACCTCACAAGACACACTAAAAGAGCATGAACAAGCTAAAAAAATATTCCCCTCATTTTTAAGAAGTTATTTAATATCTATATTGGAAGAACACTGCAACAAGTTCTTCTAATTCTGGTCTTTCCTGTCACTCATTGAACGGTCAGGAAAGACAACAGTTTGTAGAGCCAGAAATTCTTTAATAAGAATTATTAATAAATATAAAATAGTTCTTCAATATGCATTTTTTTTGGGGTAAAAGACCATTGGGGGAAAATAGCTATAATAGCTAATCCACAAAGGTTTCAGTGTATTTTAAAATTACTTCAATGCATTTAGCTACATACCCACAATACCTTAGGGAAAAAATAGAAAAGCAGTAATCTCCCCTAAATTATTCATTAGGAGTCAATGTCTATTTGCTTTATTTTTCTTAGGCATGACCACATAATAATAATTTCATAAAATGACAACAAAGCAAAGAGGTTACAAATGCTTGGTAGATAATCAGCTGAATGTAGATTACAGTGTGATTTTGTAGCCAGAAGAATGATTGTGATTCCTGAAACTTTTTGTAGACTAAGAAGGAAACACTGGAATTACTGTCCCTTTCACAAAGCCATTGGTGCAATGGCCAGTTTGCATCCCTGCTTCCAAACCCTTTGAGGAAAGAATCACTCAAGTTCTCCTTGCCTGAATGGGCACCTTCACTCAAGATAAAGGAAATCTGGTCCATTGACCTGTTTAGTCTCATCACGCAAATGTGAAAAAGCCACCTCATAGCATTCATCGAGAGCTTACAAAGGGAATGACTATAAGGTTTGGATTTTCTTTCTGTTTTAGGCTAGACTCTCAATGAGACCCAATTATTATAAGATAGAGTCAAATTGGAAACAAGATATACTACATTTTAGAACTACAGCTGATACAACACAAGAACACAAATGGCTTTGTTGGTTTTTCTCATAGCTTACAATTCCGAATAACATTGCATCACAATTCCAAAGCTGTGGGACAGAGGTCTTTCATGCTACATTTTGCAGAAAACAAAGCTGACACAGCAGTCACAAAAGTTATTTCTCTTACACAGAAGTTCTTTTTCCATAGTTCTAAGCAGGGAAAAATGATTCTTGGATCACTGGCAGAACAAGATCAAGAGGTCCAGCCCAAGCTGTCCTGTCAAATAAAAACACTGTGCTTTATTTGGAGCTGGGCTGTGAGGTTAGAACAACCCCAAGAGCAGGTATTGTAGGCAATGGGCCCTGTTTGAAAGGGCTAGTTGTCATAATAGTTGTTCTTTAAACTGTTTTCCAAACACAAAGAAACAACAGCAGATGGTGGATCACCATCCATTCATTGCCTTATTCATCTGCAATCCAATGCCCAAATTTTAAAAACTCAACCCATCTCCTGCAAAATTGACTGGTCCCGCTAATCCAAGAGTAATAAAATGTTAATCAAAATTGCATATACTTCCAAGTTGTTGGGGTTTTTCCCTATTGGAGACAGGGTTTTCTAAAACCTCAATTCTCCTTGCAGCTTCTCTGGGTTTTTTGTCTCTGCTTGTGATTTGCAGTATTTGTCCCATAAATAGAACTCGTGAGCCTGCAAAATATACTGCTTGAACTATACTAGTGCAGAGAGAAATTTGGAAAAGCAACTGCTATGTCATGAGGTGGAGATGGGGAATGTGGTTTTGCTCTCTGATTAAGAGAGAATCCAGGAATCCAACACCCTTCCTATTTGCTTTGGTTACAGAGCAGACAACAGACAAGTTCAACCAAAGATGACATAGAGCCGTTTCTGTGTATCATATTGCCTGCCACCATGATGCTCTTCCTGGCATTCCTGCTGCTCTTCCTGTACCGCCGCTGCCAGCGCCCCACACAGCAGGGGCAGATCTTCAGCATCGACCTTCCTGAGGCCCTGCCCGAGCACGACGTGTCCAATTTCCTTTCCGCGCTGCCCTGGAGCAGCGAACAGAGCTTCCACTACTCGACCCTGCTCCCTGATGCCACATTCCTGTCCATGTGTTTGCCTCCGTCGTATGAGGAGGCCACCATGAAGACTCCCATGGAAGAGGCTCACATTGAGCTCTCTCCAGACCCAGTGCCTCCTTACGAAGAGAGCACGCTGCAGACCAGCAGCACCAAATAAACTTCCTACGGAAGCACCTTAACCGAAGCATGCAGCACAAAAGTAGAACTGCTATGGCCTTTAAAATTTGTGAAAATATTCCAAATGAGGCGCAAAACCAATGAATTTATGAAGGAAGAAACTTGAAGTAACAGGGAATGCATCTCTTCACCTCATCCTCAGATTCTCTACCTTTCATTTGTGACAAGTGTACACATGGTGTGGCACCAAATCCAATCCAGACTGGTAACATGGGGATTCTAGTTAATGAACATGTCATGCAAGGATTAAATTTAAGGAAAGCTGGGAAGCACTTCCTCTGTAATCCCTCAGCTACAACGAAATGTCAATAACGCTATAGATTCAGCAATCACAAAAAGGGCTTTTAGCACATACATATTCCAGTTTGTGTTTCTTTCTCTTTTTTATGCATTTATATTTAAATGAGTTTTTGACAAGCTGAGTCTGTGTGTGTTCACAGCGCATCATTCTGCAGTGCTCTGGAATGATCACAACAGCTCTCAGGAAAGAAAATAAATATATAACCTCTAAAAAATTTCCAGTAACTGTCCCCAAAGGTTCAAACGTGCACTGTGAATAAAGGCTGTCTTTTCTCAGAGTTGTACAATGAGAACAACCAGAGAAGTGCAGATTGTTCTGGGTGAGGAAGACTCCATGCAAGAGCACACTCACTCTGTTGCTGCAAGCTGCTTGCCAAGGTCTGCAAGGTCCCAACATTCCAGACTACTCGGTTGAATTCTTTTCCAAGTCTAAAATAATAAACCATACGACACACTTGGTGCAGTGTGTAAAGGAGTTGGGGAAAAATTAATAAAATCAAGTGCACCAAAAAAGCCCTAGTCTGTATTTCAAAACAGCATTATAATCCCTTCCCCTTCATCACTAACACAGGTTGAAGCTAATTCAAGTGTGTTGGTGGCAGTGGTTCAGAGGGTTTACATATGCCTTCAGAAAATACTGTATGTTATCTTTAATGCTTTCTTACAGGATAGCATTTTCACTAAGCTAATAGATGCTCTTGCTACAGAAGGTGGTTACTACAGAACCTGACAGCCTCAAAAGTTATGTTGGCAAGCCACAGACAAATGCAGTGTGTGGAATAGCTGACACCTGCAAGGAAGATACTGTCGTAGCAGTTTGTACAGTCTTGGTGTAACTCACAAAACCAAAGAATTGCCCTTGGTGATTTCAGCAACTGTCAGGAGATGTCAATAACAGCCAGTCCTGCTTTACAAACTTAGCACATTCCTTAAAAACACCCAACAAAAACAACACAATAACAGGGGGAAAAAATCCCCACTGTACAGCAGAAAAAAGGCCACTTCAGGGCTGTAAGGTGGTTGAATTCCATGTTATGTCAACAGTGACACAATCACAGTAACCAAATAGTCCATATCAGAACTGATGTTCCCACTCATACACTTCTCTTACAACAAGGAAAAAATATGCCTTTTTTATTTAGGAAAAAAGTTATTTTCCTGAACTATAGAAAAATAATTATCTCAAATTTAATGTTCCATTTGGGCCATCAAACTGAAGCAGCAGATATTTTGGAAAACTCCAAATTCAATCAACCATTTTTCTTTTGAGACCGTATCTGGGAACAGTTCCCGGTACTTGCTGACATGTTTGAAAGTACCATATTCTAGTGCCTCCTCACATTTTCTTTACTTCCTTAATATTTGGTACATGCAGTTGTTTCTAAGGAAAACTGGAAAAACACAAGAGCCCTGAACAACAATTTGGAAAGGTGCAAACGTTTGAGGTTCAAAGATAAACCACTGGTGTTTGCATATTCTGCTAACTTCAGCAGAATTGAGTGGCTATGCTTGAAAACTCAGACGTTGCCATATCAAGTTGAATATATTTTACCTTAAGAGATCTGCTGTGTTCTGAAATGAATTACGCTGTCCTTCAGCACGATCTCTTGTTTACCCTAAACTTAGGTAGAGCCTGATACTCAGCCTCTGGGGTCATTGTTCTAAACTGCTCTCCAGTTACCTTAGTTACAGTTAGGAAAAATTTTGATTGGTATTTCTTGTGACCAAGATTGATATTCTTCTATAACTAGTTGAGAATTGCTATTCTCTGCAAGAATACAGAGTGATTGAGTTTCACACCGCGTTTTCTGGACAAGTCTCAAATCCTGCTTTAGACAAATAGCTTCTGACTGTTAGCATTGCTAAAGACATTTAAGAACAGACACTTTCTCAAATCCATATTAACAGACGTACTGCCATGACTTAAATTCCTTTTTCTAGTAAACTGCCTGGAACTGGCATCTCTTATCTCATTCCAACAGAGGTTTATCTAGTCTTGTCTGTTAATTGTCCCTATTAGGTTTCAACATAACTGGTATCTCTATTCCTAAATCTCCACCCACCAAAAAGAAGGACAGCGTTTCTCATGCAAACATACTGAAATAAAATCTCCATTGCCTAGAAGCTGCCTCTGACCCTGTCTGGCTGTGGTGACAGCAGCCACCATTTTACTGATGTTAGAGTGCTACTGGTTGTGGAGCAGTTTTCAGATCCTCTGGGCAAACACCTTGTGCATCAAAACAGACAACTCATGAGCTGAAAGGAACTCGTGCCTGGCAGTAGGAGCAACCATAAGTGAAATGGGAAGATCTTTCATGAGTTTAGCTGCAGTAATCTGAAAGGTGAAGGTTTAGAGCACCCCATCTAAAAGAAAGATGTTGGAATTGGGGCCATAAACAAAAAGACTAAGGAGGGACATTAAGTTTTCAGTTACATGAAAGGTAACTGCAAAGTAAAATAGGGGTCCCTCATGCCTGCACCCATCTGAACTGGTACTAGTGATTTTAAACTGAAGCAAGATTAAATTAGAGAAGAAATCTCTAAAAGTGAAGTGTGATCTGAAAGTGCAGTAAAGCAGTGGCAGCACCATCTCTGGACACATTGAGAAGGTAGACAAACATCTGTCCAAAATAATGAAGGCTCCTGGTTGGAGCAGAGAATAGATTAGATATCTTCTTTGTGTCCTTTCCTGTTCCTATGCCCTAAAGTTACATCAAAGTAAGTTTTCTTCCTTGTTTCCAAATTGTATGAAATCAGAGGGCTGTTTCTTTGAAAATTTCATATTATGAGATTTCATATGCAGAAATCACTGTAACATTGGCATTGTACTTTATAGCCACAAGGTTCTTTTTCTTTTTTCGTTTAAATCTTATATCTGCTAGTACACATACAAATTATGAACTCACCTTGATGCACAGGTAGTTGTAATTCATTTTTCTATTATGAAAATACTAAGGAACCATGATGAAATTAATTATTATGAGATCAAACCCCTTGTTTATATTTAGTAGGAAACTATGGAACAATACAAGCTCTTTCCTTAAGGGGGCTTCACAAGCTTAGAGGGCAATGTCTGTGCTTATCTTCCCTGTGAGAGCTGCCCGAGTTCCTCACTGACATGGGTCCATTGTTCTGCAGACCAAGATGAATACACATCTTGCCCACATGGCAGATTCTTGATCAAAAGGCATTTAATGGCAAAAAACCACAGGTAATTTATACAATGTAGTTCTTCCAGATATCCACAGAAAGTATTCAGCATGCATCTCCAATAATGCTGCAGTAGTTTCATATGAATAGAATATCTTGCCTGTCTCATTTTAGGCAAAGGAAGAAAAGATGACACAGCTCTTTGCAAGCACTGTGAGATCTCAGAAACCAACATCTTGGATAAAATTGATGCATGCTTCTGCATAGATCGAGCATCTGATCTTTGCTGAACTTAAAACTAACTCATGACTTATTGGCTTGTACTTGCCAATGATAAAATGTGCTTTTCAAAACACAACAGTCATTGCTTGGCCTTATGAAGTAAGCCTTGGTCTAGGAAAGGCAGAATAAGAATTTCAGTGCATACATGTCATTTCAGAGAAATCCTCACCTGTAACAACTATCTTTACTAGAAACTTTAAAAATCCAACTGAAGTGGAAAACACTTTGGGGAAAAATAAAAACCCTGACAGTATAGTAATTTCACGATTACAAGCTGCACTGACTATAAGCTGCATCTCCAGGTGTCAGCAACATTTCGTTCTTTGCTCATACACAAGCCACACCTGATTATAAGCCACTGTGTCGTTCGCAGCAAGGACCCGCGTGCAATAAAGTTGCCAATTAGTAACAGAATCGCGGGATCACGGGGTTCACTGGCTCGGCTCGGGCCATGCGGGCTCAGCGCACTTGGGGCTGCCAATGGGGCCAGGTGGCCCAGCTCAGCACTGCCGCTTGGCGGGGCCACTCGGGGCTGGCTGCTGCTGCCGCCAGGCTCACTTGCCCCAGCCTGGTGCTGCCCCCACGGCAGCAGGAGGGGAAGGAGCCCTCTTGCCTCCCCTCGGGGATGGCAGCATGAAGCCCCCATCTCTCCCCTGGGCTGCTCTGCCTGAAGGAAGGAGCCCCCCACGCTGCCAGCACAGAGCCCGGCTCCACCCGCCGCACAACAGAGTAACCAATTTGTAACAATCGTGCAATCCCGGGTTTTACTGGCAGGTGCTCAGCACCCTGGCTGGCACTTCCGGAGTTGGAAATGTCAGAAAATTATTCACATATTAGCCGCCCCTGAGTGTAAGCCGCATTTCNGGGGTGGGAGCAAAATTTTAGTCAAAATGGTGCGGCTTGTAATCGTGAAATTACTGCATATCTTTATGACAGTTCAATAATACCACAGCGGTCAAAGAACTGCCCCAAAATAAAACTCTTTGCTTAATCCACACTTCAAAGGATTTTACTTGGGTTCTTTTGGCAGCAAAGCCTCCAAATACAGACACTCAACTACTTTTGCTAGTAGAAACTCTGCTAGCATAAACTATATATGCTCCAGTAATGAAAACTCTTACAAATGTAGAGTTTATCAATAGGAGAAGGTGAGTGGGCAGTCTTATTTTGGTTAGGAGGGTGTGGGGTTTTGTTGCTTTCTTCATTGGGAATATTTTACAGATTTTCAAGAATAAACATTGCACAAAAACATCAGATAAGGATGAGCTGAATCCTTATGGCAAATAAATTATTCACTGGCTCTTCTCTCAAAAACTGTCATAAGTGAAACAGCTATGAATTTTTAATAATTAAATTTCTTAATTTCAGTCTGTTAGTAAATAATCATGTCATGTCATGACTTTCATCACAAAGCAGTTCTATTAATCACTGGGACAATGAGGTCTTCCACAGAACAGGAATGGCATGTGAGCCTCAGGAAGGTGTCCTCTGTAATAAAGACAACCTGCCATTCCAGTGGTATGGTTAGCAGGGCTGGGCACAGCTAATAAATCAATGCTGCAGAGGCAAGGGTGTTGATGAAGACAGCAAAAACCTCACTGAAGACTCTTGGATACGTGACTAGGCTGACAGCAGTGTAAATGCATGCTTGCATTTTCACAAGCTTTTCATTAAATAGGTAAAAAATGCCAATGTCTTTCACGTTTGTTGAGTGTATGAAAGAATCAAACCTGTCTGTGAGTTTGGCTCCATCTATAGTTTTACTTATGATTATTCACAGGAATATCATGTATATGAGAGCTTACTGTCAGAAATTAAGTTTAAGGGAAAAGCAGCAATCAAAACTGTAGCTCAGAATTTCATAGAAACAAGTCCTATAGAACCATTGAGGGTGTAAAAGGTCTGTAAGGTCAAGTCCAACTTTTAGCCCATCATTGCCATGTTCACTGCTAAGCCATGAAAGTGACACATCCATATATTTTTTGATCACTTCCAGGGATGGTGACACCACCACTTTTCTGGACAGTCTTTTTCAATGTTTGGTAACATTTTAGTGAAGAAATTTTTCTTAATAACCAATTGAAACCTTCCCTGGTGCAATTTTTCTTCTCTTCTTGTCACTTTTTACCTGGGAGAAGAGGCTAACCCCTTCCCTCACTCTGAACATCCTTTCAAACAAGTTGTGCTATTTATATAATGTTATCTTATTCAGCCCCTTTCTATATTCTTTTTTCCCTACAATATGGGCATTATTTTATTCTTGAATGCTTATTCTTGTTATTACCTTAGAACTTTTCAGACATTTCCATTTGTGACAAAAATGAATATTTCAAAGCAAAAGAGCATGGACAAGCAATCCTCTCCAGTGATGTCAAGCACCTTAATGGGTCTATATTTTATTTTACAGTGTTTTGGTTTCTTGTTTTGTCTTTTTCCAGGCTCAAACTAAGAGAACGGAATGCATGGGTTTTTTTAGTTCTTTGAATATTAATAAATTTAATTCCTTTAGAGGCCTTCCAAGCACAAAAGGAAGCAAAGCCATACCCTTTCTGCCCTACCCCACCCCATCTTAAAGAGAATGTGAAAAAGATCAAAAAATCAGGATGAAAAAGGCAAGAGAAATGCCCATCCAGAAATAAGCCTCTCACAAAATTGCTTTCTCCTCCCTGACTTCCTATTTTTCACTTCTCTTTCTTTTAGTTTAATTTTAATTCTCTGCCAACTTTATAAAGGCAACACAGAAAGGAAAACTACCTCCACAGACTGACCCACAGCTGTAGAGAGCAAAACTAAGTGTCATGTGTTATGTTCTACTAGTAATGTAATCTGGAATATCTGTTTGTTGATAACAAATATATGTTTGTGATTATAAAATGCTTTGCACAAAGTCAGTTTCCACTACAGGTAAACCAGACAAATTCAAACATACATTTCTGTGCTTGTGTACCAACAACACGCCAAATTATTTAAAAAGTACCATTAAAAACTCAGGATGTGTTTCAGTTCTGTGGCACTTTTTCTCGGTCTTTTTCTTCCAGTTTGAAAAACTCACAGTTGACAACACCCTCAGATGTCTGTATGGCCTAAGGTTCTTCAGAAAGATTGCACACCTATGTTTCAGGAAAAAAAAATAAACTTGATGGGAGTTAGCTTGGATATAAACCCTATCTTCAACTAACCCTCACCCCTTTTTCACTTCTGTTGATGATGCAGAACTTAAACATTCCTATAAAAGACTGATTTCTAGTGGTTTCTAGCAGCAAAACACTGTGGTCATCAGGACCTAAAAAAATGCTTCTGTCAGGCAATGAAAGGGAAAAAAAGAAGCAGATCCATTAGCACAACCCTTCAGTGTTTGGCTGCATCAGGAAGATCAAAGCAGAGGACATTAGTTCGGAGACAGAAGAGACCACGTAAGTACAGTCCTGTCTAGCAGAATTCCGAGACTCACTGTGGTTCTTTTCCACAGTTTCCAGAAATCACCACTTGGAGAAAGAGCAGAAGAGCATGGTGTCCCTGACATACGACTGGTGACAGCTCAGGTATTGGCCTCAATGTGCCCAGAGGTGCCATGCTCCACCACGAGGTCCTGCAGCTCTCTCAGCTTCTGTGCACCTCCCCAGCAGCCCCAGCCCTGCTCTCACCTACAGGAGGGAAAGGCTCAGTGGCCTCAACCTGCCCAGTGAGATCTCCACTGGAAACAATTCAAGTTTTAGACCCATAGAGCATATTTTTATTACAAAACTAGCAAGTTAATATACTGGTAACACCTAAACTGGTGTGCCAGCTATTATGGCAGACTCCGTAAAACAGACGCAAAGTAAATTCTATTTTATCTAAAAACATGACCTAACAAACTAGAGCACAAGGAAAGAACTGCTGTTTGATATTGCATTTTAGGCTTTGCAGATCATCCAGTAAATAAGAAGACTTATTTTCTAATCTATTATTCTTTATCTAACTTGTGCAGCTCTTACTTTAAATAAGGTAAATAGGGATGGCAGGCAAGGTAAACTACAAGCATGAAGCATTCCTGGATGCCATATCTGAGAGCTCCACACGGACAGCTCTCTCTCTTTAGCTAACATCACTTCAAAAAATTATCACCCCTTGTATATTTTCACATTCATCTAGACTCCTTCCAAATGCCCACTCCAGCTACCAACTAACCACACAGCTATTGGAGGCATTTATGACTTTGGTTAGTCCAGTTTTATTTCTTAACAGATTTTCTGTTTTAGCTGGGACTGAGTGCCAGGAAATGTTTATATTACATGCATTAACTTCTAATAAATAGAATTTTCTACTTTTGTTAGAAGACAAAGAATATTTTCAGAATGGTTTGCATTTACAGAAATCACACTGATTTTTAAAGAGCTGGAAATAAATTTTCATTATAATGACAACCTGTTTCCCTGACCCGAATCATGCTGGACACCACTCCTAGCTACCAGAAGAGGGGAGCTTGGCAAGGTCTTCTCTCCATTAGGTAGCTTGCCATCATGTTTAACAGACAACAAGATTAAATTCCCAATTTTTCCAGGACTCAGCTTGTTTGATGAAACTGGACACCACCATATCCAACAGCTATTCTGAGGGAGGTTGGATTTCACTGCTAATGGGCCTTAGAGAGTTTCCAGCAACGCCTGTTCAGCCAGTCCCTTGTTCCCAGTGCTGCACCAGCCCTTTTTAAAGTTGTATTCCTTTATTTAGTACTTCCCGTAAATTACCACATTAGTACCCAACACACAGACTACTCCAACTGGTATTTTTCCAGCTAACACTGTTTCAAACCATAAATCTGGTCAAAATAAGTATTATTTTTAACCCTAGTCATTAGTTCCCAGTAGCCTTGCTCCCAGTTTGTGACAGCTACGCAGCAAAGGTCCCTTTCTGCTCATGCCTGCCCAAAGCAGGAGAACAGCTGCCAGTGGATAAATAATGAGTGGCTCCTTGGGCTGGTATGGGATCAACAACCCTGGATATCACCAGAGCGTCTTGATGGAGGGTGTCAGAAGATGTTTTCCTGCACCCTCCAAGTTTCTGGAAATGAGAGGAAATGGCCAAAGCCACCCAGGAGCATCAGGGGTACAACACAGTAGTGCTGGACCAAGTGGCAGCTTCATGCAGAGACCCCAGTGACAGCTCAACAGCTCTGTATTGAACCATTAAGTGTCTGGCAAATCAGCACAGTTGTAAATATTTAATATCTGATAGTCTGCTCACAGTAGACCTGCACTTACTCCTTTTTGTCTCAGTTTCCTTCCCTAGGCACTCTGCAGAGAGGGGACAGATGGCCTCCAAGCCCCATCAGTGTTTGCTCCAGTGTCCCCTACCTGCACACCTTCCTCAGGATGTCTGTGACTGGCAGGTACCCTGACAAGGAAACAGTCTGAGCAGGCACAAGGCCTTATAGATGGCAAAAGGTGAGTCAAGTATCCATAGGAGGATCAGGACTGCTTTTTCCTACACCAAGGGAAGAGCCTGGACATCCCAACTGTTTCCTAGAAAGGGTCACCAAGCACCTGCTGAATTACAAAGGTTGCTGCACAGCCACAAGGATCCATCAGCACAGATTACCTTAATTCACTAAACAAAAAACTGCAGAAAACCAGAAGGAGAGTCACAGTTCTGGCTGCAGACTCCTGCAGAGAGAGGTAATTGGTAAACATAACATCTACTGCTGCCCAGTTTTAACCCACAGCTTCAGTGCATCTGTCAGTCAGGGCACCCTTAATCTAGCTGCTGGTTTAATCAAGGGCACAGAATCTAATGGGTAGTAGCAGTTCTTACAGCAGTCAGCTTAAGGGCAAGAACGAAAAGCAAAGGCTTTAAAGTCACACCCTCTTCACCAGAAGTGTTTTACGCAGCTCTTTCTACTTTCTAATTTCTTCATTTTGAAGAGGCCTGGAAGCTTTGTGCTCTCTGGTTCCAGTGGCTCACACCACTTGGAAAGTTATAACTTCAGATAAAATGCAACTTGAATCAAAGAATAAAAAAATATAGGGCAATTCTATCCTGTTTAAGAAAACTTGAACATTTGACCTACATACTTGATTACAACCAGTTTGAGAGGATTGAAATAGCCGCTTTCTATTCTGTACACAGGGTTTCCTCAGCTTTGATACAGCTCCCTGAACAACAATTTTCTTCCGGATATGGTATTATGAAGGCAAGGATACTTCTAACAGAGGGAATCACTTCTGTTCTAGGTCACAGTCAATAAAATATCAATAAATCTTGTAAGTCAGCAGATTTAAAAGTGTTTAAAAGTACCTGCAGCAAACAGCATTGATAATCCATGAGAAAACAAGATGCAGCATGACAGGCGTCTTCAACCACAACTACCTCTTCCATCCTGCTTTCCCAAGCTCCCTTGCAAAGGAACTTTAATTTG
Organism: Turdus rufiventris; assembly: GCA_013186435.1. Classification (NCBI taxonomy): domain Eukaryota; kingdom Metazoa; phylum Chordata; class Aves; order Passeriformes; family Turdidae; genus Turdus; species Turdus rufiventris. The sequence continues at coordinate 1,853,330 of PYHW01010211.1, read as the reverse complement.
TATCAGATTTCACCTGTGGTTTGTTTTCTGCAGAGCAGTCAAGGGGTTCTCAGGAGTTAAAGGAAACCTTAAGTAATCACTATGCAACCAAAATCTAACTTTCTTGGTTAGTCTGGCTAGTTTCAATCAGGTGCTAGTGCTGCTCTAGACTTTGACTTGGCTGCTACAACCTGGCCTAGTTTTACCAATCTCACTGGGAGCTGTGGTCTTTTCCTGTGCCCATCTGTGACTAAAATTAATGCTTTCCAGTTCTCAGTGAGGAGAAAACAAATGAGTTGAATAATGACAGCTTAGGGTTAGGAACGTTTGTTTTGTCAGGTCTGAGAAGTGCACAGACTTTTGTCAAGTCTTTCAAACTGCAAAGAGAGCTGCCCCCATTCCTAACAACCGGCTTGCTGCAAAAGTGTGCTCAGGATTAGTAGTGATCCTTCAGATGTACTTCCTTGGATCACAAGGAGCCTACTATGTGGAAAAAAGCGTGTGCTGGGTAGTGCTGAGAACACGAATCTAATGTACTGTGATCATGCTGCATGGGATCTGCTCTCTTACTGGGTTTTCTGCCCTGTTATGGCCTCTCTGTGAAATCTGTACAAAATCAGGTAATTTCAAAAGTATGAAGTTTCTTTCAGTTTCGTGGAAATCAGATTTCAGTGGAAGTGACTACAACAGTGACCTCACTGTGGGAACAACTCTAGTATTTCTCTCTTGTAAGGCACTGAGAAAATCCATGTAAAGAAAGTCTCCATAAATATGGTGAAAATGTTATTGCAGTGGGCCCTCTGTGATGCAGCAGGGAATCCAACAAGTCAAAAAGGTACAGAAAAACTGGTGCTTCTACTTTGTTGCCTTCAGAGCTGCAGAACAGTGAAGTTAGAGTCAAATGAAGAATTAAAGAGCAAATGCAGACTTTGAACAAGCCGACGAGACAGATATTTTTTTGAACTTCATGCTCTTTAGCTGATCTGCCTGAGTTTATATGTGCTATTGAGCTGGTTTTACTCACCTGATCTTCCGAAGGAATGACAGTATTGATGATGCCCCAGTGAGCTGGTGCACATCCAATCTGCATCCATCTTTGCAGTCTTCTCTTAATGCCACACAAACACCAGAATAATGGAATTAATCTCTTGGAATTGGATATCTTTGCTGAAGTAAGAGGAGAAACATGTGGGTCTGCCAGGTGTGGATTAATTTGTATGGTGCTGTCAAATGGTTTGTGTCCCTATAGTCCAAAGGCAATCTCCAGAATAATAAACTTGGATAATGTACCTACTTTACTGCATTAGGGAACTAATTTTTCATTTTCATTAACTAAATCATGTGCTGCCTAGAGACAAAGCCTAGTCTGAATTAGCCTGTAGTACAGCAATAGTCATTGCCCTCCTACATTCTTTGGGGAAATTCTCACACAAAAACCTTACATTTTTCTTTTTTAAAAATCTGACCAAGGCCACAATTCATGTAGATTGTGTCTCATCAGATTACGTATTACTTTCTACAATCACATGTTTTCCCTGCTTGTTGAGTGAGTCAGCATGGGGAGGACACAGGAACAACCACAAACACACAAAGATGACATTTATTTCCCTTACCTCACTGACCAGGGGATCTCCAAAGCAGCAGCCAGGCAGAGGCACACAAGTGGGACACAGGCAGCACAGAGCTTGGTCCGTGCTCGAGGATCACAAAACCTGCTGCCCTTGCCTGTTTATCAGGGATTCACACAGGTATTTTACCACTCTGCTTTGATCTTTACTGAAGCAGAGCAGGAATCTCAAGCATGTCTGATAGGGTGCCTCTAAGTCTCTCACAGGCTTACGTTATCTAAACACAGATGTTCTACTTGTCAAACACACAAGGCTAAACAACAATTAGCATGATGTATGTGTTTTTCTACACCCCAGCTGCAAGTCACTTCAGCGTGTTTATAACCCTCCTCACCAGTCTTCTGCTATTATCCCACATCAGTTGTTCATATCACAATAAAAACATTATGCCAGCAGGAGCTAAGGAGGGGAGGGAAAAATTTGAACAGTTTTCAAATGTGAAAGAAACAAACTGAATTCCACATTCCACTATCTTCTCAGAGTTACAGACTGCTAAAAAGTGGAATTGAGGATGACCAGGTAAAACTTAAGATTAATATCCAGTGCTCCCAAATAGGCCCTATTTGGTGGAATTCTGCTTTTGAGGTGGAGTCTCTCAGGATATCAGGCTCTTAAGAAATGCAAATCAAAACGTGCAGCCAGTTATCTTACTGATTTATCTTGCCAGTCTGTCTTTAATATCCGTTGTCTTCTGTCCTAAGGACCACCTCTCTTCACAGGCATTTAGGAAACCCAAACATTTGCAAGTGAGGAAAGCCCAGTAAAGCAGACTGTAGGTGACAGTCCCATGAGGTGCAGCCTAGCAGACTGTGGGAGAGGCCAAACCACATCTGGATCTTGGGTGCTGAGGGCAGAGACACCTCCCTCACCATGGCTGGTGTACACCAGGAGATCCTGCCTGTGCTGCCTGTGCTGGTGCTGCTGGAGCAGTGCCGTGGCTGCAAGGAGGAGCTGGAGTGGCTGAGGACACAGAGCTGAGCTTCTTGCTTGTGGGAGCTGGGTGTGGAACAGGACACTGAGCAGCACCACTCACTGGAGCTCTGCTGGAGCAGAATGAAGAAGTGGCATCTGGGGCTGGACTGAGGGCATCAGGCATGCCCAGAGACATGTCAAAGGTTTGGCAGGTCATATTAGAAAAGGTGAGAGTAGGAAACTCTTCTCTGGATCCAGAGTGCAGCAAAGAGGTTTTGGCTGTCTGTACCAACTGAAGAGCTGTCAGGTATGCACATGGACTGGCACAGAAGCAGGAGTTGCAGCTCCTGATGGCATTTTCCCAGGCAGATGAACTTTGGGAAGTCCATGGTCTACAGACTTGAGCATAAAGGATAGTCAAACCTAGATTCCCTTCATATTTATTACTCTTGGCAGGCCTTCCAAAAGACATATCAGTATCACAAAGAAAGACTCTTGATGCTAGCAAGACGTTTCAAGCAGGGTGAGGAAATACCTGTTGAAAGAGAACTGCTAAAGCAGTTCTACAAGAATTAACAGATGGCATGAGATCTGGTTTATCAGAGAAGGAAATGTCCAACAAACAAGAGTAACAACCAGAATGACTTTAGAGAAAGGCATTTCAGTTTATTGTCAAGACACTTTCTTCCCTCTTTTCTCAGCAAGTATTTTAGATAATTTCTCATATGGACTTTCAGTTCAAAGAGGTCACAATTTCCCAGACACTGGTGACCATTTCAGAGAGCAAGTTTGTGGCACAGAAAGTAATTTTTTAGTAATCATTGTTCCCAAAATCCAACCTGGCTCCACGTGAGGCTGTCACATCATGCAAGAAACTCATCCCATGAACTTGATGACTAATTTGTTGCAGTCATTCCTGGATTTCAAAGCTGCACTTCATAAAAAGCTTTTATGTTACACAGCTCATTTGCCTTGGGTTGTGCTTAACAGTCTAAAACCAGAGTACTGTTTGTTGTTTTTTAAACTCAGAAATAAGCCGTCAACTACTTTCCATGTTTCCACAAGCCACAATCTTAAATTCTGACAAATTTTGCAAGAAAATGCATCAGTAAATGGAGAAATCAGTCTTAATGTTCCATGTTTGAATAAATAAAGGGCTGTCTCTTGGAGGTACATTTTTTTCCCTGTGTATTACATCACAAGAGATCTTTCTGTAGAATTTAAACTTGTTAGATCTTTGCCCTAAAAGACCCAAGTGTGCTGTGTATGGGAATATGCCAACCTCATTTGGGATCACCAGTGGTTTGATACTGTCTATCCATGGCTTGCAAAAGCACTCTAAGCTGCCTTAGACCCAAACTTGGACTTCTGTGCAACTACATGACCTCTGCTCATAGCCACATGCTCCCTGTGCACCCATTTTCCTTAGGATCTCCTTCCTGAAATGTACAGTAATTTCACAATTATAAGCCGCACCATTTTGACCAAAATTTTGGTCTGAACCCAAAGTGCAGCTTATAATCAGGTGTGGCTTATATATGGACAAAGAACAAAAAGTTGCTGTTTTAGTTGGGAGGACAGATGTCTGCTGAGAAAGGCAGGAGCTTCTCTTTGAAATGGAGAATGTAAACCCCCTCCCTCCCAATTATTATAATTTTGAAATCAAGGGGCTTTCAGGCAAAGATATGGGAATTAGGAATAACAGTTCTTTGCTAGGGAAAT